>CM053622.1:168672889-168687594 GCA_028646595.1 Phalanger gymnotis | reverse complement strand
AAAGGTTCCACACCTAATAGGGGTTTGGGCCTGGGGCTTAGCATTACTCAAAGCAAACAAAAGCCAAACTCTTCAAGGGCACTAAGTGCTAAGGAGCCCATTTTGCTTACCAACACACATGGTTACTCCCATTTGTTCTAATTCTTCTATACAACATGACTAATATGAAAATATGTTTAATATGAATATATATGTAAAGCCTGTATCAGATTGCCTGCTATCTTGGAACATGGGGAGGGGAAGGATGGGAAGAAAATTTGGAACTCAAAATCTTATGGAAGTGGATGGTGAAAACTAAAAATAAATAAATAATTTTTTAAAAAAGAAATGATAGTTTGGTTGCTTCTAACTTAAAAACAACTATTTCCAAATATCTAATTTGACTATGATTATTTAAAGGTCTCAAGTGGTAAAATGGATAGAGCCTAGGAGTTGGATGGCCAAAGACATAAGTTCAAATCCTGTTTTAGGTACTTAATAACTCTATGACCATAGGCAAGTCACTTAACATCTCAGATTATTATTATCAACACCACCACCACCACCCATCACCATCATCATTATAACAGAAGAGGGGTTTCCACATATGTGGTGAGGCCCTCTGTGTATGGCTTGAAGGGAGGTGAAATAGACATCTCGTACCTCTTTTCTCCACTCCCTGCTTCTTCAAGGGAGACATTCAGTCCTGTCAGGAGGTGAACCGGGAGGTTCAGGACAGGAGCCCCTGTACCAGGGTAGAATTCTGCTCCCTTAAATATTATTACCAGGGTAGAAATATATATATATATATATATATATATATATACATATATATATATATATATATATATACATATATATATATATATACACACACACACACGTGTGTGTGTATGTGTATGTGTGTGTGTATATATATGTGTGTGTGTATGTGTGTGTATATCTGCTCCCTTAAATATTATTAGTCTAGGGGATATTATTGGGTTTAATCTACATCTGATCACTTGATCATTTGGGTGAAAGGAGGAGCTTTACATCCAAGGCTTAACCCACTTCCCACCGACTATCAGTTACACAATGAACGTACATAGCCAATGGGGAAAAAAACCCTCAAAACAAAAAACGAAACCCAATTATCCAAATCATTTGTTGTTGTTGCTCAGTCATTTCAGTAATGCTGACTCTTTGTGACCCCATTTGGGGTTTTCTTGGCAAAGATACTGGAGTGGGCCTCTCTCCTTTTTTGGAGGACACCTCTCTGGGGTAGAGCTGGTGAGAAGTGAAAAAGCTCCAGCCTTTATCAGTCCCTTTGGAGTCTTCCTTCAGGATTCATCAAGCTTTGAGTCTTTTTGGGTGCTACATAAGCATCAAATCACTTAGTATATTTCTGGCTTCAAAAGAAAAGATGGAAGGGGCCTACCCCAGTTCTTTCTGCTGAAGACACTACAAAGATATAGGAGGAGCTGGCAGTCTCCATCATGTCCCTATCCCCAGCTTGCTACACTAGAGATATTGGAGAGTTTCCCCATGGATGAGATCTAAGACTCTCTCTCAGTTGAGCTGAGTTATCTCACTCCCAACGGGAAAGATCCTTCATTCTGTGTTGTCTGGCATATGTTCTCCTACGTATATCTTTTATATGATTTGGACAGCTAAGTGGGAGCTAGATAGAACATCTGGCCTGAAGCCAAGAAGACTCATATTCCTGAATTCAAATCTGGCCTTAGATACTTGTTAGCTCTGTAACCCTGGGCAAGTCACTCAACCCTGTTTGCTTCAGTTTTCTTATCTCTAAAATGAGCTGGAGTAGGCAATGGCAAAGCACTCCAATATCTCTGCCAAAAAAAAAACAAATGGGGTCACAAAGAATTAGACACAACTGAAATGACTGAACATCAACAAAGCTATTATGCCTGCCATTTATGTTGACCCAGACCTTTTCACAAAGGTCCTTTACACAGCCCCCTAACATCCTTCCTGTCATGTGTGGTTTTTACTGTGTCATACTTCATGAAAAGAGGTTTGTTGTCACAGGGACCGTCTTTAGGATACAAGGAAATGCGATCATTAAGTGGAGTTTTTTTGGCACAGAGAGCTCTTGGTGAGGAAACTTCCTGATCCCCTTTACAACTGACATTCTTAGACAGTTATTGAGGGACACAGAGAGGTTAAATCACTTGTCCAGGGTCTCTGACCCCGGTAGCCAGTGTGTTTAAGAGGCAGGGTTTCAATCTAAGTCTCCCTGACTCCTACTCCCCATTCTCTCCCCACTATTCCCAGCTGCTTCTTGACTGAGCAAATTTAGAAATGCAAATGTATTCAGGCCCAGAAAATTGCATTAAGGAGCCCATGTGTGAATAGGGAGAGATTTAGGCAATGTAAAAACAAAAGATTTCAATAAAAATCTTTTAAAACACAGAATAATAGGAATAAGGGATTTTAAAGTCACTTTCCTCTGTCATCATTATATCCATGGTCTTTGTAAAAACTCAGTCTTCTCAAGTGAGGAAATGATACATCACGGGATGGCAGATGCCAGAGATAGAAAGTTCAGTGGCCCCTGAAGCAATAAAATGGCCCCTTTATTTATCCAAATAAAGTGGATAAATAAAGTGGATGCAGGTGATTAAGGGTAATAATAATTAATAAAACTAATAATAGCTAGCATTTATTAAGTGCCTCCTATGTGTCAGGCACTGTGCTAAGTGCTTTACAAATTTTACCTCATTTATCTTCATCATAACCCTTCGAGATAGATACTATTATTATCCCCATTTAGCAGTTGTAGAGATTAAGGCAAACAGGTCAGCTGACTTGCCCAAGGTCACTGAGCTCAGGTCTTCCTGACTCCAAGGCTGAATACATTCTCCACTGTTAGCATTCAGCTACCTCTAGAGCTGAAAAGGACCTTAGAAATCATGTAGTTCAGTCTCCTTCTATAACAGAAGAGGAAATGAATTGGCTTACCCAAAATCACACAGTGAGAGACGAAAATAATAATAACAGGCTCATTCTCATAGGTCTTTATGGACTACCAAGCACTTGACCCCTGCCATTTCAATTTATCCTCATCATACTCCTAGGAGGGAGGCAGTGGAGGCATTATTCTTCCCGTTTCTTAGATGAAAAAACTTAGGAGCATAGATTTAGAGCCAGAACAGACCTCAGGGGGCCATCTAGTCCAGTCCCTTCATTTCAAATGTCTTACCTGAGGTCACACAGGCAGCGAATGCCAGAGTTAGGATTTGAACCCTGGTTCTCCAGTTCCAAACGTAACACAGGATACTGATTCCCAGCAGGATAACTTCTGCCTCACCAAAGTGAAGTGACTTGCTCACAGTCACGCAGAGTGAAGGCAGAAATAAAATACAGGTCTCCAGATTCTCCGGGTCCATACCTCTTCAGTCAGGATCCCACAATGATCCCTCCCTCCCAGGAGTGGAGAGGATGGGAGTGATTAGAGGCTCATAGGATCCTTGATGTGGATCTGGAAAGGACCACAGGTCATCTGTATGGGGATTTCAGCCCTGTCTGAAGTGTTTGCTATGCGTTATTGCTCTGAACTAGGAGTTGGGTCTATAGAGATGAGAAAGATAGAGATCATGCCCACAAAGGAATTAACACTCAAGTGGGTGATATAGCTAGGTGGTAGAGTGGTTAGGGTACTTGAATTAGAAAGTTAGGAAGTGTTTGGAAGTCAGTCTTTGGTTTTTCAGTTGTATCTGACTCTTAATGACCGCATTTGGGATTTTCTTGGCAAAGGTAAGAGTGGTCTGCTATTTCCTTCTCCAGCTACTTTTACAGATGAAGCAACTGAGGCAAACAGGTTTAAGTGATTTGTCCAAGGTCATACAGCCAATAGTTGGTAGCTGTTGTCCATCACTGTGTTGGAGTCAAGATACAGTGTGTCTGATTGTGGCTGATTAAACCAGTACAGGCTAGGAAGGCTCTACCATGTGTTAGGCCCAAATAGTTCACATGGACAATTGGAATAGAGGTGTCTCTAAATTTGCACATCTCATTTTCTTTTTTGAGTCATCAAAATTTTGCTTCTCTCATAAAACACGGCACCTTCTTTGATGTGGGCATGCCATGCTGTGTGATCCTGTGCCAGTGCCTCCTATGTCACATAATCAATTCCAGGCTCTTCAGAGTGACCTCGAGAGTGTCCTGGTATTGCTTCTTCTGATCTCCATGTGGGCACTTGCCTTGTGTGAGCTCTCTGTAAAATAGTCTTTTAGGCAAAAGTACATTTGACGCTCAAACAACTCAGCCCGCCCATCCGAGTTGCACTCTCTGCAGTAGAGTTTGAATGCTTGGTAGTAAAGTCAGAGAAAGGACTTCAGTGTCCAGGTGCCTTATCTTGCCTTATCCTAAGACAATTCAAATGGAAGCGATTCAGTTTCCTGGCAGGGCACTGGTATACTGTTCAAGTTTCACAGGTATATAACAACGAGGTCAGCACAACGGCTCCACAGACTTTCAGTTTAGTTGGCAGTCTAATACCACTTCTCTCTCACACTTTCTTTTGAATCCTCCCAGACACTGAACTAACTCTGGTAATGCAGGTATCAACCCTATCATCCATGTCGACATCCCTAGAAAGCATATTGCCAAGGTAAGTGAACTCATCCACAGCATTCTGTATTCTTCTATTTTCTGTAACTGATAGTTCCATGTATGGATGGTGTGGTGCTGGCTGGTGGAGAACATGTGTTTTCTTGGTATTAATTGTTAGGCCAAAATTTACACAGGGAGCAGACAATAGATCCATGCTTTGTTGCATCTTGGCCTCAGAGGCTGCATTGAGTGCACAATCATTTGTGAACCAAAAATCATGCACCAAGTCTCCCCTCCACTTTAATCTTGGCTTTGTAGCCTTTTCAAGTTAAATAATTTGTCCTGAGTACAGTTAAGTGTCTGAGGCCAGATTTAAACTCAGGAAGATAAGTCTTCTTGACTCCAGGCCCAGTACTCTCTCCACAGCATCATCCAGCTGCTCTATGAAGAGAAGGGTGTCAACAGGCAAATCTGTAGGAGAAGTATGTTACAAGCATGGGAGGGTGCTTGAGCAAATGAGCAGAGGTGGGAGAAGGCAGAAGACTGAGGAACACCTCTCTGCCATTCTGGTTAGAACACAGAGTGTGCAGACAATCCAAAATCTGTTCATTCACCCATTGTTTAGAACCCCAAACAAACGTTATTAGAAATAATGGTTAGGTTCCTTAGCCAATCCACAGAAACCTACATTCGCAACGAAAAAAGTAAAAAACAATTTTGTGGAGTGATCTTTCTCCTTTAAACATCATAAAATACATTTGAATAATTCAAAGCACTTTAAAAGAGAGACACAGTCCATGATGCCTTTGTGATAAATTATCTGACCTAAAGCAAGCCTGATGCCTGTGGGGAATTGGGAACTTAAGTTGGGCCTCGGCTTTTATGATCCCCAAGACAAACCAGCGGAAGTTGGAAAGGCAAAGGAGATGAAAATGACCTGACCCCGAAGGATGAGTGAGAACATTTCCAGCAAGGCAAGGTGAATAAGCAACTTCAGTCCAGAAGGGAAGCCTAGTCTCTACCTGATGCTTCCAGGATCTTCCAAGATCTATGGTACTTCCCTTCCTATTAAAGGATCATAAGATTTAGAGCTGGAAAGGGGTTTTAAAGGACATTTAGTCCAACCTTCTTTATGGATGAGGAAATTGAAGCCCAGAGAGATGATCATCACACAGCTAGGAAGTGGCAAAACCAAGGTTCAAATGCAGGTTTGCTAAGGGAAACCCAGTATTTGGTTTGTTTTGTTTTTTCCATTACTGAATGGAAAGGGTGAGAATATCAGGGCTGGAGGTAGAGGTGAGCTCCAATAGCCAGCTAACCAGTTGAACAAACCGATGGAAACCAAAGCAGGAAGCAGTAACAGTAGCTGGCAGTGGGGCCAGACACCTGCAGCAGGGGTACTTGAAAGGAGAAGACGGAAAGGAATTCCCATTCGTGGGTACCATCAGAGATGTCTCAGTAGAGGCAGCAGGTCAGAAGAGGTTCTTGGAAACCCTTAGAATCACAACCATCAAGAGAGAGAAGGTTTTCTATAGAGGTCCAAAAAGGAGGTGCTACACAGACTGGGACTGCCATTCCCATCTAAGTCAAGCTTAATATAAATATATAAATATAATGAGTATAAATGTAATGAAGGGCTAAATTGCGGGAAAAGGAATTGTCTGATACGAGTCACCAAGAGAGATCATTGAGGATTTGAGGGAGTTTAAGAAGTCTTCACCAAAGAAGAGAGACTTGAAGAAAGAGGCAACAGAGGAGAATGTTCCAAGTTGGAAAGAAAAAAATTAAAGAGAGTGAGAGGAGTAACCATGATAGGCTTGTGGGACAGTGAAGAGACCATCCTGATTTGAGCAAGAGGGTCTGTGCTGGAGGAATAATGGGTAAGTAGCCTCAAGGAGCGGATAGTGACAGCCTGGAATACAGGAAAGACTGGTTATGAATGCTACCTCTGACACTAGACATGCCACTTAAATTGCCTGTCTCAGGCAATTCTCCAAGACTGACTTCTGGAGACAATGTTCACTTGTATTGATAAAAAGTAATTACTTGTATTATTGAGACCACAGGTCTGATCTGGGGGTGGGAGGTGCAGGGGGTAAGGCTGGACAGGAAGGAGGGGGAAGATTATGGAGGGTTTTGAAAGCCAGGAAGAAGAGTGAATTGGTCTCTTAGTCACTGGGCTAAGTGTGCCAGTGTGCAGATAAAACAATGCTCGGCTACTTCATGCCAAGGTTAGAGTTCTGTTTCTCTTTCTCATTTTCTAAAATCCCAGATGGTAATAGAAGAACATTTGCTTACTAAAACAATTCTGAAAAAGACTTACAGAGTATTTATGGACAATCCATGTCTCTCCCAAATGTTCTACTCTTCCTAGTCATACACGTCCTCACAGATATCACCCAGACACTTTGTCAGGAAGAAGGTTTGAAATGTATGAGATGCCTTAAGTGTGCACTAACAGAAAGGGTCCACAAATAGCCTCCCAGACCAACATTCTTCATAGAAAGTCTTCGATTGCCAGATGCTGATAGTGTCTCCTGACTGAGGCAACCAGAAATAGACTTCTTAATGTCCTATCATAATTGACATTGAATCTCTTATCGCACCACTTGCCCATCTCTTAGGCAGAAAACATTCCTTTTTCCAGGAACTGGTCATTAGATCTGCCCCTCATTATTGGCATTCCTGCTCAAAGTAGGAGGTACAGAGGTTTTTTTTTTTAATCCTAGGGGGCATAGATGTCAGAGCTCAAGATTTCAAGTCCTTCTGTTGGCCTGGGAGTGGAAATGTGATGGAGACTTAAGCCTAAAAGAACCCAAGAAGACACCTCTAGGCCCTGATATGACAGAACTCCGAGTATAAATATGAAACAAGTGATTGTTGGGAAGCCAATAGACAATTCAATTCAACATATGCCAGAATACAAATACATAAGTGAAGATAATCAATATTTTCCCTGCAGTCATGGAACTTTCATTGGGGGATATAACATGTTCACAGATAAGAAAATGCCAGCTTATCTGTTTATCTATCATATAGGTATGCCTATCTATCTATCTATCTATCTATCTATCTATCTATCTATCTATCTATCTATTCATATACACATATACATGTATAGATATGTAATCTATGTGATATATCTATATATGTATATTGATGAATATCTATGTGGTATATACTGTATCATATATCTATATGATATCTATACTATATACTATGTCTACATAAATCAGTTACAGATACACTTGTATATCTACATATATAGATAATACATATGTAGGCATATATGTATAGCTACTGATATGTAGCTCTATATCTTTATATTTATTGTGATTTATCAGAGCTGTGATTTCATCAGGAGATGGAATGTCGGATGCGTAGAACAATGTGCAGGTCAGTTTTTCTGGAGCCTGGGTTCAGGCCCTTGAAGGTTGGTTGGGTCCTTCATGTTATGGGAACCTCTGATACAAAAGTTACCTATAGGCTCTTGATGGCGTAAATGATCTATATACTGAAGGTTGGTTCTTGACAGACATAGGAATTCCTGGGAGCCCTGAGGAAGGACCAACACCTGCCCCTGTTCCTAAGGCCTCAATGGCTAGCCTCCTGTTATTAGGCTTCTTTTCTAGGTTGATTAAATAACTCAATCAATGAAGTATTCATTATTCGTCTATTGTGTGCCAAGGAACTGGGAATATAAAGACAAAAATAAAACTGTCTCTTCCCTCAAGTAGCTTAAATTCTATCCAAGAATCATACAGGTGCGCGCGCACACACACACACACACACACACACACACACACACACACAATTCTATCAAAGACTAACATTACATATATATATATAATTTCCTCTGATAAAAATTAAGCTGCATGTTTGTATGCTCTTCTTATGGAACTTAAGCTTAAATTATATATGTGATTTAAATACATACATATATGTACATACATGTACATATATACACACATATATACACACACTTATGTGTGTATCAGGGTTAAACAACTTGCTTAGTGTCACACATGTCTGAGGCCAGATTTGAACTTAGGTCCTCCTGACTCCAGGGCCAGCACTAGCCACTGTATCACTTAGCTACCAATTTTATCAGAGGTGTATACATATATGTAGCTTAAATTCTATCTGAGGAGCATATGTATATATATATTATATATGTGTGTGTGTGTGTGTGTGTGTGTGTGATATAAGAAGGAAGGGACAATTTCATTTCAGTACATATATAAACATGTGTGCATGTATACATGTGTGCACATATCCGGAAATAAAAACTAAGTACATAAATACATGATAATTTGGTTTGTGGCAGGGGAATGAGGGCAGGGAATGACATTTGCCCCTTTTTGTATCCCCAGCACTTAGCATAGTGCTTGGCACTCAATAAACGTTCACCGATTAATGATTGAAATGCCTCAAACAGAAGGGGGTGTTTGAGCTAAAGGTTGAAGGAAGCCAGGGATTCCAGAAAGTAGAGGAGACAGGCCATACTGAAATACGAAATGGGAGATGAAGCATTGTGTGTGAGTGACCAAAGAGAAGGTCAGTTTCATCGGATCACAGCACACGGGAAGGAAAGGCTGTCCAATAAGGCTGGAAAGGTAGCTCGGGGCCAGGTATGGCTTTATATACCAAACATAAGAAGTTTGTGTCTGACTCCTGAGGGAACCATTGGAATTTACTAAATAGAGAAGTGACATAATAAGACCATCGTCAACAAACATTTGTAAATCAATGTCTACATCTTCAAGTAGGTGGTTAATTACCAGGCTTACAGAACCTTAGGACAGTTGTCTTCCTCTTAGGCACTTCTATCCTAGTATTTGCATCGTATTTATCTCTGTATAGTTCCCATCACTCCTACTAGAATGTATTATGCACCTTGAGGTCAAGAACCTTATTCTATTTATCTTTGCCCACAAACTGCCCATATAAGATAGTGTTCTGTACACAGGAGGCAATGTATAAATACTTTGGAATGAATCAAGCTTTAAAAAGCTAGTGAATGAATTAAGCCAGATGGTGAAGTAGATAGAGTGCTAGACTTGGAGTCAGGAAGACTCCTCCTCCTGAGTTCAAATCCAGCTTCACACACTTACTAACTATGTGACCCTGGGCAAGTCACTTAACCCTGTTTGCCTCAGTTTCCACAACTGTAAAAATGAACTGGAAAAGGAAATGGCAAACTACTCCAGTGTCTTTGCCAAGAAAACCCCAGATGGTGTCTTGAAGAGTCAGACATGACTGAAAAATGACTGAACACCAACAAAAGTTAGAATAGTTGAGAAGAAAGGGACCTCCTTGAAATATGTGTGGATGACAGCAAATGCAATCAAGATGTGACTGTCCTATCTCAGTCCTTGGCACTCTGCAAGCAGGGGTAACAAGTAGTACATTTTCAGAGTTCACAGGAACTAGTGAACATGCCCACCCATCACCAAATCCACAGTACAAATCATATACATTCATAAACCCTTACATCAGTGTCTACCATGACATGAGCAACCCAAGTAACCTTTGGGGGAATTTTTCTCACTCCTCCACTATTCAGGAAAACTGGAGAAATGAATATCTGGTATACCCCTTCCCAATATTCTGAGACTAGATTTTTACTTGCAAGCACTCATTTCATAAAATTACAACGGAAAATTTTATTAAAAAGAGAAAAAAAACCTTACAGCAATCCGTAGTAAAAAAGAGATGATGATGATGATGATATTGCTAACATTTGTATAGAACCTTAAGGGTTGCACAGCACTTTGTACATATCACCTCTTTTGATTTTACAGATGAGGAAACTGAGATTGAGAGAAGTTGAAGTGACTTGGCCAGGATCACACAACTAGGAAGGCTGAGACAAGATTAGAATTCAGGTCTTCCTGACTTCAAGTCCAACTTTCCAAAACTCCCAGAGTCACAGCCTGGAACCCAAGATTTCCTTTGGTCTATCATGGTCCCTAGCATGAATAACTCACACTGGGGCCTCTGTACTAAATCTCCTTAGAACTACTGTTCTTTGTCTTCTGACTGCTACTTCTATGTCATCTAATCATCTCCTCTGAAGGCTGCTGGGCTTTGTCGGTCATGAGCGCCACTGTATCCCAAGTTCACAATGAAGATAGACTACCTGGGCTCAAGATAGAAGAAACCAGAGTCTTCTTTCCTTTTCTACCCTCCTGTTCTCAGGCAAGAGCCAATAAAGATCATTTCACTTGGTCACAGTGGGGTTAAATGCCAACCAGCTGTCAGGGCTCCATACATGTTTATTGCCTTTGAATCAAGCAAACTAAAAGGGAGAAGGGACACATTGAGTTCACTAATACACTTCCATTTTGACATACCCCAGGAGTTGCTATAAGAGTCTTAAATCCTTCCCCTTTCCCAATGCACCCATCTACCCTGCTGAAAGCAATGGAAGTACCCCAGCAGTCATAATATTAGCCTTAGAATTGCTGAAGCAGGCTTTAGTTTCCTGAGGGTTTTCCTCTGAATGCAACATTTAAAGAGAAAAAAAAACTTCTAAATTATGAATTTCATCTAAATTTTACATACTATGGTGCTTTAATTTTCTTTTCCATTTCCTTTTTAGGGAAGAGAAATGGTTTATCCAAAATTGATGTCTGTCCTCTTTGATTTCCAAATAAATCCAGATTTCCAGGTATCCAAAGGACCTTCTGGTTGAGTTAGTTGGGAAAGTTTTCTGGGATCCTGACTCACTTTATTTCAGGGAGGGCCTTCATTTATGGGGGTGGCGGGGAACACCATAGGGAGGGACCCAAGCAGGTCAGACAGGGAGTGTCAGGGTGGCAGGTTCTTAGCCATGAAGTGAGCAGGGTCAGGAAATACGTCTTTTCCCACAAACACCTCCGGTTCCCCTGCCCCACCCCCTTAGGACTCAGAAAAGCCTTATTTCAATTAGACATCAGACAGGAAGGCATTTGTTTTTATTTTCAAATGAACAGGTATCCCGCTGGAAGTGCCCAACAGACAAAAGTCTATGACAGGAAAAGAATAGGCCAAGTTCCTACTGAAATGTTCCCAGAGGTCACTTCTCAATTTTCAGGGTCTAACACTGTATTTTTCCATTACAAAAAGAATACACAAGGGGACCAAAAAGGAAAAAAAAAGTGAGACACTAAAAGTTGCTGCCGGGACAGATCAGTTGCACCAAAACTGTATCAAAGAGAGTTGTTTTGCCTGTACTGAAAACTGTATCTCCCTCTTCATTCGCCTACTCCATCTATTTATTGCTGTCAATCAGCCAACTGGCAAACATTTATTAAGCATCAAATATGGGACAAGCACTGTTCTAGATGCCATCCTTCATACACTTCAACACTTGAAGTTCCATTAAATGCCAAACAGGGATATTACAATCATATACTTAAATTTCTTTAGCCATTCTTAAATTGATGGGAACCTTCTTGGTTTGCATTTTTTATTGTCATTCAATCGTTTCAATCTTCAGTGGTGTCTGACTCTTTGTGACCCCATTTTGGAGTTTTCTTGGCAAAGATACTGGAGTGATTTGCCATTTCCTTCTCCAGCTCGTCTTACAGATGAGGAAACTGAGGTAAACTAGGTTAAGTAACTTGCCCAGGGGTCACACAGCTAATAAGTGTCTGAGACCAGATTTGACCTTGAGTCTTCCTGACTCCAGGACCAGGGCTCTATCATCTATCCACTGCGCCACCCAGTTGCTTTATTACTACAAAAATAACTGCTATAAATAATTGTTTACATTTCGATCCTTTTCCTCAATCTTTCCTAGTGACATTCAGCTGTCTAGAGTTAATTTCTTGGCCATTGGGAACATGTTGGCACTTACCACTTTCTTCTCCCCACCAAGAGGAAGAGTAAATCTTACATAGCAAAGCGAGTACTTTACTTGATAAAAGTGTTTTCATTCATTCATTCATAATCTTTCTGTCACAGTGAACATGGACTGATCTGGCTACCAACCTAGCGTATTTTAAATATGTGCTCCTTGCCTCCATTTATATTCCAGAGCCATATTCAGAGGAAGGAATAACAGGAGGACAAGTTTTTCCACTTCTATCTAATCACAGTTTGGGCCTTAAAACAGAGTCCAGGAACACAGACTTGGATAACTCTAAGGCTGGGTGCCCTGCTAAGACCCATGCTGACAGGGGAACCCTAATCTTTCCCAACACTTGTTTCCCATTGCAATGAAAGCATTCCCATTCTAAATGTTTCATATAAAGGCAATCATTTGTTTCCAGCTGGTACAATTGTTTAATAAAATGCCTGCTGGGTCTCCAGAAATAATATTCTTTCTCCTCAGCAACAAGGATAATTACCCAGGCTTTGGGGCCACTAACTCAATCCATTCCCAAATGTTCTCAACTTTAAGCACAAGGTTTTCAATGACAGTAATTTGCCATATGGAGGAGTGAAAAAAGTTTGGGAGACATGTAGTAAATTGGGGGATGTCTTAGCAGAAGGCTAAAGCCACTTCCCCATTATAAAAAATATTCTTCTAATGTTTTAATCAAAGAAGCACAGCTATCTACATTCAAGCCACCACATTTTGTAGGTGTTAATCTCCACACCTCCAGGCCTAAGAGGGGAGAGGAAATTGGCAGCCCTTGAATTCCAGGAGCCTGGAAGATAACACTACCTGGCACTGCCCTTAATTATCTCGATTATGTAAATGCCTGTTGTTTGTCAACAGTAGGAGGAGATGAAATGGTCTGGTTGTGTAGGGAGCCTTGGAGATGCAGGCTTGGGAGGGAAGATTTTTTAAAAAACTATTTGCCAAATAAAGATTTTGGATTTTTTTTTCACCTCTTCCCATGAGTGACCTATTAAAAGAATTATAATTAGCATCACTATTTATAACAGCAATATAGGGGAAGGGAAAGAGCTAGAGTTTGGTTTTGTACATGCGTAAGGGACCTAACTGAATGTGCTACAGACCAGTCCCCTGGTAGTATAGACTTTTTAATGCAATCAGGAAATACTTTTTATTGACCTAGCCCTGTCAATGAAGCATTGTTCTTTAGTATCCAGGGCCCTTAAAGAGATATGCATGTTTTTCAGAGCAGCCTTTTGTTTCCCCTGGTATATCCAACAAATAGAGCGGGCGGGTTCTTAGCAATCTACCTATGGATGCCTAGGGAAGAGAATTTGGCCAGTTGTGTCATGGACCCCTCTGGCAGAGTGGTGAAACCTAGGGACTGCTTCTTTGGATAATGTTTTGAAATGCATAAAATAAAATACATAGGGTTACAAAAGAAAGCAATTATCCTGAAATATAATTATCCCCAGGAGTACTGATGAATGTCTGAAAGCTGCAGTGAGCTAACACTGATTGGGTGTCCACCATGCTAAATTTAGCACCAATATGGTGAGCTGCTGAAAGTGAATGTCTGCTGTGCTTCTAGTCTGAGAAGGAAGGAAGGAAGGTTGATTGGTTGTTGTCCCTTGTTCTCGAAGGGGACCAAAATGACATCACTATGTTAGAGTCAAGTTATAGTGTGTCTGACTGTGGCTGATCAGACCAATACAAGCTCAAAGTGCTCTCTACCACAGGTCAGGCACAAATAGTCCATGTGAACATTAGGGTTGCATTCTCTAAATCTGTGCATCTCACATTTCTTTTGAGCTACTTCAATTCTACTTAGCTCATAGAGCACAGCACCTTCTCTGGGGAGGGCAGGCAATGCTGGGCAGTTCTGTGCCTGGCTTCTGGGTCTCCTGTGTCATGCAGTCAATTCTAAAGTTATCAAGAGAGACCTTGACAGTGTCTTTGTATCACTTTTTCTGACCACCATATGAACGCTCGCCTTGTGTGAGTTCTCTACAAAACAATCTTTTTGGCAAGTGTGCGTCTGGCATTAGAACAACAGGGCCAGCCCGTTGGAGTTGCGCTCTCTGCACTTTGAATGCTTGGCGGCTTAATTCAAGAAAGGACCCCAGTGTCTAGTGATCTTCAGAATCTTCCTGACACAATTCGAATAGAAGTGATTCGGTTTCCTGGCATGGCTCAGGTATGTTGTCTAGGTTTCACAGGCATACAACTCACACAAGAAGGAAGGAAGAAAGGAAAGAAGGAAGGAAGGAAGGAAGGAAGGAAGGAAGGAAGGAAGGAAGGAAGGAAGGAAGGAAGGAAGGAAGGAAGGAAGGAA
>CM053622.1:168641746-168672389 GCA_028646595.1 Phalanger gymnotis | reverse complement strand
AGAGAGAGAGAGAGAGAGAGAGAGAGAGAGAGAGAGAGAGAGAGAGAGAGAGAGAAAGCCAAGGCTAGAATTTAGGAAAGGGAATAAGCATTTATATAAAGCCTTCTATGTGCTTCTCTGGGGAGGGCACTCTGGGAAGCTTCAGGCACTGTGCTAAGTGCTTTACGAATATTATCTTATTTGAGATAATATGATCCTCACAACAACCCTGCTTCCTGATTTCTAGTGGGCAACATCTCAAAGCAAGATTTCATAACTTTCCATTCTCTGAATACCTTTCAGCTAAATGGCAAAGAGTGCTTGACCTGGACTCAGCTGAATTCAAATACTATGTGATCCTAGGCAGATCACTTCTCTCAGCCTCCATCTCCTCATCTGTAAAATGGGCATGATATCTCACAAAGTTGTTGTGAGTTTCAGATCAGATAATATATGAAGTGCTTTGCAAACCTTAAAGCTCTAGTTAGGTGCTAACTAGTATTATTTTTGTTGTTATTATTGTTTATTATTAAGGAGTTCATTGGGAAAATGCATCTCTACAGGATACTTCCTCTTGAAAAGATCACAGGCTCATAGGATCATAGGCTTGTTGAAAGACACCTTAGAGCTTATCGATTCTAAATCTCTCATTCTGTAGATGAGGAAACAGAGAAGCTGTGTGATTTTCCCAGGACCACAAAGCTAGTTAAGTATATGAGGCAGGATTGTACCTATGTGTTCCTGACTCTAAATCCAATTGGTGAAGCAGGAAGGAAGTTGGCCCAAGACTTGAGACATTCTAATGGTCCTCAAGCCCAAAGAGACCTTGGCACTGACCTTTCAAATACCCCACAGAGGCCACTACATAGGTGACTTGCCCATGATTACACAGCCAGGGAGTGGCAGATGTGGGAGCAGAAGCCAGACCTCCTCCTCCTAGCTCAGTGTTCTGCCCAGGAAGCTTTCATTCTCTGGGGGAAAGTGTGAGAAGTTTTAGAAAAACCTTTGCTCACTGGAAATAGGGCCAAAACCAATGCAATATTAAGCTTTTTCTCTCCAAATAAGGCTGAAGAGATTAGTTTGGCATTTCCTGAAGCTAATGCACTTCACCCACTGTGGAGAATTGCCCCACTCTTAAGCCCTGTAAACCACCGTACAGCAGAGGAGTCTCACCTCCACAGCCTCCTTTTGGCTTTCATCCTGCTCCCTGGGGGAAAAGGATGTCAGCTCTGTAGTTCAGAATGTCTTTACTTTTTCTATTGAGCTGAAAAGATTTATAAGATCAATGACATTTTTGATATGGAAAGAACCTTAGAAATCATTTGGTCATAGGAACATAGATGTTGGAGTTGGAAAGGAGCTTATTGGCACCCTAATCCAAACTCCTTATTTTGCAGATTAAAAAACCGAAGCCTTAGCTGGACCAGATCTTAAGTTGTATTTTAAAGCAGCAATCATCAAAACTACTTGGTACTGGCTAAGAAATAGAGTGGTGGATCAGTGGAACACATGAAGTACATAAGACACAGTAGTCAATGACTATAGTAATCTACTATTTGATAAACCCAAAGACTCCAGCTTCTGGGATAAGAACTCACTATTTAACAAAAACTGCTGGGAAAACTGGAAAACAGTAAGGCAGAAACTAGGCATAGACCAACATCTTACACCGTATGCCAAGATAAAGTCAAAACGGGTACATGATTTAGATATAAAGACTGATACTATAAGAAAACTAGGAGAGCAAGGAATAGTTTACTTGTCAGATCTTTGGAGAAGGGAAGAATTTATGACCAAACAAGAGATAAAGAACATTATGAAATGCAAAATGGACAGTTTTGATTACATTGAATTGAAAAGTTTTTGCACAAAGTCAATGCAACCAAGATTAGAAGGGAAGCAGAAAACTAGGAAACAATTTTTATAGCCACTGTCTCTGATAAAGGCCTCATTTCTAAAATATATAGAGAATTGAGTCAAATCTATAAGAATACAAGTCATTCCCCAATTGATAAATGATCAAAGGATATGAACAGGCAGTTTTCAGAGGAAGAAATTAAAGCTGTCTGTAGTCATTTGAAAAACGCTTTAAATCTCTATTGATTAGAGAAATGCAAATCAAATGACTCTGAGGTACCACATCACACCTATCAGATTGGCTAACATGACAAAACAGGAAAATGGCAAATGCTGGAGATGTGGGAAAATTGGAACACCAATGCATTGTTTGTGGAGTTGTGAACTGACTCAGCCATTCTGGAGAACAATTTGGAACTATGCGTACAGGGCTATAAAACTGTGCAAACCATTTGACCCAGCAATACCACTGCTAGGTCTGTATCCCAAAGATATCTAAAAACCGGGAAAAGGACCTACATGTACAAAAATATTTATAGCAGCTCTTTTTGTGATGGAAAAGGATTGGAAACTGAGGGTATGCCCATCATTTGGGTAATGGCTGAACAAATTGGGGTATATGAATGTAATGGAATACTATTTTACTATAAGAAATGAGGAGGAGGTGGACTTCAGAAAAACCTGGAAAGATTTACACGAACTGATGTTGAGTGAAATGAGCAGAACCAGGAGAACATTGTACATAGTAACAGCCACATTTGGTAGACTTAGCTCTTTTCAACAATGCAATGATCTAAGGCAATTCCAAAAGACTCATGATGGAAAATGCCATCTACATCCAGATAAATAACTTTGGAGTCTGAATGCAGATGGAAGTATACTATTTGCTCTCTTTTTCATCTGTTGTTTTGTTTTGCTTCTTCTTTCTTGTTGTTCCTCCCATTACTTCTAATTCTTCTTTACATCATGACTAATGTGAAGCTATTATACATTAATATGAATGTATAAGTAGAGCCTATATCAGATTGCATGCCATCATGTGGTGGGGGAAGGGAAGGAAGGAGGAGAAAATTTAAAACTCAAAATCTTATGGAGGTGAATGTTGAAAACTAAAAGCAAATAAATTAACTATTAAAAAAGAAAAGAAAACCCAAGGCCTAGAGGGGTAAATTGACTTATTTGCAACTAGTTAACAGACTGGATATAGACTCTAGCTGGACCTGTAGTCCATAAAAACCAGATCTGGTCTCAGGCACTTATTAGCTGTGTGACCCTGGGCAAGTCACTTAACCCTGTTTGCCTCAGTTTTCTCACCTGTAAAATGAGCTGGAGAAGGAAATGGCAAACCACTCCAGTATCTCTGCCAAGAAAACCCCAAATGGGGTAATGAAAAGTTGGGTATGACTGAAAAATGACTGCACAACAACAAAAAAGGAGTATGTCTTTAACAAAGGGGAAATCAATACGTAATAGATCATCGAATACAAATATATATATACACATACCTCGTAAAAACAAGATAATGGGGGGCGGGAAGAGAGAGTCACTAAAAGGATCAAGAATGGACTACTAAAAGAAGTAATATATGAAGGTGTCCTTCAAAGGGATCTGAGGAGTCTCTGAATCAGAGGTGAGAAAGGATAGTATTCTAGGCTATGGGGGACAGTCCATGCCGAGGTACTGAAGTGAGAGATGGAATGTTGTACATAAGAAATAGAAAATGGGCTAGTTTGACTGGACCATTGAGCAAAGATCAGATGAAGAAGGATGGGAGAGGAAGACAATCTGGGCAGTCAGGAAAAGTTTTTACCTGAAAACTTAGAACTCCACAGTGCTTATTTCTGACATGTGCTTGGTGACCTTATCTTGACATGACAATTCATCGTAACATTAACACTTTCTGATTCACTCTCTGCCACTTGAGTGGAATGACATCAAATCACCACATGAAACGAATGACAAATGTACGAGACAGCCTACTGTAAGATGCTTTATTGCTTCACTGGAAAGAAAGGCCAGGGACTGGGAAGAGTTTAGAAGTAGACTTTCAACTCCTTCTCCCTCTTCGTTCACTTCTCACTAAATAAAAACTTCAAGCTTAAATGTGGTAGGATTTGAAAAGATCTCAAATTGATTCACCTTCCCACATTTTTGGTGGATGCTGAGGGAAGGGGCTAGGAAATATATCCTCGGATAAACTGAGGACCATTCGAGACCTGTCTCTGTCTCTCAATGTGATTCTCTGTCTTTCTCTGTCTCTATGTCTCTCTCTTTCTCTCTGTCTTTGTCTGTTTGTTTCAGTCTCTGTTTCTGTCTCTCTGTCTTTCTCTGCTTCTGTCTCTTTCCTTCTGTCTGTCTGTCTGTTTCTTTCCATCTGTTTCTGTCTCTATCTTTGTCCCTCTGTCTCTATCTTTCTGTCTCTGTCTGTCTCTGTGTTCCTCTCTATCTATTTTAACTCTGACTTGTGAGGTACTTAGTGCACACTGTGTAACATAAAAAGGGTGCTAGGATACAAGTTTTGCCTTTTCAATTTTTTCCACACTTCAGAGTTAGCCAAGACACTCACTTCAAAATTGGCCAGCCTTCATTGCCTGCAAAGTGTTTCTGGAACCGATGTTTATTGTACCTTATTCTGTACTTGCCCGGCACAGCACACACAGCCCACCAAGGGACTTTCCCTTGCATGTTCAGCCGTTAGCACTGAATTTTCTTGGCAAAGCTCTCGGTAACTGCATATTCTCACACCTGCCAGCACTGGAAAGTTCTAGAAATCAGGAATCTTTGCCAAGAATTCCTTTAGTGCTGTCTTCATCTCATCCAATTCCTCACTCTTCTGGCCGTTGGAGGTGTAATCCAGTCTCTTGAACTTGGTTAAACCTGTTGAGGTAACAATGTGAGCGGAAGTCACTTGCATTTACAATATTAGAGAGAGGACACGAAAGGAGAAAATTGGAGTCCTGGGTTTGTATTTGAGGTCTTCCTGTGACTTCCTGTGACTTCATTAATCCCTCACATTTGTAAAGCACTTCATGTTGAGCACATAATGATTTAGAATTAAAAAGGACCTAGCCCAAGCCTTGCATTTGACAGATGAGGAAACTGAGGGCCAGAGAGGAGACCTGTTTTATCTAAAGCCACACAAATAGTAAAGAGCAAAGCCAGAATTAATATTGTCTGACTCCAAACCCAGAGGTTTTTCCTACTGTCCCACTCTTTCTAAAATGCCTTCTCACTCAACATTCTCTTTTATCCTCACAATAATTTTGTGAGGCAAATGGGGGAAGGTAAATTCATGGTGTGGAGAACACACAGTCCAAGAGCCCAGATAACATGAGTTCAAATCCTGCCCGTGACGCAAACTGACTGTATGACCCTGGGAAAGTCACTTCACTTTTCAGTGCTCTAGGCAACTCTCTAAGATCATATGTTACACAGAAAGTGCTAACTGACGTTGTTAGAGGCAGTTTCTTCACCAGAGAGTTCCTGTATCAGTGAAATCATAGATTAAGTTCTATTAGGATTCTCATTTTATAAGTGAGCAACCAAGGAAATAGATTCAATTGCTTAGCCAAGTTTTACTAATACTCAGTGCTTGATATCATAGTTAGACACTAGGTTTGATACATCATATATGTATATGTAAAGTATAAATATAATCTTCATGGGGGAGTGGTTCTCTGGCTTGGATGGCATGAAGGGAACCAGGTTAATGGGCCAGGATCTGAACAGAGCAGGAGTACTTGTTGAATGTAGACAAAGGCCTATCTGTGCATTTACGAGCACTAGCAGAGATGACAAGCTGCAATCATTGTTGTATGTTGAGTAAGTTCAGGAAGCAGGCACTGAGGGAGGAGGAAGGTTGAAAACTCTGGTCAGGAGTCAGGCACACATATGGCCCTGATTTTCCAACTTCCATTGATGCTCCAACTAGACTGAAGCAGACTAATCTTTTTGTGCAATGAAAGGTCCGCTCCATTCAAAAGAGACAGAGTCTATTTAATTGGTCAGTTAATAAATCAATGAGTATTTTTTACAGGATTTATTCTATGCCAGGCATGGTGCTAAGTGCTGGGAATACAATGGCAGAAGTATAACAGCACCTTCACTAAGGGAGATGATGACATTCTAACAGGGGAGGCAATGTAATAAATTACAGGTAACCGGCCAATGAGGGCTCAGGTCTGGGAGCATTCCATCTTGCTGGGCCTGCTTCCAGAAGTTCCTATTGACATTGAATGTAGGGGTCCATGCTCCAATTTAGAACATACTCAAGTATTCTATGAAGAAACAGACTTTTGATTGGTTGCTGAGCTGGAAATTGGTATGCATTCAAAAGGCATTATATAGCCAAAACACACTCTACTACTCTCTTAGTTGCCTGGCTGCATTAAAGCGAGGAAGCGAGGAAGCGAGGATGGCTGTAAACTTCTGGTGTGAAGAAAGAGAGAGAAACAGAGACAGAAACAGAAAGAGGCAGAGACAAAGACAGAGAGATAGAGACAGAGAGACAGAAATAGAGATGGATAGAAGAACATAGACAGAGAGACAGAGAGAGACAAAGACGAAGAACTCTAGTGGCCTATTCTCCCCACCCAGGTTGACATGAAACCATGCTCTTTCATGCCTCTGATGCTTCAATAGTTCATGGCCACACAGTTGTTTCTATTCCTGTTGTGTCTTAGGTGAAGGAGTATAAGAGCTAAAATGGGACAAACTCAACCTTGAGAGCTTCTAAAGGGCAGAGGAGTAAGCTGCTAGAGGTCCAGTGACAAGAGTCGACCATATCAGAGTTTGTAAGTAATTGTATCCTAATGAGTAGCAAAGCCCTGAGCCACCTGCTTCATCTATTGTTACAGTGGATCTGAAGCAGCCAAGAACAATTCATCTATCATCTATGCCAGAGCTGCCCAACCTTAGGTTATCTTAGGACCACATTAAAATAAAGTAATTATTCAAGGGCCGCACCCAGACTAAAAAATACAGTACACTAATAGAAAGTGGGGGAATGCGTGTCATCAATATGACAAGTGAAGGCACAAAGCACAAAAGCAAACACAAACCAACAAAGCAACACCACAACAGTATAAAGGTAGGTGTATATTGACTAGTCTGCATCGTACAGACGGAACACATCCCACAGGTCGATCGAAAATTCCATGTGATATGTTCTATCCATAATACTGCTTTAAAATGCCAAAGAAAATGAACATCAAGAAGATTATTTATTAGTGATGGAATTAAAAATCTAATACGCATTCTATGCAAGTTATTATTTTATTTTTTTGCTCGTGAAAATTAAAACCCACAGGTGGGCCACATGTCGCCCGAGGGCCATATTTTAGACAGCCTCGATCTATGCTACATTCAGAAATGAACTTGTTGGGGTCGGTGGTGAATGCATTGTAGTGACTGCTTAAAGTTGAAGCCCACTCTCACCAGACCATAAAGTGTTATATGGGAGGAGTTTTGTAGGGGACAGCTCAAGCTAGCCAATTGCTAAATTTTTAGTATGAACATGTGCACCTCCAAAATCAGCAAATGCCCCAAAATAGGGCTTTTTTAAAAATGTCTAGAATTAAGGAAGTGACCTTGATAATGCAATTTAAGCTTAAAAGTGTCATACATACTACCTCCCCACCCACCCAAGCTAGGTGTTAAATATTTACTTGTATGGGGGGAGAGTATGCCTCCAGGTGTTTAGGGGTAGAAAATATTTGTAATTCTGTTCTTGCTATATATTCTTTGTATATATCTCTTTGTAAAAGCTAATTGATGTTAACTGGTTAAAATGATACTGAGATACTAAGGACTGGTGACGGATATCAAGGAGAACATACCAGAATGGATCTTGAGCTGATTGATAACATTAGAAAGGGACACCTCAATAGCTCAGAGGTATCATACTCTAAGAACTCTAAGAGGAAGGTGCAGCCTTGTTCTCAGAATCCAACCAGCTAGTGTACATATGACCTGAGAAAGTAAGTCCAGAGTATAGGTAACTAAGTACATACAAAGTATAAAAAAAGTTCCTATAAGGTATTTTAATGAGAGAGATTATTATTCCCCATCTGGTTCTGCAATGTCAAAAGTAGATGCCTTCACTTCCAGTTAACTTGATAAAGTAAAAGGTAGTCGGTGTCTGGGTTTGGTTTTCAAAGAATGGAGGGTCAGAGAAACAGGAACAGACTCCTTCAGTTTTAGATTACTAGTGTTTATCAGATTACATCTTTTTCTCTACCCCCTTCTTTGAAAAGAGAGAATGGGAGGAAAAAAGAAAGAAAAATGTGAGAGAATATAATGGAGTGAAATATATCAATAACTATTATAATTATGAAGGTAAATGGAATGAACACATAAAATAAAACAGAAGAGGGTAATAGAATGGATTAAAAAGCAAAATCCAATATGTTGTTTATAAGCAGCACATTTGAAACAAAGATTAACACAGAGTTAAAGTGAGTGAATGAAGCAGGATTTATTAAGCTTCAGGAAAATTTTAAAAAGCAGCTATAGGAATCTTCACGTCAGACAAAACAGCATTAAAAATAGGGTTTTAAAAATCATCAGGGAAATTACATTATGCTCAAAGGTATAACAGAAAATGAAATAATAGCAGTATTTAATATATATACAGAGAAGAATGTAGAATCTACATGTTTAAAGTAAAAGTTAACAGAATTTACAGTAGTTGGGGACTTCAATGTCCCTTTTCTAACCTAGATAAATCTAAATAAAAGGTAACATGAAATATGTTAAGAACCTTAAAAGAAATTTTGAAAGTTTCAGTATCAGAGATCATTGCCAATTATTGAATGGGAAGAGGAAAAAAGATGTATATTTTTCAGCTGTGTGTGGCACGTTTATAAAAGCTAATCATGTGTTAGGGCATTAGAAACTTCATAAACAAATGCAGAAAAGCAGTAATGGAATAGGTTTAAACAATCCATACTGCTTGATATTCCATAAAATTATAGACAATAAGAGCACCTGAAGAAAAGATTCAAACTTAAGTGGAGACTAAATAATTTAATCCTAAAGAATATGTGAATCAAAGAGGAAACCACAGAAACAAGTGATTTCATTTAAAAAAATCAAATGAATTCACTTACGTAAACACTTTAACATCTTGAAGCACTATATAAATGTATACTACTACTGTTATTACTATGACAAGAAGAAGAAGAAGAAGAAGAAGAAGAAGAAGAAGAAGAAGAAGAAGAAGAAGAAGAAGAAGACGGCAATAAGACAACATATCAAAACTTTGGGATTCAGCCAATGCAATCTTTAGGTGAAAATTTACATTTCCAAATATTTTCCTCAACAAAAGAGAAAAAGAACAAATCAAGGAATTTGGCATGACCAATTAAAACTCCAGAATACTGAGGATGAATCATGTTCTCACTTCTTAATCCAGAGGCAACAGATTAAAGGTAAGTAATGAAAAATACATTTTCAAGCGCTGCCAATGTGTGGATCTGTTTTGCTCAATTATACTTATTTATTGCAAGTGAGGGCTCTTATTCTTGTGGAGGTAGAAAATTATAGGGAAGGATGTGGTACTGATAGTGATAATAAAAGAAAAAAACAAGAATGTAAAAAAGAAACATTTAAAAATCTATAGAAGAAAGCAGAAGGAAATTCAAAAGAGGGCACAAAGAAGGGAGTTGTTGATTTAAGACATACCTTTAAAATCCAGGCTGTATATAATAATGTTGTATAAAATCTTTTCCCATTCTTCTTTGTATTGAGAAATGTCCATATTTGTTGATGTTTATCAAGTTAGTAATTTAGAGAAATATTTTTTAAAGCTAATTCCTCATCCAAGAGGGTTTCTTGGTTTTAAACGGCCCCAAAGCTCAGTGACAGTAACCATCTTGGGGTTCTTGAATTCTCCTTTGTCAAGTCTTCCTCTTCCAAGGTCATATGTTCCCTAGAGACTGAGAGAGGGATCAGGTATAATGGTGTGATGGAGCCAGTTCAAACTGAGAATGGATTGTTAAATTTTCAGTGTGAACATTTACACTCCATACATTGGCAAATGCTAGCAATCAGCACTTGATTTATTATATTGTTAATTGTCCAGACTTAAGATAGTGATGGAGAAAAAATCAATAAAGTAAATTAAGTTAAAAGTTTATCATGCATATTTTCTTCTCAGAGCCAGTTGTTAAATGTTTATCACTACCCCCTTGGTGCACCTGTCTCAAATGTGAAATTACAGGCTCTCAAAAAAAATGTTTTTTACTATACCACTCTACATGTATCAAAAATAGTATTCCCAATGACGATAATAATAATGACAACAAAAATAACAACAATAAGAGCTGACACTGATATAGTGCTTTAAGTTTATAAAGAAAATATTATCACATTTCATATAATATTTTCATATAGCTGATAGTTTTGACAATTTGCATTATAGAAAGGGCACTTTTATAACTTCTCAAGGCAGAGAGATTACTTTTGCTAGAATCCTTCTAGGCAATGAATGCAAAGCATTTTCTAGGATAGCTTGGCAAGTTGGGCTGGTCCTGAGCCACTGTTTTGGCTTGGTTTGAGAAGAAAGTTCATCCCAGAGGGGAGGAACCAAACCCAAGGGGAGAAGGAGCTCTGCCCATACAAGTATGGGGACAAGAAAGGGTGACTGACAGGCCTTTTAACTAGAATGGTACAACATTACCACATCAAAGGTCAATAAGAATAAAAAGAAATATAATACAGCTTCATTTTATATAGACATGTACATATAATATATATACACACATACATATATACTTATATATACATATATACACATTTACACATACACATACACACACTCACATAGTAATTTTTCTGTTTCCTAGCTACCTTTAGAACGCTAGCTGCTAATGATACCAAAACTATTTAATGCTTTAAAATAGAAAATGCACTTACACATTTTTAAAAAATGAAGTGAAATGTTCTCTAATGATTCACCCAACTAAATAGCTCATTGACCATCTCATATTTTTCAAAAAATATTTTCTAAGGTATGTTTGGTATGAACAAAGTTCATCTGCCTTTTAAGATGTCTAGGGTTTGCCTAAAAGGCCGCTCATTTTTTTATATGAAGGGCCTCTACCCCAGAATAGCCCATTTCCCCCAGACATGATAAAGAAATAGTAATGATTCTGTAAAAGAAAGTTGAAGCTAGAAAATATCTAGGGTTGAAGTAGCACACAGTAAAAAGTCTCAACATGCTGACAAAATAGTATAGAGCAACAGGAGACAAATGAGACTTGGGATCTGAAACTCTGCGCTTACCATCTGACCCTTAGGAGTTATCTCAATTCTCTGAGTCTTGGTTTCTTCATCTACAGAATGAGGAGGAAAATTCAATTCAATAAGTACTTACTATGTGCAAAGCACTGTGCTATCTGTCAGGCCTACAAAGACAAAAACAAAACTTCTCTGCCCTCACAGAGCTTATATTCTACTTGTATCCTCACTTCATAGGGATGTTGGGGGCGGGGAGTGCTTTGTAAACCCTAAAGCACTACAATAACACCAGCTATTAGTACCTCCTCCTTTCTCTGACAACTGCCAAGAACGTTAGTAGAGATAGATATTAATAGGAATATGATTGGATTTTATCACACCAAGTCTGTGTTGAGTGAGACAACACAAGTTTTATTGAGACTCAGTGCTAATGGCCAAGGTTTCTTCCTAGCAAATCAAGATTTGAAAACTGCATGAATTGTGCATTTTTGTTGATAAGTTCTCAATTTAAGAAGTAGTCTCTCTGTAGGGCTCTCTAGATAGTTCTGATTTCCCAGGGTCAGCTCCTGAGGTCCTATATGTCTCAAAATTCATAAAATTCCTCATCCCTGTTCCCATCTCACAGATTAGTTTCTCAAGACACCTGGATTCTAGTTCTAACTTTGCCATTAACTAGTTGTACAACTTTCAACTAGTCATTTACCCTCCCTGGGCCTTCCTTTTGAATTTTCCTCCTTTTCAAAATGAAGGCATTGACCAGCTATGCACCAAGGTCCTCTATCACTACCATGGGTCTTTCTCTTAGACAAGTCTATCCTTTTTGGTTTGCACATAATCATTCCTCTACAAAGAGATAGTCTCTGCCTTCTTTCAGCTTAATGTTTATTTGACAATGCAAATTATACTTTCTGGCTTTAAATTTTCCTGACTTCATGCTAGTATAATTTCTTAGAGTGGATCTTCATCTCATCACTTCCACCTCCTAAAATACTTAGCTTCCTTCAGATTTCAAGTTGGGATCTATCTCCTATAGGATACTTTTCCTGATTCCCCTTACTGTTCCTTCCCTCTTGAAATTATCAGGTACTTATCTGGGTAAATGTATCTCACAGCAGATTGTAAGACCTTTGAGGGAAGGGACTGTTTTTCATCTTGTCTTTGTATGCCTGGCACAATTAATGCTTGTTAAATGGAACTGACTCATAGAATACTGCTATGCTGATAAATTCGTGCAGATTGCTGACTGCCACTACTATCCAGAGGGAAGCTAGGCCATCTGGAAACCAGGGGTCAGGAGCCGCCATAGTCTGCTGTCCCTGGAAACCTTGCCTAACATCCTGAGAATTGATGAAGGCAGTCTCAAGCCTGCTCACAGGCCTCTCTCTCTGAGTGTCTTTATCTCTTGGCTGCATATAATCACTGCTCAAAACTGGTGACTCAGAGCAAATCAATTTCAGGGTTCAGCTGTGATTATTCAAGGCCTCATAGGAGCTTCAGCTTTTCAAAGTGAACCATGCAAATGAGCATCAATGCCAAAGCCTGAAGTGATTAAGCAAGGCCTAAAAGAACCAAGGCTGTCGGGAGTAGTAAGACAGCCTCAAAATCCAAAACGAAATTCCCATGATGAGAACTGTTTTACCATAGTATGCTTGTTTACTGCCATCAGATGTAAGATCCCATTAAAATGACAGGTGTGGAAGAATTGGGGAAAATCTCTGTGAGCCTACAAGCCTTTCCATGTCTGTGCCCAAATCCCGGCTTGTGTCTGTGTCAGTTCTTTCACTTGCCCACATAGAATGTGCCCACATAGATGCATCATGCAGCTTTTCCTCACTCTGCCAAGGGTCCACCCCATAATTTCATCAACTCTGCGTTGGAACATAAAATATCAAGAAAAATCTTTAAAGGCTTTCTCTAAAATAGCAACCCTTGAGAAAAAGCTGCTTATAGTTTCCTCCATTTTCCTTTCTCGGTGCCTTGAGGGGAACATCATTAACCTTCTAGGCCAGTCACTTAGCTAGTCTCCCATGCGTGGAATGGTCTCTTTCCCTCCTTCATAATCTTGGGCTCCTCGACACCTTCTAAAGCTCAGCTGAAGTTCTTTCTCCTTCAAGAGGCCTTTCCTGTTTTTCTTCGAGCTACTAGTGCCTCTCTCTACCATCATTATTATTTTGTATATAACCTATATTTGGAGAAGTAGAATACCACCAGGGATAAAGCGTTGACCCTGAAGCCAGGAAGACCCCCATTCAAGTCCTACTTCTGACACATACAAGCAGTGACATCTTGAGTAAGTCACTTAACTTCTCAGGAAACCCTCTATAAGTTGCAAACGTACTTACCTATACTGGTAAAGGGAGTTTCCTTCTCTGGGAGTTTTCTATATGAAATCACAGACCCAGTCCTTATAGCTATACACTCTAGTTACTCAGCCATGAACATGCTGTATGTAATGCTATACATGCATCCTCAGTACCCAGCACAGTGCCTGGAACACAGCAGGCACTTAATAAATGCTTATTGATTGGTGTGTCAGAAATCCAGGTCTTCCTGACACCAATGTCAGCCCTTTAATTGTAGGCAAAACTTGCTGCCTTTGAGGGAAAAGATTCAAGATCTCACGTTCTTCTTGCCATCCTGAGGTACCCACTTTCCCTTTTCTCTCTCCATGAGGCAGGTCATCAAAACCTCAGTAATAGTCTTTACCACATATGTTTTGACCTCAGTTGCAAAACAAGGTAGATAATTCAGAATATGATCCAAATATTGCTTAATTTCCAGTGGGGTTTTTTAATTGTTGTTTTCAGTTCTCACCTTCTGTAAAGAGCCATAGAATTTCCTGAATGATTTCAGGAAAAGAATAGCAAGTGACTAAACCATTTCCCACATATTTTAGGCTTTAGCCCCCGGGCTATATTTAGCATTTTCTGTGTTGCAATTAGCTGGTACAACGTAATGAGGAAAATAATCCAGATATAGGAGGGTCCAAAAATGTTGAGTGAAATCATTTGGCTTCTCCTCCTTCCCCTCTTTCTTCTCCTTCTTCTTCATCTTCTTCTTCTCCTCCTTCTCCTTCTTCTCCTTCCTTCTCCTCCTCTTCCTCCTTATCATTCTTTATTTTCTTTTTAAAAATTGTCACCTCTCAGACTTGCTTTAATAATATCCCTAGGAGAACCAAGTGGACAATATAAACATGACTAATTATATAAGTAATAACACTAAAAAGCAGCTGGACTCTGAACAGACAGGGATGCACCATCTCCATCCTGGAGAACATGCCTTTTTTCTCTCAGTACAGAGGTGGTGACTAGGGATGTGGAATACAGTATATGCTGCCAGAAATGGTTACTGTGTTGCTTGTCTGTGCTTAAATGTTTTCCTTTGTTACAAGGAAGGGTTCAATGGCTCAGGATGGGTGGGGAGTATCAATAGGAAATGACTGCTATGAAAACAAAAGGCACTAATAAATGGTTTAAATTATATCTGATCTCAAAAGATAAAAATGGACAATATCCTTTATATAAAATTGAAAAGGTTTATGCAAACAAATTTAATGCAGTTAGAAATAAAAGGGAAACAGTCATTGGGGGGAAGTCTCTATAACAAATTTCACTGATAAAGGTCTAATATAGAAGGAAATTGATACAAATATACGAGAGCAAGAGTGCCCCCCAATAGACAAATGATCAAAGGCTATAATGACCGTGCCAGAGAAACTATCAAAAATTGTTTTTAATGCTCCAAAGAACTAATAATGAGGAAAAATGCATCTTTGAGTTTCTATCCCAGGACCATCATACTAGTAAAGATGACAAAAAGAAAAATGGCAATTATTGGAGGAGCTATAGAAGAAAAGGAAAACTAATGCATTGATGGAGGTGTAAGTTAATAACAGTTGATATTTACATAACACTTCATGGTTACAAAGCACTTTACATGGTGTCTCATTTGATCCTCACAAGTTCCATGAGGTAGAAAGTGCGAGCATTATTATTCCCTTTTTAAAGATGAGGAAATGGAGGTGAAATGACTCATAAAATCACAAATCTAGAGCTGAAAGGGACACCGGAGGCCATCTGGTCCAAACCCCTTATTTTACAGATGAGGAAACTGAGGCCCAACGAGGTTCAATGACTTGCCTGAGGTCATACAATTATTAACACTTCAGAGACAGAGTTTCAGCCCAAGTCCTCTCTCTCCAAATCCAATGTTCTTTTTACAGGTTTTGACCTTGTTTTCACACATTTCATGCTTTAGGAGGAAACAGAGAAAGAGAGATAGAGGATAAGTTGCTCCCAAATCTCCTTTCTTTCTCCCTGCTTATTTATAGCAGGCAGTTTACTATAGGGAAGGAGTGTTTGTAATTAGTTAATCATAGAATCAAAGAGCAAGAAATGTCAGGGTCCCAATGTCCGTGGCAAAGCAACCTTTTCTAGAGATAGAGACTAGATAAGTGTATCCAGGGTTTCAAAGTTCATCATTTGCATAAGACTGTCCTCATGGGTGAAATTTGATTGTTCGATGATCTAGGTCTACCATAAGGAGTAGGGAAGCTGGTGAAAGCTCAAGAGAAGAGAAATCGTGGCTTTGCTCTGAGGGGCAAGACACATGGTTCCAGATTCTCTTCAGGGAGAAGCCCCAGAAGAGAGAGGAAAAACTTTGGGAAGAAATTTGGACATGTAAAGAAGCCAGCACCTCAATCATGTCCATGTCTACAGCTTACTCCACTAGAAACTTCAAGGAATTTCCCCTTGGATGAAATTTGAAATTCTCTTTATTTGTTGAGATGACATAGCTCACTCCCAGTAGAAGAACTCATCCTCTCTGTGCACTATCCGATATATTCTCATCTGTATAACTTCTCTGATTTCTCTTTGCTGACAGCTTAGATAAATGAGTTCATTTGCTATTCTCTATACGTGGTCTTGGCATAACTGGCATTTGGTGGGGAGTCGAGCCTTGGATGTATAACTTGAGGTACTCCTTTTTTAAAGAATAGCAATCAGGAGCTTAGCTTGAACCTAAAATTAGGTTCATTTCTCAGTTATTTCTCATTTCTGGATTATTTCTCCTAGACTAACACTATTGAGAGAGATAGGTATAAATTCTAGCTTGGTCCCCCTTTTCTAGGGAGAGCAGAGTTGCCAACCTTGTCACCTCAGTGTTCTGCCCCCAACCTAGAAGCAATCAACATCTCACTTGGAGGAGGGTGACCAGAGACACAGTCTCTAGAGACAGATAGCTGCTCATGCATCCCTTTGAGCCACATCTAGACAGACTCATGTGAATGCATATAACCTCCATGGACAACATATACATACACATCCTTACATCGGTGTTTATTTGGATAATTCAGAAAAATGGTTCCAGGCTTTCTTTAGGCCCATCACTATTTTCTCCTCTAAATTTGGTGAACTCTACGTGTCTGCTCAAGAATGATATAAACCACAACTCTAGAGTAACAACAATATCCATGGACAGCCCTAGGCCCACTCCAGTGAAACCTCAGACCCCAAACATTTCAGATACTATGGCTGTGTACCCCTCTGCCCCACTCCCTGCAGTCGTACCACTCACTTTTGTTACACGGTCTGCTCACCCACGTATGGGCTGACGACGCATTGTGAACCAGCTCCCTTCCCACTATCGGCCTTCCCCAAAATACCTTAGCAGAAGTACTTGGTACAAACAGCTTTTATTCCGTTCAATTTCTCCTTTCAGCCTTCAGGCATTCAAAATATCCCAGAAGAATCATCCACATGTGCTATATGGACCCTTAGCCACCTATAGACCCTCTCCTATCTTTCTTACCTTTCATATCCTCACTCCACCAGCTTCACTTTCTCTATTAAACACATACTGTAATGCCTCTATCTGCAGATAGAAACTCCATATGCAGGTTTTACAGATTTTAGTTGACTGACAAAAAAAGGACAATGGGAAAGCAGATACCTTGAATTCAGAATAGAAATGGGTTTCAGGAGAGGAGGTGACTGTTAAAAAAGAAAGAAAATGCGAAACTCATTTGAGATGGATAGAACTAACAGAAAGAGCTATAGTGAATAGCCCAGAGTATGGCATATTAGAAGCCTCAAGGAAGGTCGATTGTCAAGGACAGACATGGAAGAGTAATTCTTCAGCAATCTGATCCAGGCTTGCAAGCAACAAGTGGTAGTGTAGGAGTGAAAAGGACTCAGAAGTTAATGGTCATGGAATCCAGAAAAACAAGAACTTGCTTAGGGTTGGGTAACTGCAGAATGTGGGCTTTCTTGGAAGGACTTAGAACCCCTAAGGAATAAGGTATAGCCCTATGACTCAAACCAATGAAAAGTTAGGTGTTGATATCAAGGTGTGACAAGCTGAGAATAGTGTGTCTCAGTAGAATACTCACTGGCCTTGTTGTCAGAAGACAGAACCAAGCCAGTAATGGGGTATCAGTACACAAGCTAAAGGCTTCAAGGAATTCAGTGAACCTGTCATTGTTGAGATGTAAGTGGCAATAATACATGCCAGATCAGAACCCAACTGCCAGGCTAGGCCAATTGGGCATGGTAGATAGTACAGGCATACCTTGGAGATATTGCGGGCCTGGTTCCAGACCACCACAATAAAGTGAATATTGCAGTAAAGTGAGTCATACAATTCTTTTGGGTTTCCTAGTGCATATAAAAGTTATATACATGCTATACTGTAGTCCATTAAGTGTGCAATAGTATTTCTAAAAAGAAAAAAAGCAATGTACGTACCTTTATTGCTAAAAAATCATCTGAGCCTTCAGAGAATCATAATCTTTGTGCTGGTAGAGGGTTTTGCCTCAGTGTTGATGGCTGCTAATGGATTAGGGTGGTGGTTGCCGAAGGTCGGGATGGCTGTGGCAATTTCTTAAAATAAGACAATGAAGTTTGCAGCATGGATTGACTCTTCCTTTCACTTGAACACCTAGAGGCCATTGTAGGATTATTAATTGGACAAATTTCAATACTGTGGTGTCTCAGGGATTAGGGAGGCCTGAGGAGAGGGAGAGAGAGAAGGGATTGGCTGGTCGGCAGAGCAATCACAACACAACTTTTATCAATTAACTTTGCTGTCTTATATAGGCACGGCTTGTGGCACCCCAAAACAATTACAATAGTACCATCGAAGATCACTGATCCCAAATCATTATAACAGATAAAATAATAATGAAAAAGTTTGAAATATTGTGAAGATTATCAAAATGTGACACAAAGACACGATGCAAGCACATGTGGTCAGAAAAATGGTGCTGATAGACATACTTGACCCAGGGTTGCCACAAACATTTAATTTGTAAAAAAAAATGCCGTATCTGTGAAGTGCATTAAAGCAAAGTTCTATAAAACAAGGTATGCATCTATAGCAAATGGAGAAGAAGCCACAAGGAGTAGGGGGAGAGATGTAAGTTGCTTAAAAAAAAGGAGACTTGTATGAACTATGCATAAATCCAGATGGAAGAATCCAAGTAATAAGGCTAAACAATAGGGAATAGGCAAGATGCAGAGATTAAGTAGGGGACAAGAATGTAAAGTCTCTGAGGGCAGAGGTAATTTTAAATTTAATTCTGTGTCCCCAGTGTCTAACATAGAACTTTGCATATAGAGAGGAATTTAATAAGTACTTGTTGGATTCGATTGAATGGATAAATCATGTCAATGTCCAGAGATCCAAATGGGTGAAAAAAGTACAGGTAGTTTTGTATTCTAAGTATCCTGGCAGAGTTTAGGATCTGCTTAGCAGGATGGCAAGAGAAGAAGCAAAGTCCAAATGTGCAGGCAGCAGGAATTTCATAGGATCACTGAATCCTGGGACCTAGAGTTGAAAGGAACCTTCTAATCCAACTGCCTCATTTTACAGCTGAAGGAACTAAGGCCCACAGAGGTGAAGTCACTGGCCCAAGGCCACATAATGAGTGAAGAGCAGATTCAAGATTCAAACTCAGGTCCTCCAATTCAAACAAGGAATAAGGCAATAGTCAGAAAACAAGCAGAATGGAGACTAAGATCTGAGACAGGTAGCTGGGGCCACATAATTTTAAAAGTTGTAACCATTTAATTTCATAACACCATAATTTCAGAAAAGTAAGACATTGTAGGTACCCCAAAGGAATGGAAAGACAAGTTGCAAGTGCATACAGGCTTAAGCTTATTGACAACAATATTTATAGGTAGTTCTCCTTTTCCTGCTCTTCATCTTCCATGACTTTCACTCTACCCAGGCAGCACACAGGAAGTCATACACACCCTTGATCTCATCATCACCCATGCATGTTCCACCTTCCTGTTCAAGAACTTGGAAATTCATTTTTCTAAACATAACTCCCTGCCCTTCCTGAGCCTCACTCCTTAACCTGTTCTATATTCTCACCATGACCCCTAGTCACTCACACTAGGCTCTCCCAGACCATTACCCCAGTTCTGCCCCAACTGTCCACCTCCCGGTCCTCTCCCACATTTACTAGCTGTATGACTGTAAGCAAATGACATAATCTCTCTGAGCTTCAGTTTCCACATATATAAAATGAAGGTGATAATCTCTCATGAGGTTGTTGGGAGGCTCAGATAAGATAACATATAAATATGAGTTATTATTATTATATCTTACGTTCTTAGTAAAGAGTACGAGAGCATTGGGTTTGCCAAGGTAGGCAGATAGAATAAGTAGTATTCCCTTAGCAAGGGGCTACTACTATACCTGAGTATCTTCCTTGTTCTCCCACTGATATTTGGACTCTGCCCCTGGGATGCTGGGACCTGTTAAGTGACCTTTCACCCTCTCCCTTTCCAACTGTATCTCCCCTTTATGTGTTATATTTGTCTATTAGAATGTAAGCTATTTTACATATATTATAAATCTGTGTCAAATGGTAGCCTTCTCTAGTGGGGAAAAAGGGAGACAATTCAGAGCTTAAAATGTAACCAAAAAATGTAGTTATCCCTTCCATATCGCAGGAGTTAGGCTGTGATCTGGAAAATCTGTGTAAAAGTTTTTGGCCCTCCCTTTGTACCAGAGAAGAAGTCTGATTTTTTTCTTTTTCTTTTATGGGTTGTTTAAAGTGTCTTATTGTAAAATTCGGGTTAAAAATTGGGTCATAAGCTATACGTAGGTGAATGTTAAGTAAAAATACTTTTTCTGTGTTATCTGCTGGCTTTCCCATTTAATTTCTTATGCCAACCTACAACATATTGAAACTGCGATGGGAAAAGTCTTGATGTGGAAGGGGTATCTATGAATTTAATTTAATTTTTAAAAATAGAATGCATGCTGCATGAGGGCAGGGACCATCATGCTTGTTTTTATTTGTATACACAGCCCTTAGCACAGTGCCTAGCATTGAGTAAAAGCTTAATACGTTTTTAAAAATATTCATTCATGTGCAGTATTCTAGGTTGTTAAGGATATCCCAACATTCTGGCCTGAATTGCAAAAAAATATTTCAAAGAAATATTGTTGCATATGAGTGATTTTTATTGGAATGAGTTCTGGTCCACGGGCTTAGCAGGGTATAATTTCCAAAAGGTAACTGATAGTTCTTGATATGACAAAATCCTAGCTATGCTCCCAGGAAACTCAGGGACTCCTGAGGATGCTGACAAGAGGACCCTGGGCTGACAGAAGCGCCCTGATGATTATTCTAGCCTGGGGAGAAAAAAACGCAATTTAATTCAAAAATGGCTTGTTCTTGTCACGGTAAATCCTTAATGCTTTTAATGAAAATTCTTCTCCTCCATGAAGTATTTTTGACTTTAAAAGAGGACAGCAAATTAATACAGCATTTCAAATATTCTTAAAGTCAGGTTTAATTGCGGCAATTCCCTCCAGTGAATCGATAGATGACATTCGTCTTCATTGCCTGGGTGGAATGTTAAACGGAAAGCAGGGCTGAAATGTCAAGGTAAAATAATGTTAATAATTATTCTGGCTGTTACATTCTCCTTGACCTTGGAATTTAAAGGGCCGAGATGAAGGCTTTTTGTCAAAAGTCAAGAAGTCATCTGGAGACACTGCTGACATTTATGATTAATGTAATCTGGCAATATTGGGGGAGAAATACCGAATATGATTAGCTCCCACTACTGAGGTAATTCATTTTTCTATCATTATAGAAACCCTATAGAGCACTGATATTAAAAAAAAAAGAAATGACATGCTATGTGTAATCCTAATTTCTGGGATTTTAAAGAGAAGCCTCTAAGCTGAGCAAGACTTTTTTAATTAAAGCAGCAGTGGCCAAATAATTAAATTTAGAGCTTTGTCAGAGAAGAGGAAAGAAAGTGTACCTAGTCTTAGGGAAAATGTGATTTCTTATGCATAACACCCACATGCACACAAAAGAAATCAAGCGTTTACCATGCTCACTCCTGTCACTTTGGAGTATTTTCTGGTTCATTTACAGTGACAAGAGAGAGTGGAAGCACTATACGGGGAAGGTTCTCAGGCACCAAGGCCCATACTTTCAAGTCACATAGCTTCTGAAAAAGCAGGCTCCTGGTGAGAGCAAATTCAGGCTCTAATTGGTAATCTGGCTCCATATAACCCTTTGGAAGAAGCCTAGTTTATTTTTGAAATATTCGTTCTGGCCTGAGGGTCCTGCAAAAATTGGAGTTGGGATGGGAATAGTGTAGTGCCTCAGGAGGGAATCACAAGGATGTTCCCTTTCTTGGTCCCAATTTCTCTGCAGCCTCTTCCCACCCTCACCCCTCCAATCCCCTCACAAAATACACTTATTTTTATTTTATTCCTCTAATCAGCCCCTGTACTAGATCATCTCCGTATACGATCCCACTCAAGTGAAGAAGATTTTGTTATTAATTTTTAACCTAATAATACTAGGTTACACTAAAGAAACCCAGTTAAAGGCCAGGCACAATTTTAAAACAATTTCTTTTGGGGGAAGAGAGAAATAGAAACAGTTCGTCTACTTTTATAATGAAAAAGAAGGTAAAACTATTTAATAAATGCAATAAATTATAATGTATATAACACGTGTATATGTGTTATATATGCACTGTCTTTTTATAAAGAGCAGGGGGGAGGAGAGCCGGGGCGGGGTGGGGCAGGGAGGCAGAGGGAGGAAGAGAGAGGAAGAGGGAGAGGGGAAGAGAGAGAAAAGAGAGGAAGAGAGAGAGAGAGAGAGAGAAAGAGAGAGAGAGAGAGAGAGAGAGAGAGAGAGAGAGAGAGAGAGAGAGAGAGAGCAGGAGGAGGAGGAAAGAAAGAAAGGAAAAAGGAAAGAGGGAGAGAGAAAAAGATAGAAAGAAGATCTAGGCAGAGAGAAAAAGGGAGTCTTAGCAGGTTCAGAGGTAAATGTGTGGTGAAAGGTAAACTGTGCTCTTCATATTGAGCTCAACTCTCAGTCTTTGTGTATGAAATCACTTTAGCTATTGTACAACCTGTTTTTTATTGTTGTGAACTTTACAAATATAGACAAATATTATCATTTAATTAAGAAGAGAAAAAGAGGATAAATAATGAAACCATGAACCTCTGCTGCAGGCCACTCGTGTCTTAAAATACATAATAAATTTAACTGAAGTTACAAAGTTGTCCTGCCTGTCTGTCTTCCTCCTAACTTCTATGCATTTTAAAAGTTACATTGATGCCCTTCTCTATCTTTTCTACTTTTTAGGGTCGTAGTTATTATTAATCTCCCTTTCTCACCCCAAAATCCCCCCTCAAACACACACATAAAATCTCTCTCTTGTAACTATTAAGGATAGTAAAAAAAAAACAAAAAACAACCAAATCCATACAATGATTGGGTGTGGATATATATGCTTTTTTCAGCACCTCTAGTCCCTCACTTCTCTGTCACAAGGTGGGAATCATGATTCATCATCCATCTTATTTACAGAGTGGCCATTGTATTGATCAGTGTTCCTAAGTCTTCCACAGTTTTCCTTTATGGTGTTGTAATCATCGCACAAATTGTTCTCTGGTTCTGCTTATTTCCCTCTGAATCAGTTTAATCAAGTCTTTGCAGGATTTTCTGAATTGAATCTTTCATTTCTTAACATGTAATGACATTCCATTATTCTCTTTATAAACCATTATCAGATCAGTCATTTATTTCCCAGTTGATGGGAACCTACTTAATGTCTAGTTCTTTGCTCCAACAAAAGATGCTGTTATAAATCTTTTATACATGTGAGTCCTTTTCCTCTTTCTCTGATTTCTATGGAGTATTTGCCTTGTAGTGGTAACTCATTATCTTTTATCTGAAAACCTTTCCCTCTTCCAAACTTTCCTATTACTTTCAAAGGCACCACCATCCGCTTAGTTATCCACTGTGTAGCTCAAAACCGATTTGTCCTCTTTCACTCTTCATTCTAACTCCCCATATTCAAGTCTTATCAATTCTACATTCCCAATCGGTTGGTTAACAAGCATTTATTAATTGCTTACTACATGCCAGGCACTGTCCTAAGTACTGGGCATACAAATGCAAGCAAAAAAAATAGTCCCTGGCCACGAGGAGCTTATATTCTAATGGGGGAAGACAACACAAAAAAGGAAGTTGAAGGGGGAGGGAGGAACTTGGTGGAGGGACATTATGGAAGAGTCTCATTTGCAGTCTGATGAGAAATGAAGGGATGACTAGCCTGGGCACTCTCCCTAAATAGAAATATTGGGAGGACGATTTAATCAGGCAGAGTGACCGCAGGACTAAAGGCCTCCAATGTGTCAAGTCCAGGGCTGAAGTAACCTTCCACGATGAAGGGTTTTCTGGAACATATTAAAGGAGTCTGGATTGCAGTCTCTCCTCTGACACTGCCACCACCCTGATCCATGCCCTCATCACTTCATACTTGAAATACCACAATAGCTGATCTCCATGTCACAAGTCTCTTCTCAATCCAGTCCATCCTCCACTCAGCTACCAAAGCGATTTCCCTAAACTTAGGTCTGACCGTGTCATTTACTTTGATCCAATAAACTCCCAGTTTCCTCCAAGATAAAACACAAAATCCTTTTTTGGCATTTAAAGCCCTTCATGATCTAGTCCCTTTCTATTGTTCCAGTCTTCTCACACTTTGACACCCTCCACGTATTCTACATTCCAGTGACACTGGTCTTCTTACTATTCCTTTAACAAGAAGCTCCATCTTCTGGTTGTACATTTTCGCTAGAGGTCTTCCCTACCTGTCCCGTTCTCCTCCTTCAACTCTGTCTCCTGGCTTCCCTGAAACCCTAAAAGACTCAGCTAAAATCCCAACTTCTGCAGGAGGCTCTTCCTAGTCTGTCTTAATGTTACTGACTTCCTCTGAGATTGCTTACCTTATATATGTATGTGTGTACGCACACAGGCACATATACCTTTCACACACATATATACACATATGCATATACACACATACATATGTACATATATGTATTGCACATAATAGAATAATAGAATAGATAGGGTAGGATATAATATAATAATATAATATTATAACATAATAAAACAAACATAACCCAACACAACACAACACATAATATAATGTAATGTGATATAATGTAATCATATAACATAACATAACATGACATGACATAATTAACATAACATAACATAACACAATATAAATTGCAATGTCTGGTACAAAGTAAGCACTTACTAAATGTTTGTTAACTGACTGATTCTGGAGTGAGAGAATATTTGGGTAGAATTCCAAATTGCTTTCCAGAACAGTGTGACCAATCCACAACTCCAACAACAGTGCATTAGTGTGTGTGGCTTCTCACAGTTTCTTCAACAATTGTCATTTTCCTTTCTTATCTTTGCCAATCTGACAGGTGTGAGGTAGTATCTCAGAGTTGTTTTAATTTGCTTTTCTCTTATTATTAGTGACTTGGAAAATATTTCTTATCATTTTAGACAGCTTGTATTTCTTCTATTGAGGATTGCTTTGTCATATCTTTTGATCTGAGAATGTTTCTTGTTCTTCTGTATTTGTATCAATTCCTTATATATCTTGGATAGGGTTATGGACTGGACTAGAGTTGTCAAACCCTTAGCAGGCAGACTAAGAAATTAATTCTAGAATGGAGCTGAATCAGATGAAAATGTAACTGGGAAGTGTTTAACAAAATAAATAAAAGACAATAGAACATAGATAATGTTAATTTATGCTTATCTTAAGTCAATATGACACCTCTAGGGATCAGTTTCTATTTCATCTGTTAGACACCACTGAACTGGTTCTCTGATTTCATTGGTATAAGACACTCTGAGGTGAAGATACTCTATCAATGTAGGTTGTCACCTTTGATACAATTTAGAGTCTTAGATAGTTGCCTAGATATTAAGTGACTTGCTCACACAACTATTATGTACCAGAGGTCTTCCTGGCTTTGAAGATGGTTAGCCATCCAGTTCTCTAACTACTATGCCTCCATACCAGTAATGTCAAACTCAAATAGAAATCAGAGTCTTTAAACCATACATAAGGATCTGAGTACTACATACTGACTTAGAAAAGCACATATCTACATCGTCTATGTTCTATCATATTTTTATTTTGTTAAATATTTCCCAATTACATTTTAGTCTGGTTCTGGCCCACCTGGGAGTGTGGTGGGCTACATGAGGGGTAGGAGGGAGTGTGTTTGACAGCTCTGCACTATATTATCTATCACTGCTGCAGTAAGAAGTAGCCTTTTGCTTCCTCTCATATACAGAAGCAAATGGGTGGCACGATGGATAGAACCCTGGATCTGGAGTCAGGAACACTTGAATTCTAGCCTCAGACACTTAATTGCTATGACCCTGGGTTAAAAAAAATCTTTATTTGCCTCAGTTTTCTCAGCTGTAAAATGGAGACAATGCTAGCCTCTACTTCACAAGATTGTTGTGAGGATAAAATGAAACATTTGTAAAGTGTTTTGCAAACCCTAAGGTGTTTTATAAATGCTATTACACACACACACACACACACACACACTTCAATGCTTGCTCCCTTCCCCTCAGATATTAGATATCAGAACTTTATCTGAGAAGTTTGTTGCCAGCACTTTCCCCCAAGTTAATTGTTTTCTTCTCGCTCTAAATTGATTTTGTTTGCATAAAAACTTTTTAACTTTGTTCAATCGCACTTGTCCATTTTATTTTCAGCTAATTTCAGTGAATAGAGATCTGGGCCTGGAGTCAGGAAGACCAGAGTTTAAATACGTCCTCAGACACAAGCTTTGTGACCCTGGGCAAGTCACTTAACCTCTGTTTGACTTAATCTGTTGGAGAAGGAAATGGGAAAGCACTCCAGTATCTTTGCCAAGAAAACCCCACGGAGAGTATGGTTCAGAGTCATGAAGAATTAGACAAGACTGAACATCTGAACAACAACAAAAACAATTTCTCTCTCCTCTGTTCAAGAGGACTGTTTCCCCATTCACAGTTGTGAAAAATATCTTTCTCTACTTTCCTTAATTGTTTATGAGGTGATCTTTTTATATCTAGGTCGCCTATGCACTTGAAGCGTATTGTGATAAATATTATGAGTATTGATCTCATCCTAATTTCTTCCGGTCTTTTTTAAATTTAATTTAATTTTTTTTAATTTTATTTTTCTTTCCCCAGTAGTTGGAGTTCTCTGTTTTATTGAACCCTGTGATGCCATATTTGTTTGCTTCTGGATCTCATGTTCTGTTCAGCTTTTTTTTAAAACAAGTATACAAGAGATTTAATTACTACTGCTTTGTAGTTTAGTTTGAGATCTGATACTGCCAACCCCATTCCTTCCTACTTTTTAAATTATTTCCCTTGAGAGATTTTTGACCTCATCTTGTTCTTCTTCTAGTTATATAAAATATACCTTTGGTAATTATTTCGTACAGCACTGAATAAGTAAATTAAGTGGTATTTTCATTTTTACTGTGTTGGCACAACCCATTCATAAGCAATTAATATTTTTCCAATTATTTAAGACTGTCTTTTTCTGTAAATAATATCTTACAGTTGTATTCACATGATCCTTGTGTGCCTTGGTAGGTGGGCTCTCAAATACATTCTAGTTATTTTGAATGAATCAAAATTCCATGGGTTTAGGTATCATCTCTGCAAATGAGCACTAGATCTATATATCTAGCTTCATCTCTTCATGCTGAGATATGTTGATAATATAATCATAATCATAATATTCTAGCATTTATATAGAACATTAGAGTTTGCAAATTGCTTTGCCTGTGATCTTAGTTGAATCTCACAACAATGCTACAAGGTAGGTGCTATTATAAATTTCTCTTTATAGATAATGAAACTGATAATGAAAGAGGTTAAATGACTTCCTCAGAGTCACACTATTAGGAAGTATCTGGGGCAATATTCAAACTCAAGTCTTTCTAATGCTAAGTCCAGCACTGGGGCACCCACCTATCGAATGCGTAGAAATTATGATTTTTGTGGCTTTATTTTACTTCCTACTTCTCATTTAAAGAGGCAAGCACCCCGATTCTCACCTCCAGCTCACACGGGCACAAAAACCCAAATGTTACTAGAATAACTTTCAGCTGACCTCTTCCCAAATGGTCTGATATTCTACCACATGTTGCTTCTATAATCCTGGGCCAGTACTATAGATTTCATGGAAAACATCCTCTCTGCTTTTATGCTAACCTTTATCTTTTGGCTAATACTGGAATCATAAAATGTCAAAGCAGAAGAGACATTAAGAATCATTTAATGTGATCATTTTTTTTTTACAGTGAAGAAACCCAGGCTCACAAAGATCAAAGTATTTCTGTCAATAATCTAGCCACATTACAGACAAATTGCAGTACTATGGCATTGGACAGAGTTGAACAATTTACAGATGAACTACCTTACATTGTTCTGAGCAATGCATGCGTGCAACATGTAGAAGGGGGGACTAGAAGGACGAGGCAGGCACATCAGTTGATGTAAAATTTTGCTTGGTCCTTCAAGGTATTCTTAAATTCCTGTCTTTTCCTTAAAATAGGGTACGTATAGAACTTCTTGTTGACAGTAATAAACTAGACACTACAATTGTGAAGCCTTGTACAATGTCGTAATATATGTGGTTTGAATTTAATTTAATTGAATGCTCCTGGAATATATAATGCTAGATGATATGGTCAGTGATGATAAATGTAAAAAACATTCATTTCCCCAGAATTTAGTACTTTTAATTTGGTTGTATTTTTATAAAATGCAAAAGAAATTATCTCCTTGGCTCAGTTTATATCCTTTCATTACTTGAAAATGATGTCAATTTGAACCTGAGTATGCACTTTCCACATTTACATGCTCCTGGTTATGCAGTCTCAGAAGAAGGCTAGTTACATTTGCTTCTTAGAACGTACTTTTCTAATCTAAACAAGAATAACTTCCAAAGTATCACAGAATGACTAAAGTCACTATCCACACAGCAATTTCTTATCTCTGAGGTGCTTTGCATCCAAGTGAACCAAGAATGAAGGACCAGACATAGTGTCCTCTGGCACTAAAAATATCCTGACTTCACTAAAATCTATTTGTAAAATACAAAATGGCCAAAACATCTCAGTGTAACATTAAGAATGCTGGGGATATGTTCCAAGCAGAAGATAGCTATTGGAATTCTATTTATTCCATGATCATCAGTTACTTAAAAGATTGTTAAGTGTTTTGGTCAGCTATGCCTCTTTCTACAAATCATGACGACTCTATAGTAAGTGTTAGTCCTATGCACCAATTTTTAAGAGATAGTAAGAGAAACGAAACTGGGCACAGAAAGGCTAATTTATAAATGTTTCTATCATGATCCTTCCCACACATCCTCTTCACTCTTTTCTTCCATCATTCCTTCCATTTGCCTCTCCTCCATGCCTTTGTCTGCCAAATGGCCTGGAACCAGTGGAATATTCTGACCCCGGTGGACTCAGACATATGATATAAACATTAACAGGGATGATCTTTGACATTATTTTCTCAAGCTAGCTCCTAGAATATATCTTTTTGATTGCAGGACTTTCTATGTATAAAGATAGGATGCTAAAACCTTTTTTAGTAAAACTTTTTCCTACTTTTAGTAACACCGTAGAATCATAGAGTTGGACAATATCTGGGAAGTTTTTTAATCCAACCCATACCTAAGCAAGATTCCTTTCCATATCATGCCTGGCAAGTCATCCTCCACCCACCACTCATATACTCAGTGATGGGAAACTGGGCACCAACCCAAGCAGACACGTCTACTTTTGGACAGCTTGGACTGTTTAGAAGATTTTTCCTTTATATAAGCTGAAATTTGTCTCTGAAACTTCCACCCACTACTTCTCCCCATCCTGATTGCCCTCCACTAGATGATCTCAGGTTTTTCAAACTTTTTCTTAAAATGAGTCACTTATACTCCATATATGATCTAACTAGTACAGACAGATGGTAACCTTCTACCCCAGAAGTATACAAAAAGTCAACCAGAAACCCACTGACGAGGGGAAAAGGGACTACCAGCAAAGCCAGCATTAGCATAGACAAATAAGGCAACCAATACAACCAGTGATGGACCAGAGACACAGATAGCTTGTAAGGCAAACAAGTGTGAAGGGCAGCCTGAGAAAGCCCCAGGGAGCTGTCTAGCTTCAGCATTATCAGAAAGTGTCAGTGTGAGAACAATGGAAGTCCTAGAAAGTTATAGCCCAGAGGACCCCCAGCACTGCATTCTGAAATGCCATAGAGGACCCTACAGATCCATTGCTCTGAACCTTTTTTTAATTATTTAATTTATTTTATATTTTTAGTTTTCAGCATTGATTTTCACAAGAGTTTGAATTACAAATTTTCTCCCCATTTCTGCCCTCCTCCTCACTCCAAGATGGCATACATTCTTGGTTGCCCTGTTCCCCAGTCAACCCTCCATTCTGTCACCCCACTCCTCTCCCATCCCCTTTTCCCTTCCTTTCTTGTAGGGCAAGATAAATTTCTTTGCCCCATTGCCTGTATATCTTATTTCCTAGTTGCATGTAAAAACCTTTTTTTGAACATCTGTTTTTAAAACTTTGAGTTCCTAATTCTCTGCCCTCTTCCCTCCCCACTCCACCCTCCCTAAGAAGGCAAGCAATTCAACATAGGCCACATGGGTATCGTTATGTAAAACCCTTCCACAATACTCATGTTGTGAAAGACTAACTATATTTTGCTCCTTCCTATCCTATCCCCCTTTATTCAATTTTCTCCCTTGAAGCTGTCCCTTTTTGAAAGTGTCTGGTTTTGATTACCTCCTCCCCTTATTTGCCCTCCCTTCTATTATCTCCCCTTTTTATCTCCTTCCTCCTTCTTTCCTGTGGGGTAAGATACCCAATTGAGTGTGTATGTTATTCCCTCCTCAGGTCAAATCCAATGAGAGGAACATTCACTCATTCCCCTTCACCTGCCCCCTCTTCCTTTCCTACAGAACTGCTTTTTCTTGCCACTTTTATGTGAGATAATTTATCCCATTCTATCTTTCCCTTTCTCCCTATCTCAACCCTTAATTTTATTTTATTTTTTTAGATATCATCCTTTCAAGTTCAACTCACCCTGTGCCCTCTGTCTATATGTGTGGTGTGTGTGTGTGTGTGTGTGTGTGTGTGTGTGTAT
>CM053622.1:168608298-168641246 GCA_028646595.1 Phalanger gymnotis | reverse complement strand
GGGGGTTTCCTTTAGCAAGCCATTGACTTGTTTTTCATGGTTTTCTCGCATCCTTCTCATTTCTCTTCCCAATTTTTCCTCTACTTCTCTAACTTGCTTTTCCAAATCCTTCTTGAGCTCTTCCATGGCCTGAGACCAGTTCATGTTTTTCTGGGAGGCTTTTGTTGTAGGCTCTTTGACTTTGTTGACTTCTTCTGGCTGTATGTTTTGGTCTTCTTTGTCACCAAAGAAAGATTCCAGAGTCTGAATCTAAGTGGGTTTTTGCTGCCTGGCCATGTTCCCAGCCAACTTACTTGACCCTTGAGTTTTTCATCAGGGTATGACTGGCTGTAGAGTATAGAGTACTTTGTCCCAAGCTTGAGGGGCTGCACTGTTGTTTTCAGAGCTATTTCTACACAGTAAACTCTGCCACAACTGTGCTACTCCTCCCTCAAGAACCACCAACCAGGACTAGATTCAGATCTAAGCTGGCTCTGCACTTCTGCTCAGATCCACCACTTAATTCTCCCCCCAGGTGGGCCTGGGGCTGGAAGCTACTGCAGCTGTAGCTCTGTAAGCAGCCTCAGAGCTACATCGCCTCCACTGCCCCCAGGGCAGTGGACAAATCGTAAACTCCTTTTACTTTGTCACCTGCAGTTTTTCCCACTAACTTTTTCTACTGTCTTTGGTGTTTGTGGGTTGAGAAGACTGGTAACTGCCACATCTCACTGATTCAGGACACTAGGACCTGTTCTGCCCGGCTCCTGGTCTGGTTGGTCCAGGCGCCCACGCTGGTCTCTGCTCCCCTTCACTCCCGGCTCTGTGTGATAGACCTTATCCCATGACCATCCAGGCTGTCCTGGGCTGGAACCCTGCTTCTCTCTGCTATTTCATGGGTTCTGCATTTCTAGAATTTGTTCAGAGCCAGTTTTTATAGGTGTTTGGGGGGACCTGGGCGGGGGAGCTCACGTAAGTTCCTGCTTTCCAGCCACCATCCCATTGCTCTGAACCTTAAAGATTCAAAGCTGCTGCTGTTTGTCCTTTATTCTTGAAGATGACCATGACATAAGGGAAGTCATACCCTAACGTGCAAATAAATTGGATTTAAGTGAGGGAGGGCTCTGCAATGTCACCAGCCTCATTTTCTCCTCTGGAGCCATCTGGGTCCAGTGGCCAGATATGGATCAGGATAACTGGAGATGGCCCAGGATGCAGTAGGGGACCTTGGCCTTTTTTAAGCTAAGGTCTTTAACAGGTCTCAATTTGACTGAGGCAATGCCCACTCAGTGGTTAAGGCTTAATTTAAAAATGAGGTGAAGAAGGGACTCCTTAAAAAAAAAGATCTGGGAGGGGAAGACTCTCAGGGTTTCTAGCCAAAACAGAAACAATTGTTATTTGCATTGATTCTGGGTCAATCATGGCCCAAACTGTGACCAAGTAGGGCTTGGTCTGGGACCAAAGTGATTTGGGTTTAAGGCTGCTTTTTAATTTTTAACACTGATTTCTGCAAGATTCTGAATTATAAATTTTCTCCCCATTTTTACCCTCCCCCCATTCCAAGATAGCATATATTTGATTGCCTCGTTCCCCATTCAGCCCTCCCCTCTTTTACCCTATTCTCCCCACCCCCATCCACTTTCCCCTTACTTTCTTGTAGAGCAGGATAGATTTCTATTCCCCATTCCCTATATATCTCGTTTCCCAGCTGTATGCAAAAAAAATTTTTTTAAGCATCTGCTTTTAAAACTTTGAGGTCCAAATTCTCTCACCTCTTCCCTTCCCACCCACCCTCCCTAGGAAGGCAAGCAATTCAACATAGATCACATATGTATCATTATGCAAAACACTTCCACAATGCTCATGTTCTGAAAGTCTATTCCCTTCCATACTATCCTGTCCCCCTTTATTCAGTTTTCTCGCTTGACCCTGTCCCTTTTCAAATGTGTTTGTTTTTGATTACCTCCTCCCCAATCTGCCCTCCCTTCTATCATCCCCCCCTTTTTATCCCCTTCCCCTTACTTTCCTGTGGAGTAAGATACCCAACTGAGTATGTATGTTGTTCCCTCCTCAAGTTGAATCTGATGAGAGTAAGATTCACTTATTCCCCCTCACCTGCCCCTTCTTCCCTTCCAATGAACTGCTTTTTCTTGCCACTTTTGTGAGATAAATTATCCCATTCTATCTCTCCCTTTCTCCTTCTCTCAATATATTCCTCTCTCACCCCTCAAATTTATTTCATTTTTTTAGATATCATACCTTCATATTCAACTCATCCTGTGCCCTCTGTCTATATTCCCTTCAACTCCCCTAATACTGGGAAAGGTCTCCTGAATTATACACATCATCTTTCCATGTAGGAATGTAAACATAACCGTTCAACTTTAGTAAGTCCCGTATGAATTCGCTTTCTTGTTTACCTTTTCATGCTTGTCTTGATTCCTGTATTTGAAAGTCAAATTTTCTATTCAGCTCTGGTCTTTTTGTTGAGAAAAAAGGAAGGAAGGAAGGAAGGAAGAAAGGAAGGAAGGAAGGAAGGAAGGAAGGAAGGAAGGAAGGAAGGAAGGGAGGAAGGGAGGAAGGGAGGAAGGGAGGAAGGGAGGAAGGGAGGAAGGGAGGAAGGGAGGAAGGGAGGAAGGAAGAAAGGAAGGAAGGAAGGAAGGAAGGAAGGAAGGAAGGAAGGAAGGAAGGAAGGAAGGAAGAAAACAAAGAAAGAAAGAAATCATCACCTCACTGATGTCATAATCCTCTTCAAGAATGAAGGACAAACAGCAACCTCTGTGAGTAGAGAAGAGCTGCACACTAGGGACCAAACTTCCTGTTGGGCAACATAGCTTTCTTTCTTTCTTTCTTTCTTTCTTTCTTTCTTTCTTTCTTTCTTTCTTTCTTTCTTTCTTTCTTTCCTTCTTTCCTTCTTCCTTCTCCCCTCCCAGTTCTGTTTTTTTTAAAGAGGCCATTCTTTGGCCTCATTTTTGTATTAAGTCTTAATCACTGAATGGGCACTGCCTCAGTCAAACTGAGACCTGTTAGAACCTTAGCTTGAAAAGGCCAATGTCCCCCACTGCATCCTAATCTGGCCACTGGACCCAGATGGTTCCAGAGGAGAAAGTGAAGCTGATGACTTTCTACAGTCCTCCCTCACTTAAATCCAATTCACTTGCATATCATAGCATCACCTCCATGATGTCATAGTCCTCTTTGCGAACAAAGTACAAATAGCAACCTCTGTGAGTAGAGAAGGAGCTGCCCATTAGGGGCCAAATTTCCAGTTGAGCAACATAGCTGGCTTCCTTCTTTCCTTTTCGTCCTTCCTTCCTTCCTTCCTTCCTTCCTTCCTTCCTTCCTTCCTTCCTTCCTTCCTTCCTTCTTTTCTTTAAAAGATACAAAGCACCTAATTCTAGAAGGCAGAGGTCAGTGAAGGTCTTAGAGTGATACCAAGCAGGGCCAATCACTCCATCAAAAGTGCAGAAGAGGACAGAGATAGACCCTGCACAAAGCCCCAATTCAGAAACTAAAGCTAAAGAGAAGAGCCAATCAAATAAAACATCAACTGGTCTTTTTTTTAATTTCAGATTTGAAGATCTCCAAAAAAGGAGTAAGGAATTCTCTAATGACTTCAAGGAGTAACTCAAAAGAGAAAATGGATTTTCCACAAATAATACATTAATGCCTAGAACAAACTAAGCAAAAGATAAAAATTAAGGACTCTGGAAGAAAGAATTATAAGGAGAATTAAGAGATTTTTAAAAAAATATTAGACCATACATTATCCAAGTAACAAACTCCTTGAAAACTAGACCCCCCAAAAATCAGTAATTCCCTGAGACAGCAAGAAATATTAGAACAAAATAAAAATATTGGAAGCAGCAGAAGAATGTGTAAGATTTCCAATATAAAAACCAAACCTAGAACACAAGTCAAGCAGAGATAATTTAAAAACTATTGGATTCCCTGGAAACTCAACACTAGGAGATAGTAGTAGCCAGGGCAATGGCAGAATTCCTGCAGAACCGCCTGACAGAAGCAGCATGTACTTGCTTACTCTGCCCAAGAGAGGAGTTCAAAGATGATACTCTTGGATACTCCTAATATCCTGTATTTAGAAAAGGAAATTTTTACTTCTTGGGCACTATGATCCTGGAATGCAATCTAGATTGAGAAAGGAGACTGCTTGGATATTAGGAGTTGCCTCAGGAGCAACCCCAGGTTCTGCAGTCCTAGAATCTCCTTCTGGACAGGGAATAGGAATCACTGAGACCTACGATATCACCATGAAGTCAGAGAAAGAAAATTGTTTTGGGGTTGCCTGAAGAATAACCTCTAGTTTAAGATTTTAGAAACCTGGCCTAGAAATGATGGGAGTCCTTGGGTAATATGCCTTTTATAGAAAAGCCAAATGAAAAATTGGCTGGATTTAGAGTTAGAGGACCTGATTTTAAATTACTGTGTGACCCTGGGTGTTTTCTGGACCTCAGTTTCTTTTTCTGTAAAATGAAGGGGTTAGATTCAATAGACTCCAAAGTCCCTTCCAGCTCTAAATCTGTAGTACTCTGATAAAAAGAAAATTATCCATGTGACTCCTGCAGGCTTGACTGAGGATCACAGAATCTTTGAGTTAGAAGGGATTTCATCAAGCCCAAATTATCTTCAGACAGAATCACCTATACAACAACCCAGCAAGCGCTCACGTGGCCTCACATATACCGAACACATTGAGCAGCTATCACTTCCAGCTGTAGCTTCCAGCCAATTCCCAAGCTGACATTTCCTCCCAGTACCTGAAAGATTGATGTATATTTAGCATATTCAAAGCAGATGTTGTCTCTGATACAGGTCATTCAATTGTGCAATCAAATTAGTATCAGAAGCCCCAGTCTTGACCAGCTGGACTTACTTGATGAGTAGGCCAGAGGCAGCAGCCTTCCTGGAACAACTAGAAAGAGACCAGAAGAAGGAGTTAATTTGGTCTTCCATGTCTCTAGACAGAGCCCTGGAGTTATTTGTTAAAAAGGAAGGGGGAAAGAAGGTTCATTGAACGGCATGACCCAAATATGAAAGAATCATAAGAGCATAGAGCCCACTACTAGGCACATACTCCAAGAAGGTCAGAGTCAGAAAGAAGGGTATTAGGGACATCAAAATATTCATAAGCATCACATTTGAGGTAGCTCTTCTATGCAAAAAAAAGTGCCTATCCATTTGGCTGAATGAATTGAGGCCTTGGAATGTAATGGAATATTTTCACGCTGAGAGAAATAGTGGGTGTGAATAATTCGGAGAATTATGAGAAGATAAGAACTGATACAGAGAAAAGAGTGAACTACTCATAAAGACTATAATTATGCAAATGAAAATATTAAAAGGCAGTTAAACTCAGATTAACTGCAATGACTAATGTGGGTCCCAAAGAACAGATAATGAAACAGATCCCCTTCTTCTCAGTTTTGAAGTGGGGGAATACCTGTACAAAAAGTTACATGTGCTGTTCGATGAGGTTGCTTCATCATACAGTTTTGCTGAATTGCTTTTATGTATTACAAGGGAGGGTTTAATGCGAGCAATATATAAGTAAATATCAATATAACTTTTTATGTGGAATTGTAGCTAGCACAAATATAAGGCCCTAAATACCATCATCATTTGGTACCAGTACGCCTCTCTTTAAAACCCTGTTGTGTGGCAGACAGGGTGATAGTCATCAAATTGGACTTCCAGGGAGCACATGACCTAGTCTAGATATGAAGAGATGATAAAGAGAAGAAAGAAATTCAGACCTGTATTTCCTATAGGAATATTGTTCTATAAATGCATGTTTACATGTTTCCACATATTCACAAACCTTATGTCTTGAGACTTGCTTGGGAAGGGTGTTACTTGAGAAGGTCAATAGATAACGAAATAGGTAGGTGGCACAGTGAATAGAGTATCTGACCCGGAGTCACCAAGACTTGAGTTTAAATCCTCCGTTAGGCACTTAATAAGTGTGTGTCCATAGGCAAGTCATTCTCAAATCCTCAGTATTCTCCCCTGTAAAATGTAAATGTAAAATAACTCCTCCCGTAAAGTGAGGATAGCAATACCACCTAACTCTTGGGGATACAGCATTATTATGAAGATCAAATAAGATTACAGATAGATGATAGATAGATAGATAGATAGATAGATAGATAGATAGATAGCTTTGCAAATCTTTAAAGCTCTGTGCAAATGCTAACTATTATAGATCATAGATTATTGACTGACATCTGAACCTTACTCCTCACTCACTTTTACATCATGGAACAAAAGATAAGCTAATCAAACCTGAGGAGAAAAAACATTTTGTATCCTTTATAATGCTGTGTTCAGTCTAGTAGAAAGGGGGAATCTTGGAAACCTAGAGAAGAGGTGGAGATAGCAAGAAGGGAGATTCAGAGGTGAATCTATAGGTTTTGTAAATTAGTCATCATGTCATTTTAATGAATTAAATAGGATCATAAGATCTTAAATTTTGAGTTGGAATAAACTCACTTTACAGATGAATGAAGTGAGATCCAAGGAGACGTCAAGGTCACAGAGGTAGTCAGGGACAGGGGTGGGATTAGGACCCAGGTTAAAAAACAACAAAAAAGGTCTTTCTTTTCCTGACATACAAATAGTCTACTGGAAAGAAAACTTCATCTTCACAGAAGTTTAATGGTTCCCTGTAAAAATAACTAACATCCCAAACCCATAATCTCTTGTTATTGGCAAAGAGAAAGCAATAGTTCAGAATTTATCAAGCTTATCAGTTCCACCTAATTAAGGAGGGAGCCAGAGGGCATAGTAAACAAAACACTAATAACTCACTTTTGAGAGGCCGATCCCAGCGAGATCTAATATCTTCCCTGAAATGGGCTTGGTGGTCTCAGCTCATCTTGACCTTTATCAGGCAGGCGACCATATAGAAGCACTATGCTCTGCTGAAGCCCTGGGTAGAATTATTAAGAGATTAAATTCTTGTCTGCTCTCTGTGAGAGACTGATATCTCTAGCACACTGCTAGAGGACATAGGAAATTCATATAAGCTATACCTTAAAAAACAGGGGCTGTGGGACCTGGGATAAGATAGCTTAGGAATTAGCCTCTCCAATATTGTCTCAGTCTCTTACCTTGTATTAAAAAGTGATTACATCTCTGATTTCCCCAGAAACCCTCCTTAGGGAACTGAGCTTCAGTTTTCCCATCTGTAAAATGGGGGTTATATATTATCTCCCTCAGAGGTTTTCTTTGAGGGGAATGATTTTAAATCTTAAAACTTTGTACTGAACTTGAAAAGGAATTTTTCTATAAGTAAAACTGCTTGGAGGATAATAACAATGGACAAGCAGTAACAACAGCTGGCATTTGCATAGTCCTTTAGGGTTTACAAAATGCTTTGTAACATTATTTTATTTGATGGGGAGGAGGATCAAAAGGGTAAATTCCAAAAGAGTGAAACACACAGAATCCCAAAGTCACCATCTGATTTTTTATGATCCAAAATTTGTCTACTTTCAACAGATCTTCAGAGATGAAAGCTATTCCTCCAAAGGGCTGATCCAAATGATCAGTGCCTGGCACACAGTGTTTAAAAAATGCTTTTGTATCCATTGATTCATTCTTCTAAAGCAGGCCGTGACTTAGGGATAGAGACAGCCGAAAGACTAGGCCAGAAGTTGGAGTCAAGTGAAGATTCGGGCAGGGTGGGAGGTGTGTTGGTAGATATTACAGGTTAGGAAGGCTAGCTGTTGATTTCTAGGAAGATTATATAGAACCACAAAGATCAAGAAATTACTCTAATTAATATGTGAATATATGTACACACATATATATATGCACATACATATGTACATGATGTCATGTTTCAGAGGAATAAGTGAGGGCAGAAAAAATAGGATTCAGAATACAGTTATCCCTTCCACACGGAGACTTTCTGCATCTAGGTTTCATTATATCATGGGTCAGCATAAGAAATTAAATGGTAATTTTGGGGGGAGTTTTGTGGAAGCCACAGACAACATGTGAAGGCCAGCAGACAATGCAGAAAAAGCATTTTTACTTAACATTGACCTACGTATCGCCTATGACCAAATACTTAAACTAAATTTTACAATAAGGCACTGTAAACACCCCATAAAAGAAAAAATTCAGACTTTTCTGGTATGAAGGGAGGGCCAAAAAATTTTATGGGGATTTTCCAGATTGCACCACATCCCTAACCCCCATGATGTCAAAGGGATAACTGAATAAGAAGCCAGAGAATCAGAGATAGTGTCACTAGCAAAGGAGAAAGATCTAAATAAGCCCCACCTAGGGTGAATAACGATGTGCAATTAGAGCCCGGAAGAAGTAAAGTGGGAGAATAGGTGATGGTGATGGTGTTTCCAGCATATTCTCTGCTCAGGTAAAATTGCTAAAGTTGGTTTTCACTTGCCATTTCTCCTTTCTGAACTCCCTTTTCTATATCACCTCCTCTTTTCTCACACCCAGCCCTTTCACTGTCCTCCAAGTGAACCAGTATCCTCAACGCACCACATGCTCTAGAAATTTTGATTCTTGTTCTATAAAATGAGGGCATTTGACTCTATGACCTTTAAAATCCCTTCTAGATCTGAATTGATGTGTGGTCCTATGATTTTCTTGCCCTCCCAATCAAAATTCACATGTTCTGTGTCTTTTCTTTCTTCAATATGTACAGAAGTAACTAACTTATTTGATAAACTAATTCTTAATAAGCCAATCCATATATTAAATGGTAATGTAAGACTTCTATTTGCCTTTAAAAAGAAGACTCTACTGAACAAGTTGTGGTATATGAATGAAATGGGATATTATTGTGCTATCAGAAATGATGAGCAGGAGGATTCACAAAAACCTGGAAAGATATACATATATATATGCATATATATACATATATATACATATGTATGTATGTATGAACTGATGCTGAGTGAAGTAAGCAGAACCAGGAGAACATTGTACACAGTAATAGCAACATTGTGCAATGATTAACTATAATAGACTTAGCCCTTCTCAGCCAGACAAAGATTCAAGACAATTTGAAAAGACTTGTGATGGAAAATGCTAACCAAATCCAGAGAAAGAATTACAGAGTCTGAATACAGATCACAGCATACTATTTTCACTTTTTTGCTTTTTCTTTCTTGTGGTTTTCCTCTTTTGTTCCGATTCTCTTTTCACAACATGACTAATGTGGAAATATGTTTGATATGATTGTACATATATGACCTATATCAGATTGCTTGCTGTCTTGGAGATGGGGGAAGGGAGGGAGAAAATTTGGAACTCAAAATTTTGCAAAAATTAATGCAGAAACTATCTTTACATGTAATTGGAAAAAAATACTATCAAATTTTAAAAAAATAAAAATAAGGCTCCATTAGAAATCATTTCATTGAGTAAAGGCACAACATAGAGAAAGAACGCTTCAACTCAAAGAACTGAGTAATCTGTAATAGTGAAAATTTCAGGCAATAGACAAAAGGGTAGGTATAGAGTAAAGGACTACTAGACTAAGAAGCAAGAGATCTGAGTTCTACTCCTAACTTGCTAGGACTAGCCTAACCAGCCTTCCTAGCTTTGTTGCCTTGGATAAGTGACTCAAACTTCCCTGGCCTCAGTTTCCTCATCTGTAAAATAAGGGAGTTCATATCCAGCTCTATAATTCTATATTTCTAGTTTTAGTCTACCACTGATGCCATTTTAACTTGTCCTACCTAAATCTATTTCACCTGTAGGTAAAGTCAACCCTGAACCCAATAGCAGTAATCAATCAATCCATTAGCAGAAATTTATTGTACCTAACATGTACAACATGAAAAGGCATAAAATATGGTACCTGCCCTCAGGAAGCCTATAATTTACTTGAGAAGACAGGATATGGTAAAACAAAAAAAATCCTCTAGTTTTGAGGGGCCCTCTCTTTATGACTTGTGTGCAAAAGGCATCTGCTCTAGACATGTCATCTCTTACAGCCTAATACATATTTCACCGCATAATTGTCACTACCTCATCATCATCGTACCTTGTTTTTTCAGTCCAACAATTGGTTTATAACCTTTCATCGCATACTTGTAACACAGCATAATTCTGTTCCTCACACCACTTAAAAGGCAAACAGAGCAGCAATGTATTCACCAGTGGCATAAGGATACACATTTCTCTCTCACACATTGCAAGCCTTGAATTCTCAGAACACATGCATTGTCAGTATTCAATTTTAATGTATATTCACAAGTATTCTATCCATCCTAATCTTGCACCAAAGACAGTTTAGTCATAAATGATTTTTAAGTAATACTGGCACAATTTTTTAAAGCTTCGCATAATGGTTGCAGCCCACTTTTTGGCCAAAAAAAACTGTCATAAAATCTGCGATGATTATGTAGTGAAATACAGTACATCCCACCCCACCGCTTCTTCTAAAACCCTCCATTTCTGATACCTTTCAGAATGGAAACCTCCATATCCCAGAATTGACAGTGAGACCCTCCCCTGGCTACTCCCCAGAATTTCCTTTCTTGTGAAATCAGGTGAGAGGGGGATAAAAGTCATATACACACATGTGAGACTCTGCGCCTTCCTTTGAAACCCTTGGTCATTGCTTGCAGTCAGGAAGCAGCCCTGAAGCTTGAAAGATAGAAACCAGGCATCCAACATTATGTAAAGTGATGAAGGCTTGGTGAAACCTGGGAATATCAAGTCTAGAGGGCAGATATTAACATTATTTGCCTACTTCTTCCCCTTGCTGTAGCTCATAAGCAGTGCACCTGATGCCCAGTGATTATAACCCCTCCCTTCCCTGCCCCCCTTCCAATGACTGAAACCTGTTTATAGCCTTGCCTTATCTCTCTGGCGCCTAAGACCTGGATAGATTTTCAGCCTGAACCAATCCTTTAGTTTGTCCCTGCTCCCTCACCCCAGGATGGCTTGAGTTATGCTCTCTGTGCTCTCCCTTGGGTGTATTAAAATGTGCCCACAATGAAGTCTACTGCTTTTAGCATCACGGGCCTTTTGACCTCTTTTATGAAAGCCTTTAAATCCCAAAGAGGCTTCAACGGACTGGGATGCAGGACATGCAAATGAAAAGGTAACTAACAGTACAAAATATTTCTCCCCTTCTCAACCACATAAGTTTTCCATGGGTTCAGGAATAGAATGTTGGATTAATCTAAGTATTTTATTGTGCCCATATAACCTTGGCTATTAGTTATGGGGAGCTCTTTTACTGGACAATACTGGATTTCAACTTCCAGGTCTCTTGGTGCTCCTGGCTTCTTTTGTTTACCTTCTATAATGCTCAATACAAATGACAAATTTTAAGGGACTGGTACAGATTCTCCCACTCCATGGAATCTTTTGGTGGTGTTGGGAGATTTCAGGAGGTCTATTAATTTGGGAGGGGAACAAGTCACATCTTGATTTTTACTAATCTGTACCTGAAGTTTAGCATTTCCTTTATGAATTTTTTTAAAACCACATTATTCTGAGAAAGGGTACATAGGCTTCATCAGACTGGAAGGGGTTCCATTATACAAGAAAGGTTAAGAATCCCAGTCTTAGTAGAAAATCCACTACATTTCAAAAGAGACATCGGTGCAAATACTAGCTCTGCCACATCTTAGCCACGTGGCTTTGTGTAGCCTCCCTGGGCTTCGTTTTCCTCAACTATAAAGTGGAGATCATCATGCCTGAGCTGTCTACCTCAAAACATTATTGTGAGAAGGGCAGAAGCTGTGTCTCATCTAAACTTCATTCTTCCCCAGGTCCATTACAGGTGTTACAAATGTTAATAAATATTTGTTGAATTGAATTAAATAATGCAGGTAAATGCTATGTTTTGGGAACAGTTAGTAGACTATTTAATTGGAATGGAGAGATGTGTGAAGGAGTGTATTTGACTAGAAAGGTATACAATAGCCAGTCTATATGGAGGATTTTCAGTGACTGGTTGAGGATCTCTAGAATTAAATACAAATATTCAAGTAGAAGATAGGATAAAAGAGATGGACACAAACAGCTTACTAATGTTTTTATTTAAAATCTCTAATATACTTCACTTTTGTGCCAGATTTTTGTTTGTCTTGAATGGAGGCTGTACCCTCTTTTCTTCTTTCTTTGCAGGCAGAGAGTCTTTTTTGTTTTGTCTTGGCACACTCAGTGCTTTGTAGGTAGATGAGCATAGCATCAAGGTCAGCTACCACACTGATGGTAAATTCTTCAACTTGAAAAGACTACAAGCCAAGACCAAAGTAGAGTGAGTGTTGGTGCATGATTTTTTCTTTGCAGATGATTGTGCATTTAATGCAGCCTCTAAAGCTGATGCAACAAATGATGGATTGATTTTCTGCTTCTTGTGCTAATTTTGGCCTAACAATTACCACCAAGAAAACACAATTTTTCCACCAGCCAGCAGCACAACATCCATACATGGAACCATCAGTTACAGCAAGAGGAGAAATTTCGAATGTGAATAAATTTGCTTATCTTGGCAACATACTCTCCAGGGATGTGCACATTGATGATAAGGTTGACACACTCGTTGCCAGAACTAGCTCAGTGTTTGGGAGACTCCAAAAGAAAGTGTGGGAAAGAAGAGATATTAGGCTGACTACCAAACTGAAGGTCTACAGAGCCGTTGGATGACTTCATTGTATGCCTGTGAAATGGCACTATGCCAGGAAACCGAATCTCTTTCATTTTGAATTGTCTTAGGAAGATTCTGAAGATAACCTGGCAGGATAAGATAACAGACAATGAAGTCCTTTCTTGAACTAAACCACCAAGCATTCAAACTTTATCATAGAAAGTGCAACTCTAATGGGCTAGCCAAAGTGTTTAAATGCCAACCATATATTGCCAAAAAGACTGTGTTATAGAGAACTCACACAGAGCAAACACTCACATCGTGGCCAGAAAAAGTGATACAAGGACACTCTCAAGGTCTCTCTTAAGAACTTTGGAATTGATTGTATGACATGGGAAATACTGGCACAGGACCACCCAGCATGTCATGCGCTCATCAGAGAAGGTGCTGTGCTCTATGAGCAATGCAGAATTGAAGTAGCTCAAAAGAAAGGTGAGATGTGCAAATTTAGAGAATCCACCCCAAATGTTCACATGGATTATTTATGGTCAACCCGTGGTAGAGCATTCTGAGCTTGTATTGGCAGACACACTGTAACTCGATGTAATGGCAAGCAAACTGGGATTTTTGCTAGATCGAATATGTGTTGAGATCTAGCCAATCACTGACTTATATGTGCATTGAGTTCTAGCCAACCAGATGTGCATGAATTCAGCCAATCAGAGACCTGAGTTCTAGCCAATCGGATGCTGGATAGAACTGTATATAAGGAGAGCCCAGAGTGTGAGAGAAGCAGACATCAAGAGGGTGTTGAAGAGAAGACTGAGAGAGAGCCAGCATTGAGAGAGCTGCCAGCATTGAGAAGAGATGAAGAAGAATGATCTGTGAGCGTTGAGCTGAGAGGTAAACCTAAAAGGGCTGGGAGGAGACCTCTAGAGCAGAGACGAGATCTCCAAGAGCCAGGAGACCTTTGATGTCAGAGACTTGCTGAAGGAGCCTCTGAACTTTGAAGGGGAGTGGAGGCGAGTGGAGTTGTATGGCAGAGACCTGCCCATGGGAAGGAGGCTTAGCTTAAGCCCCTTTTGAGAGCTGTTAAAGTGATCTGAGCTGTTAACACAGAGCATCTGGACTTTGGAGGTGAATTGAGATGGTGTTGCTGGTGGTGAGTGTGGCTGCCCTGTTAAGGTTCGTTTTCCCAGAAACAGAAGCTGTGGGCAGGAACCCCTGGAGCCTGCTATCAGGCAAGATCTTAGAGTGGAGCAGTCCCTGTGAGCTGAGACCTGGTGCAGGACCTGAGAGCTGTCTATGTGTGAATCCAGGCAAGAGTCAGCAGCAGTCAGCCTATAGAGGAAGAGGCATGGGACTTGGAAGTCAACCTGAAGTCAAGATGAAAGAGGACTTTACTTGGATGCTTGGTAATTATTATTCCACTTAGGGGTGGAATGTGGTGGCAAGCAGAGGAGGACTTTTCACTGTTTTTTCTTTTGGAATGCTTCTTAGCACTAAGGTAACCAAGTGCCTTTGATTGAGCCTTGTCTTTATTTCAATCTTTGTTTCAGTCTTTGATTGAATCAAGAATCTTTGATGATGTGCTTAAGTCTCAAGAAAGCCTAAGTCACATGAGTTTGAGTCACATGTTTGTGATGCCCTCTGACCCTGAAGAAGTGTATAAATATACTCTGAAGTTAGCATTTTGCTTGGGGCTCACTCATTGGAAGAGTGTTGGTGTGGAGACTCTGGGTAGCTGTTAAGGAGCCCTCCTGGCTTTGAAAACCCAGATTTTGGTGCTCTGGTAACTACGTATGTATAACTTCAGTCAGACAGCTAGGAACCTGTCTGTTGATTTGTGTTATTTGCTCTATTTATATTATTTCCGCTTGTAATTTCTATTTGTTTTCTCTGAAGTTCAAGGTGCGGACTTTTTCTCCTGAACTAAGTGAATGACATATGTATGTTTGATTAAAATGAAATCATAAACCCCTTAAAGTTGTTTTCCTTAGAAAGGCAGATCAAAGAATCTGTGCTAGCAGCCCTCCTGTGTGCTGGTGTTATTGGCCTTACACAGTCATAGTAGCTGCAAGTAACGTTGTTACACTTGACTCTGACATAGTGATGTCATTTTGGTCCTCTTCAAGAACAAAGGGCAACAACCAATAAATGCATATTGAATTGACCTGAACTTCTACCAGGTAACCTTGCTGGCCCACAACACTGAAACTCTGGTGTGGTTTGCATAGCAATTATTGTCAAGGTACAGCTCTTCTATCTTTGACTCCATTGTATCAATGAGCACTCTTTGGAACATGTTTATAAAGCAGTGATAGAGTACTGAAATAATAAATGTTATCTAGTGGTTTTGCTGGACTTAAAAAGCTATTCTCTTTGTCACAAGGGGAGGCCAAGTGGGTAGTAGTGGAGAGAGATATATCCACAAATGAATATAATAGTAAGAACAAAAAGCTTCAGTAAGAATGAGGGGAGAGAGAGATTCAGAAGAGAGGGGATGAGGAAAGAAAGAAAAACAGAGAGAAGGACAGAGAAAGAGAGACAGAAAGAGGCCAAGAGGCGGAGACAGGCAGGAGCAGAGTCAGAGAGGAAGAGAGAACTGGCGTTATATTATAATCACCAAAGTAGTTCCATGAACCTGTAGTCTAAGATGGATAATATTTCATCACTCCCATTCTAACATGTACATACTTTCAGTCATTGTAGTTTCCTTTTATGTGAGGTTATAAAGAAAATCACAGTTTTCACATGAGATACTGTGCCATTTTTAAAAATGCAGATTCAACCTAGTTCACAATTAAGATCTGGGCAAGTGAAGGTTCACTTTACAATATGGCTCTCATAAGCAACTTAAGGACCTGTAGCCACAGGGTCCTATTTCATAGAAGTCAGGGCATTGCTGCAAATGCCTTCCACGCTATTTAGAGAAGTCTTTTCTTAATGCAAACCATACTACATTGTTCAGTAAATAGGAAACATAAAAAATAACTAATCCTTTCTTAATATTATTTCTTCCTTGGATTTGACAGCAGAAACCAAGAGGTGCTCTGCCCAATCCTAGAGGAACCAAAAGCCATAACAGAAAACTTTCTTTCTAGTCACTGTGGAAACCAGCCTCTAGCTTCATGGCCTTGAAAAAAGTGGCAGAATTCTACCATCCCTAATTTCAATCTGACATGGCTATTTCCATTCTGCTTAGATTCTTAGAAAGAAATCCTGGCTGATGTGTTTATTTATTTAAAAAAAACAACTAAACTTACAAATATCTAGCAAGATAGTTAAGGAGTTTCCAAACTTCAGATCACATTATACAGCTTGCTGTGACAGTCTAATATACTCACCAAGCCATGATGTTACTAGAAACTCTAATTCTGATTCAGCAGTTACTAGCTGGCTTTAACCTCAAGACTTTGTCAGATGCGTGATGCCTTCATTCAGATCAACTGTGTGTACTTTCTAGTCATTCTTCCTGCAGTGCCTTTTTAAAGCGTTCTCTTTGGAACTGAAGTTTTTTTTCATGTTTGTTCTACCACTATTGATTAGCTGTGTAACCTGGGGCAAGTTACTCTATGAGCTTCCAATCAATAATAGCTACCCTGTTACCCAACAGGATTGTTATGAGGATCAAATGAGATTATATCTATACTTTGAAAAGTAGAAGGTGATATACAGATAAAAGATTTTTATAAGAATTCAAATTCAACAAACTCCAATAAATTTATTAAATGCCTAGTATCTCTCAGGAAGTATGCAAGACAATGGGGATATTCCATTCAAATTGCCTAACTAGAGATGTCCAAAAGTTGGACAGATTGCTTCACAAGATGCTAAGTTTCCTCTTAGTTTGAAGCTGAATGATCACTTATTAATGTTATCACCAGCGGGTGCTGCCAAGCTGCCTGGTCCTTTCAATCAGAGAACTTAGGGCAGCTGGCTGTTGTTCACTCACTGACTCCTTCCCCTTGTTAGGTTGGGGGTGGGGGAGGAGAGAGGCTCTAATGTTAGTCTGGAGGAGTTCTAAACCTTCTTTGTGTCATTGACCTTTTTGATGGTCTAGTGAAACTTATGGACCTCTTCTCAGAATAATGTTCTTGAAAGCATAAAATAAAATACATAGGATAAACAAAGGAAACCAATTACATTGAAAAAAATGAAATTTTCCCCAAGTTCATGGACCTCCTGGAATCTATCCCCAGTTTAGGAACCTCAGGTCTACATAGGTATATGTTTGTCCACTAATAAATGTCTTTAGCGTTCTTGTTTCAATGAGAAACTTTAAGAAGAAATTTTTTTCAATGGCCTTTATGCTTAAGATTACTCCCAACACAGTTTACATAGTATAGAATGCTGTATTTCTCTCTCTGGAAGTATGGTAACTTTGCCTTTTGCATTTCTTAACTAGGATGAGTATACATTCTAAAACTTAATGTTGTAGTTACATACCACACACTCCCCACTCTACATACAGAGATTTCATGTGCATTGAGAAAATGGATTTTACGTATTTTAAATGGATTTTGTATAAACATTTTTCAATGAAATTATTTGAAAAGTCAAACATACATTAAGTAAACAGGGAGTTGAAATGCATTGTGCCTATGTGCTAGTATTCAAGATACACACAGTTTATAATTTCTTCCTACTACCCTTAGGCTGTTTGACTTTGAGATAAACAAAATCCAATGAACAGGAGAAACAAATAGTCTAAGAAAGCCAGCAAAAAATTGTCCTGAGACTTTGCATCCTTTGCTATATAATCACTTACTGACAATCATCTTTCTCGTTACCCAGCTGGGCATGACTTAATCAAAAGTGTGGCAAATTCCTCTTGGCGATCTTCTATTCTAATAATTCTCAAAATTTGTGCAATATTTATTCTTCCTCAGGTTGTACCATCAAGCTGAGCTGGTAGAGTAGGAGAGGAAAAAAGTTGGAAAGAAGGAGAAAGGACAGAGAAGGAAGGAAGGACCATTGCCATAGCTAACATGGGGGAAATGGGGCTTTGTCTCAGGGTATCAACATCCCTAATTTCCTCCCTGCAGAGACCAGCATCCGAGCACCTCACCTTCAAGTGGTCTGTTGGTCTATTCTACCACAGGTATAGTTGTCCCCACCCCCAAAGTCTTATTGCTGTGGCATCACTCTGCCTTCATACCTAAAGCTCATGGATAAGAACCAGGATGCCCTTTCTTCTTACTCCCACAATCAGACTGCTAACACTGTCCTTTTCCTATCTCATCTTTATTTTTCTTCAAGGTAGAAAAAATGTCTAGTTACAGCTCCAGGAAGGACATGTTGCCAAACTTTCCCTCCTGCTTTTTACCTACACCAATGAACTTGCTTAGTAGCAGTATTCAGCAACTAATTTTTATAGCAGTGGACAAGCCAAGCCTAAGTGTAAAGCCAGAATTTTAGGAACAGATCACTCTTAAGAGAAGCAGATTGCCCAGAAGTTTGGCAAACCGTAGAACTACAGTAATAGCTTTAAAAAATAAAAAAAAAATCCACCCTTCTGTAACTTAGCTGGAGTCATGTCAACAGTAACAGTCTTGACCCTTTAATTCACAAAAATAAAATGTCAATCTCCACTTACCCTAGTCAAGAAAAAAGACAAGTAAATAGTAATTGGTCAGATTGGATTCAGTCAGGTGAAATATTTCTGACTTTGCAAACAGGAAGGGCCATGTTATGGGAAGTCTTGGGAGGTTATGTCCCAGGGCCTCTAGGTAAAACTGTGAAGTATTGAGAATTGATCATGGCCCACCCCTCACTCAATGTGCCCTGCCCCCAATCTCCAGGCACCATCTGGGCCAATCTCCCCTCCCCTTGCTATAAATGGGCTATCCTCTCTCTGGAGCATTCCATCTGGGCCTGTCCCTGGAGAGTCTTGGGGGAAGAAGCAGGTGTCCTTGTAATCATGTCCCATAGACCAGAGATGAAGGTGATCTGGCCGTGACATCTGTCACCCCATTGATCAGAAGGGTTAATTTATCTGAAATGGCTCAATAGTCATCCCTGTGCTCCCTCACCCTTGCACATGTGCCCCTCCCAGAGCTTCATGGGAAAACATCAGAGTTATACCTTAATAGTATCTGCAAGCAGCTGCATTCTCCTGCCAGGACTTCCAGATAGACTCATGCTGTCCTTACCATATGTGTGGACTTCACTTTCCCCCTAACTCAGGCTCTGTGCCAAGGGTAAAGTTGAAACTTTCACTCTAAGCATAATTCTTCACTTTTCTTAGGATAAATCACATATTCAAGTGGTTTGCCATTGAAAAAACTAATCTGTTTCTGTATTTTGGAAGAAAAAGGTGAACTCTGGATTCAGAACTAAATAGTGCTCCTCTATTGAGAGGCAGTGTGAAAGGGGGCTAGCCACGGAGTCAGCAGAGCCTTGGGTTTGAATTCTGCCTCTAACACTTAGTGTAACTATGAGCATGCCATTTTACTCCTTTCTATACATTGGTTTATTCATCTGTAAAACAGGGATAATCAAAACTGCAGTTTCTACTCCAGGAGTGATTGTAAGGTTTAAGCTTGATACAAAATATCCCATGAAACGGACTGGTCTAATACAGTAAAAGAATTTCCCAAGGACAAGAGAAGTGTCTGTTGGTGTTTCCCCTAGTTACGATAAAATGAAGTAATTATTTTATTATTATTTTATTATTTATTATTTTATTAGACCAATAGCATTTAAGTCACAAATACATCCATACAGAAAGCAACTCTGCCAGCCTCTCCCTGTTAACAGCTCCTTCCTCCAGATGGCCCTACTGAATTTTTCAAAGAGCTTTGCTTGAAATACCTTTGCCACCTTTTTGCTCACTCCAGCTCACTGACAAGTCTGAATACTAAGAAAAACAAACATCAACTGATACAATTATATATACTCAGCTTAATGAGAATTTGTACACTAAAATATGCAGGACCTATCAAGTTTGTTGGAGTTTTAAAAAGAATCAATCAAATTTAATTTGGAAGAAATATTTTATCCCATCCTTACTTTGGTTAGCAGCTTTGGGCTTTGTTATGGTACATGGGGAACCTTCAGAAGATTTGTTGAATTCAATCTGATTGTGAATAAGAAGCTTGGAAGTAGAGAGATATGACAGAATACATTTGCTCAGGAGATAAGGCCTGGGATGAGAGATAGCGCAGTCATCCCAGAGAGTTCAACAAAATCCCTACTAGACTGCTGAGACCTCATGTCACATCTTTAGGATGGTCCTAGACTTCCCAAATCCATGTGGGTAGTCTCTTCCTTAGATGTAATAAATAGGGGGTCATGAATTTATGAGTAAGGGAGTAATGTGGACAGATTTGAGCTCAAGGAAAATTACTTTGGCAGCTGTATGAAGGATAAATTAGAGTAGGTATAGAGACCTAATACACAGAGATCAATTAGGAGTCCATTAGAAAAGTCCAGGTGAGTGATGATAAAAGCAAGCTGAACTAGAATGGTGGCAAAATATAGAAAAGAGGACAGGTGGGAGACATTATAGAAGCAGAATAAATAAGATTTAGCAACTGATTGGATAGGTGACATGAATAAGCTGAAGCTGAAATTGACACCTGAGAGACTAGAAGGATTAGGATGGTGGTGCATTTAACAGAAATAGAGAAACTTGAAGAGAGGTGGGTTTGAGGGGAAATACTGAGTTCTGTTTTGAAGATATTAAGATTCAGCTAACTAAGGCACATCCAGTTGGAAATGTCCAATAGGTAGTTGGTGATAGGACACGAAGACTGGAACTGGAAAGAAAGGGGATCTGTGATTCATCAGCATAGAGACGATAAGTAAACCCATGTGATCTGATGAGGTCACCAAGACAGAAAGGGTAGAGGGATGAGAGAAGAGGGTTCAGGACTGTGTCTTAGAGTACACCTGCAGTTTGATGATCCAGCAAGGTAGACTGCAAAGGAGAAAGAGTAAAAGAGAGATGGGAATCCATATATTCTTTTTATTAGCAACCCAAATAAATATATTGATGGATCTATAATCTCATCTGTGAGTGCAATCTCTTCACTGGAGGAGACTAATCCACATTTGCCTTCTTATCCTATATAATTCTTATTCATAACCTTTGATAAAGCTTCCACAAACGTTCTACCCAACACATAAGAGGTCTTGCTAAAGTTTTTTGTTTGTTTTTATATATTCTGAGTGCACCAGTTCAGCACCAGTCCTGTCCATTATCCCTCACTAAAGCTGCATGATCAGCCCTTCTCTTTTTGTGGTCATCCAGAGCCTTGATAATGTCCTTTATGCCACTTCTTTTGTGTGGGTCATCTTTGGTAATGCCTTGCAGCTCCCCCCAACACCTCACTATTGTCCTTGGGTCCTTCCATAGTTTTTTTTCCCCTTTTCTTTTTAAAAATTTGTTTTTGCAAATATTTTATTTTGTTCCTATTGAACATTTAAAAAAACTCACAAGTAACACATAGAATCCAACAAAACAAATCCCTACATTGGCCATATCCAAAAATGCATAATTCTTTCTGGATTTTAAGTCAATCACCTCTTTGGCAAGGAGGTGTCATGATTCTTCTTCAATCCTCTGGACTTGTTAACTTCACACTTTTAAGAGATCATGGCATTCTATGATTCACAGAATCACATGAAGAATGTTGGAATTGAAAGATGGATATTTGTGTCAGGGAATATCTAGAGGTCTTTTAAAACACTATTCAGTTTCCCAAATGCAATCCTGCCCAAACAACTATGCATAAAAATACATACAGGGCTAGCAGTGTATCTTTTATGAGCCTATTTTCTGTGATTTACAGATTACCAATAGCTAATAAACAATAAATCATTTTTATAATTTTAGAGAACTTTAGAGAGGAGGCAGAAAATATAGAAGAAGGAATTAAACCAATGGCTCATCCCCTTAAAGAATACAAATGTCAAATGCTTGGAATACACAAATAATTTTATAACAAGATTGGCTATTCCTCTTTCCAGACCCAGATCAAATGTCATCTCCTTCATGAAGCCTTCGCTGATTCCTCAGCTGTGAATGATGTTTCTAGGTATAAAGTATCATAATTTTCTTAAGATTTATCACAATCTATTCTATAATTTAGTTGCTTCCATGTTGTATATGTAAGAGTCATACTACTCCCCATACTCCCTCCCATACTCCCACCATACATATATATATACATATATATAGATACATATATATATATATATATACAAAATCTTATTTGCCTCTACTAGATTATAAGCTACTTAAGGACAGGTGTCAAGCCTTATATATATGCTGTTGTTTCCCCCCCCCCACTAAGACTTGAAATAGTGTAGAGGAGTTCATCCAGCCTTTGCTTGAATACCTCCATGCAGGTGGACATGCTGTCTTTGAAGGCAGCCCATTCCAGTTTTAAATAGCTCTATTAGGAAGTTTTTAGTTACCTATGCCTAAATTTGCCTCCTTAAAATTTCCCATCCATTGCTACTAGTTCTGTCCTTTGGGGCCAAGCAGAACATTTCTATTCCCTATTCCACTTGACAGCCCTCTAAATACTTGAAAGTAGCTGTAACATCCACCCAAGTTTTTACTTCTGTAGGCTAAATAAATGCTCTCAGTTCCTTCAAATGACCCTCATATGGCATGGGCTCAAGGCCCTGCACCATCCTGGTTGCCCTATACTAAATGCTCTTCCACTTAACCATGGCCTTCCTAAAAGGTGGTAGCCAGAAATGAACCTAATACTCCAGATGTGGTCTAATGGGGGCAAAGTAAAATGGTTCTATTACTTCCCTAATAATGGATTGCTCTAGATGCAGCCTAAAATTACATTAAATTTCTGGGTTCCCATATTATGCTTTTGACTTATCATGAGTCTGAAGTCCACTGAAGCCCTTGGTGTCTTTTACAGACAAATTGCTGACTAGTTCACCTGAAAAAGTTATGGGGATTTTAGTGTACTATAAACTCAAGAGTGTAATTGGAAATCAATATAAGCAGAATATTAAAGACACACTTCTATCATCATTTTGGGTTTATCATACTCTATACTAAATAAGAAATACATTTTGTGATCTAAAATTGTTTTTGTTATTCAGTCATTTCAGTTGTGATCCTGATCTTAATTTAGAGTTACCTTATATTTGGACAGAGTAGTCCCATCTGATCAAAAATATAGACTCCACACGGCACATATCACCTTAAATGTCCACATTTGGAGTCAATCCTTAGAAACCTTCTGGAGACTTTTGATGTATTTAACCGAGTTAAACTAATCCTTTACTTCTAAGGCTCAGCATATTAGTTAATGCTGATCAGGTTTTCAAATCAGTTACTTGGTACCAATTGATATCTAGCAAAGAATATGGTCCCTGAGGATATAAAACACAGGGACTTTTGATTTTTGGAATAGAAGAGTAGCTGAGAGAAGAAAGGTCTGTAGCATATGCCCCTGGTCCCAGCGGAGTGCTGCACTTAGGGTTCCAGAACACGTAGGGTGTATTGTGAAGACATTGGACACCTTGGGGATGGGTTTGAATTACAGTTAACCCTTCCACATCACAACTTTCCTTATCATAGTTTTGACATATCAAGGGGTGGCATAAGAAATTAAATGGAAATTTTGGGGGGAGTTTTGTGGAATACACAAATGACACCTGAAGCCCACCAGATGACACAGAAAAAGTTTAGAAACTTTTAGAAACAATATGTATATAGTATTGTATATTATCAACATATTTTATCTTTTAATACCATAATAATTCATACTTCCTCTCTGGAGGGCCAAAAAGTTTATGCAGCTTTTCCAGATCATGGGAGATCTAAGCCCCTAACCCCTCAATGTGGAAGGGATAACTGTAGTCTTTTCTCAATGCATGGAAAATGATAAACTGTTCCAGAGTTCTTTTACAGGTAAATATAATGTAAATAGGTAAGCTAATAACAGCAGTAATGACACTATGGCAAAGTCACCCACAAATCAAGAAGAGGTAGATTCAAATTCTGCCTCTGTCATCTATTGGCTATCTGTACCTACACAATCACTTAACATCTTAGTGCCCCAGGCTACTCTCTAAGGCTATAATTTTGAAGAATAGTTGCAGATTACAGTGTTAGAAGTTTCTTCCCTAGGGGTTCCCTCCACCAGTGAAATCACAGGTCTGGACAATAACAGCGGTCATAACTGAAATAAAATTTGACAAAGTAACCAATTTCTCCTCAAGCACCTGCTTTGTACCAGGCATGGTGCCAATACTGCAGGTACATAAACAAAAGTGTATTTGTTACACATATACCAAAGGAGTTTACAATTTAGCAGGGGGAGATCATGCATAATGGATGCAAAAATAGATTTTATAAGATAAATAAAGGTAAAAGGCAGTAGTTACTGAGAGGATCTTGAAGAGCTGCATGTAGGAGATGGCCCTTAAGCTGAGCCTTGAAGAAAGCTAAAGATTTCAAAAAGTTGAGGTGAGGAGGAAGTACATTCCATGCATGGGGTGGGGGGCTGCCTGGAAAAAGGAAAAAAGAAATGTAGCATATGAGGAACAATGATAATAAGCAAGTGCTCACAATAAAATGGTAGCCCCCCCAAAAAAGATCTGGACAGATAATTGACCTGAAAATAACAAAGATTTGACTATATACAGTTTTCTCTATATATAATTACGGTTGACCTGAGGCTGGTAGGTACCATCAAACTCTGGTTCTTTCTACATTATAATTCTTATGGAAGGTGAAGATGACTATATCATATTTGCAGTTGCTGTTGGTAGCCTGTCATGCATGCACGTAGAACATTTTAAAAATTCTGGAGATCATACTTTAAGAAAGACACTGACAAAATGAAGGACCAGCAAGATGGTAAAGAATCAAGAGTCTAGCTAGAAACTGAACCATGTGATAGGAAGAATTGTTAGGGAATTACATTTACCTAGAAAAGAGATAGCTTTTGAGGGACATTATAGCTGTCTTCGAAGAGATGAAACGTTCTTACTTAGAAGAGGGAGTAGATTTATTCTTTATAACTCCAAAGAGTAGAATTAGGAATCCCCTAAGAGCTATAAAAATGTGCATACCCTTTGACCCAACAATACCATTTCTAGAGCTGTATCCCGAAGAGATCATAAAAATGGGAAAAGGATCTACATGTACAAAAATATGTATAGCAGCTCTTTTTGTGGTGGCCAAGAACTGGAAATTGAGGGGATGCCCATCCATTGGGGAATGGCTGAACAAGTTGTGGTATACGAATGTAATGGAATACTATTCTGCTATAAGAAACGACGAACAGATGCACTTCAGAAAAACCTGGAAAGACTTGTATGAAGTGAAGTGAGCAGAACCAGGAGAACATTGTACACAGTTACAGCCACAGTGTGTGATAAACTGACTTTAATAGATTTAGCTCTTCTCAACAATGCAAGGACCTAAAGCAATTTCAAAAGACTTATGATGGAAAATGCCATCCATCCAGAAAAAGAAATATGGAGTCTGAATGCAGATCGAAGCAGACTATTTTCTTTTTTTGTTTTAAGTTTTCTTTCTCATTGTTCCTCTCATTCGTTCTAATTTTTCTGTACAACATGACTAATGTAAAAATATGTTTAATAGGAATGTATATGCAGAGCCTATATCAGACTGCATGCTGTCTTGGAGAAGAGGAAGGTAGAGAGGGGGAAGAAATTTAAAACTTATGGAAGTGAATGTTGAAAACTAAAAATAAATAAATTAACTTTAAAAAAAAAACAGAATTAGGAGCCATGGGTGGAAATTGCAAAGACAGATTTCGTCTCCATATAAGTAATTACTTTTCTATAATTAGAAAAGTCAAAAAATGGAATGGGCCATCTCAAAAAGTAGTGAGCTTCCTGTAACTGAATATAGAAACTAGATGACCACCTGTCAGGGATACGAAGGAATTCCTGGCTGAACAGGAAGTTGTACTGACTGCCCTCAGAGTAATAGTAAGCTTTGGAGTGAGGTGGGGGTGGTATTGCAGGGTCATGAGAGCTGTCTCTGAGTAGTAGGAGTGGTATTCAGTGGATGGGGCACTAGAATAATTTTGCATGACCTTAAAGGGAAGAACTAGTAACAATAGGTGGGAATTGCTAGGGAGACAATTTAGGAAAAATTTTACTAACAGCTATCCAAAATTGGAGCCGCCTCCTGACTCTATGATTCTAGACTTTATGGTGGATTATACTCTACATTCCCAAAATTTTAGTGGTATAAAATTAGGGTAGTTTTTGCTGTCTTATTTATTTATTTGCAATTCATAATCTTTAGTAGTCCCTCCTTATTTCAGTTTCTGAGAACAATGCCAGAAGGACCAAGCAAGAGCAACAGCTGGAATGGAAAAGCAGGAGGAGAAAAATGCTATTTATTATAGAGAAGCAAGCCTGGACTTTGCCCTTTGTTAATACCAGATCCAAACATGAACCATATTCTGGTGTTCCTTCGGAAAATCCTGGATGGGGACACAAGCCAAACAGAGTGATTTGTGGGACATCTTCAAGATCGAACAGTCATGTAAATGTAGAGCTGGAGGAGGGGTGTCTGAACCACAAGTTACAAGGATTATTGTAACAGCCCATTTTAATATGACTTTGTTTTCCAAAGTATGTTCACACACATTATGTGAATAATTCCCTTAGTTGTTTGTGCTCAAATTATCTTGTATTTATCCATCTGTTTATTTGTGGTAACCCCCAGCAAAGTATAAGTGCCTTAAGGGCAGGCAGGGAATGGTTTTCTTTTCTTTCTTTTTCTTTTTATTCTCAGCACCTGCACAGTACCTGGTACATAGTAGGCAATTAATAAAAGTTTGTGGAATTGAACTGAAAGAAGTTGCCAGTATTAATTATCCTCCTTCTAATACAATAACCTAGTCAATTGCTTTCAGGTGAGGCACACAAGGTTTTTGGAACAAATGAGATAGCATGTAAAATACTTCCCAAAAGTTAACGTACGATATTAATATTAGCTAATATTATTATTGTCACAAATACCGCTTGTGAAAACCCCTGGGTTACATTAGGCTTTTTTTTATGACATCCCAAAGGCTAGAGATGGGGCCACTAAGACAACGTGCTGGCTTATCCTTACAGCCAGGATTGAGATAAGTTTTTAATACTTGATTCCCAGGAACTGAATTTTTCCTCAGCTTTAATGCGGTTAATCCCTCAGCTGCAGGAAGCCTGGTTATTTATAGGTGCTGGTATTCTCCTCATCATTATCAGTGCCGTTTCCTCTTTGGAAACGGCATTTTATTGAGCGTCCTGCTTTTAACTCAAGACTCCTGGGCTGAAGGGTCTCTGTCTCTCCCCCAGTGTCAGGGCTAGAACAGGCTTCTTTCCTTCTCCCCCACCCCCTTCCTCCTCACTCTTATTACTGAGGTGCAAAGTAGAAATCCGCAGATGCCCATTCCACTTCCCTGCTGCTAATGGCCTGTTCAATAATTTAGTTATCTTTCCCTCAAGGAAATTTGGTTGCTGTCGGCTGTCACGTAAGACAGCTCAGAGATGAGGGCTGAGGATGTTCAGGATTCCAGCCCCACACCCTTCCCTTCTCCCTCATTCCGTTCCTCCCATCCCTCGCTTTCTCATTCCCTCGACGTCCCCTCTTTCCCTTCACCTCCTTTATCCCATTTCCTCCATTTACCACCACTCCCTGCGTTCATCCTTCTCCCTTTGCCCCCTTTTCACTCCCGCCTCCTTTCCCTTGGCCCCACCCTCCTTCATCCCTTCTCCCTTCCCTCCTCTTCTCCATCCCCCTCTCCTTTCTCTCTTCCTTTCGCCAGCCCCCTTTCCTCCTCCTTCTCCTCCTCCCTTTCACCTCCTCTTCCCCCTTCCTCCCTTTTTCTCTCCCGGCTCCCTGCCCCTTCTCCCCTGCTCTTCCCCTGCTCACTGGCTCCCAGCTTCCTCGCCCGGGGCCAGGGCAAGGGGCGGATTTCAGTGGACTGATGGCGAGCAACCATTGCAGCCACTGCTGCTCTTTAACCCTTTGGCTCCCACACCCCCTGCCTCCTTTCCCGAGACACCTTAGCATTGCATCCTTTCCCCGTCCCCGCTCCTCATAGATTATCAGAGCAAATTGATGGTTATTTCAAAGAACTGACACAATGGGAGACAAAACACTGGCAACAGATAAAACAAAAGGAGGCTCAAAGCTCTTTAATTAAGCTCCATGAAGGGCTAGGAATGCGAGCTCCTCCTCGTTTCCCTGCTGAGCCTCCGCCTGATTAGCTCCCTCGCATCTGCTCCGTTTCCTAGCCTCCATCTGCCCGGTCGGGCACTAACGGATTCCGGGGGCGCGGGTGCTGAGGGAAACGCCTCCAAGATAGCAGTTGTTATAGGGAGACGCTCAGGCTGGCCGCGGCGGAAGCGTGGGTGAGCTGGCCGGACGGATCTCCCGGTTCATTTGCCCCATACCTGGGCCGCAGGGACACCCACACACACTACCCGATGCCTTGCCCTGATTTCCAGGAAGCGCAAAGAGGACAGGGTCCGGGGAAGCAGCCCTAGGGGCGAAGAGCCTCCAGCTACGTTTCGCAGACTCTAGCCGCCCGCACAGCGAAAGCTGGGGACCCTGACATCTTTCCCTTTTTTGAACAAAGGAATGGAAAGTCCACCGTATTCCAAATTTTAGCATTTAAAGAAACATGCTGTTTCAAACTGTTCAATAGGACATTAGGAGTGAGTGGGTGCCGCTGGAGGCAAAGAAAGCTTCTTTCTTAAAAAAAAAAAAGCATGCAAGACAAAAAAAACCCCACTTAAATCTAGTTCACATGATGGGTTGGAGGGTGGTGGAGGAGTGGGGGGAGCAGGGCAGGAAGAGGGAGGGAGTGTCAGCTAGGGAAAGGCAGAGAGCAGCAAGAAGAGAGAAAGAAAATAAGGGAATGACTAGAAAGGAAGGAAAGAAAGAAAGGATTTGATGTCAATTGCACACACATTTATTAAACACCTACTATATACAAGATAAAGAGACAACCTTGATATGGTGGTTAGAGTTGGCCTTAGAGTCAGGAAGCCTGGCCTGCGTGTGACTTTGGGAACCTGATGGTTACTTCTCAATGTCCTAGGCAACTCTGAAAGATGACTATCAATTGAAGAGCAGATGCAAATTTGCATTGGTAGAGGAAATTTCCTCACCAAGGGAGGGTAAGGGAGAAAAATAAGTATTTATTAAATGCCTACTAAATGCACTATCCTAAGCACTTTACAAATATTATTTAATTTAATCTTTACAACAACCAGAGGTAGATGCTATTATTATCATCCCCATTTTACAGATGAGGAAACTGAGGCAGACATATTAAGTGACTTGCCCTGGGTCACACTGCTAGTAAGTATCTGAGGCCAGATTTTAACTCAGGTCTTCTGGATTCCAGACCCAGCCCTCTATACTCAGCCACCTAGCTATCTATAACCAGGAGTTGCTATACCTATTAAATCCGATCCAAAAAAAATTTTTTTTAAGTGTACGAGGCAAAAAAGAATAATGGCAAAAGTGTATAAAGGGCCTGCCTGGGGTCAGGATGACCTGACCCATCCTAACTCCATGACCAAAGACAAACCACTTAACTTTTCACTGCTCTTCAGGCAACACTGGACTATAAACTACAGAGGAGTCGCCTGTCCCAGTGGGTAGAGGGAGTTTATCCACCAAGAATTCCCTACCTCGATGAAATCTCAGATCTGGACCAAAAAGAAGGTCCTCATCTGCCGAATCAGGATAATATCTGTAGTGCCGGTCTGAATTGTGATGATCAAATGTAATTATGTATGTAAAGGGCTATGTATGCAAACCTTAATGCACTATATACATCTTAGCTATCTATCATTGCAAACTCTACAAAGTCCTACTCCAATGCTTCATTTTTGTGTGAAGATAAACCTGTATTCTCAAAGAAAGGCAGCTACATGGCCCAGTGGCTAGGGTATCGGGCCTGGAATCAGAAAGACTTGTGTTAAAATCTGGCCTCAGATCCTTACCAGCTATGTGACTCTGGACAAGTCACTTAATTTCCACCTCAGTTACTTTACCTTTAGTGGGGATAATAATAGCACCCACTTCCCAGGGTTGTTGTGGGAATCAAATAAAATATTTGTAAAGTAGTTAGTACACAATAGGCTCTTCATAAATGCTTATTTCCTTTCTTCAAAGACTATGCCAAAGGTAGAAGCTCCAGCAAGTTTTTACCATGGTATGACAGGAAGGAATATGGTCCTGGCTATACATGCCTGTACGTGGACCAACTAAATTAAGCAGATAGCAGCTGGCTCATCTGCAGAAGGTAGGCCTCTATTCGATGAATTATTTGGCCAGTAAGCTCCTTCAGGGGAAGAATAGTTTATTTTTTCTTTGTATCCCCAGCATTCATCACACAGTAAGCACTTGATAAATGCTTAGTGAATTGAATTGAATCAAATGGTAATCCATGAAACAAAGAAAAAATTTTAAATAGTCCTCTGCTATATGCACCCAGTTTTGTTTTGTTTTGTTTTTGCAGTTACTATGATGGAGCAGTAGAAGATGGGGCAGAGGATTCTAGGAATCACTGTTTTCAGCTTATCTCTAAGTATCAACTTAACTATAGGTATTCTAAATGTGAGCTTATTGTCCAGTGACTAATGAATCAATATACTATTAGGATAATGGAAATACATCAATATTGAAAGCTAAACAAAGCTGTAACTCATTACAAGAATGACTGGTAGGTTCTCCTCAGAGAGGCAAAGAAGATGGTTGATTTCTGCCCAAAGGTAACAAGAAACATGGATTCAGGAAATAACAGTTTTTATGCTGAAAATTTTTTAAAAAGACCACCATGATGACAACTGCAGTTTATGCACCAAATCTGTTGCAAGCAGGAAAAGGTGGACAAATTTTGCGAACTTGACATGACCCTCCAAACAATTCAACATATACTTTGATATTCAGTGACTTCAGGGAGAGGGTGGGCACAGGGGAAGATGCTTAAGATATGTTGACCAATATGACTTTGAGAAACAAAGGTCAAAGACTCGCAGACAAATCAGAAGCTTCGTGTCTATATACTGTGAATGTTTTCTTCCGGAAGAGACTCAGAAAGTGCTAGACATGGTGAGCACTAAATGATATCACACACAAAATAATTGAAATTAACTATACTTTAATAGTTAGGAAAAGTTTGGTCATGGGCAAGAGAATCACGAAGGCAAAAAAGGATCATTTAAAGCCTTTCATGAGCTGGCTACACACCATCTTTCCGAATTTATTTCGCAATATTCTCCCTTACATACTCTACTATCCAGCCAAACTGTCCTGCTTACTGTTTCTGATCTGCAACATTCTGTCTTCTTCCTCTGTTCTTTACACAGACTGTTCCCCCTACCTGGAATATTCTCCCTCCTTATTTTCACCTCCTGAAATCCATAACTCCATTAAAGGCTTAGCTTAAGTCTACCTTCCCAGAAGCCTTTGCAGCCCTCCCCAGTTGTTCACACTTACCAGTACCTCTTGAATAACTTTTTATATATTTTATATTTACTTAGTGCATATGCATTATGAATGTAAACTCTTAGGAGGCAGAGACGCTTCCCATTTTTGTCTTTGCATCCTCAGTACCTAGGACAGCACCTGGTGCCTAGTAGGTGCTTAACTTGTTGAGTGGAATTGAATATCATAGTCAGCCATTCGTGTGCAACAAGACCATCAATTGATTAGAGCAAAGGTCAAAATCAACACCAAATTAGAAGAAATAAGAAGTTACCGTAAATAATTGTCACAACTTCAACCTGACTTAATCAAACAAGCTGTAAATGCCAGAAAATGGGAAATGGAGAAAAGACCGTGATTATCACCCTTTCCTGCTGTAAGAGATTTCTGATGAAACTGTTTTGATAAAAAGCAGTTGTCATAACAAAGAGTCAAAAATCTGAGGCACTACTTTGGCTAGCAGACACCTGATCTCCTTGCCCAGGGAAGAGACATAGCAACCAAGGCAAAACTGATTGCAAATACAAACTCCTTTGTAAAAACCTATATAGACATTTGGTAGAAGACAGTCACATTACCCTCCATAAAGTAGCCCAAAAATGTGGAATCAGAAAACAATTTTCTAGAGAAAGCTTATCATGACTCCAAACTGAACCACGTCATCCCAGGAGAATGCATAGATGAAACTGGCAGGAGAAACCGCTTGGAAAATAGAACAGATTTGTCAATATTTCTCTAACAATCTATTTTCCTCATCGATGACAAAGGAACCAGTATAGTAGCACTTGAACACTTCGGCCCTTTGGACCCGACAAGAAGTTGAAATGGTACTGAAGGAAATGGAGTTAGGAAGAGCATATGGACCAGAATAAATAAACACCAAGGAAAAAATCCTAGTGGTGATGGAGTCTCAAAAGCATTGAAGGATCCTTTTATAAGCTACATCAAGGAAGGGAAGATGTGTATTGACACATATGACTAACTTTACAGTATCTTTATGACTAATTTACAGTATCATATGACTATCTTTACAGCATCATAGATTTAAAACTAGAAGAGGCAACATAGCTTGACTCTCTTGTTTTACATTTGAGGAAACTGAGGCCCAGAGAGGTTAATTAACTTACCCAAAGTTACTTAAATAGTAAGGACCTTCCAGCCGTTGCTTTTCACCAGGAGTACTCAAAGCAACAAGTGGAGAGCAGAAAGGGGAGGGCTCAGGTGGTGGTAAAATATTCCCCTCAATTTGGTATGACATATTTTAACATTAGTAGGTCAGTCTCTATGCCTCACTCCTGGAATTTATCCTTCTTTCCTTCCTTCCTTCCTTCCTTCCTTCCTTCCTTCCTTCCTCCCTCTCTCCCTCCTTCCCTCTCTCTCTCCCTTCCTTCCTTTCTTCTTTTCTTTCTTTCCTTCTTTCTTTCTTTCCTTCTTTCTTTCTTTCCTTCTTTCTTTCTTTCTTTCTTTCTTTCTTTCTTTCTTTCTTTCTTTCTTTCTTTCTTTTTCTTTCTCTCTTTCTGTCTTTCTTTTTTCTTTCCTTTTTTATTCATTTATCTCTTCATTCATTTATCTATCTATCTAGTTAGTTAGTACAATGTCCCATAGGCTTCTGGCCTCTTCCTGGTGAAGTCTTCAAGAAGAAGCAAAAGTCTTCTGGTCTGTAGCTTTGTTGCCTCATCAAGGAAGCAGGAATGAAGGTCCAGTTTGAGATTTTTCAAGGACCTTTAGGCAGACATGACTGAAAACAACTAAATAAACAATCCAATATGCAGCTGGTGATTCAAGTTACTTTTGTAACTCTAGTCCCAAAGCCCATGGGTATGGAACCCTTCACATTGGTGGAGATCCATGTCCTTGTGAGTGAGTGAATGAGTGAGTAAGTGTGTGTGTGTGTGTGTGTGT
>CM053622.1:168590988-168608198 GCA_028646595.1 Phalanger gymnotis | reverse complement strand
GTTCCCATAACATAAGAAACTTTGGGGAACTTCCCCTTGGGTGAGATCTAAGACTCTCTCTCTCTCCGTCTCTCCTCTTCTCTCTCTGTCTTTCTTTGTCTCTGTCTCTCTTTGTCTCTCTCTCTCTGTCTCTCTGTCTCTCTCTCTGTCTCTCTGTCTCTCTCTCTCTCTCTCTTTCTCTCTCTTTCTCTCTCTGTGACCTCATTCCCAGTAAGAGAACTCCTTCACTCTAAATTGTCTGGTATATAGTCTCCCGTATACTTTCTTCGACTTCTGTTTTGCTATTGATTTGGGTTAATAGGCCTTTTTTTTGCTAATTGCTACATTTGTTGATAAACTAGTATTCAATGGGAAAGAATCAAGCTGTGAGTATAAAGCTTGAGGCCCTCCTTTTACCCAATAATGAAACAGCAATCAGAAGTTAGCTCGAACTTGGAAATCCTTTTATTAAGGGGATTTGTTCTGTGAAATTTGGATTCAGACAAAGGGCTCCACTTGAGGACCTAGAGGGCCACATGTGGCCTCAAAGCTGCAGGTTCCCCACCCCAGCTCTAGACTAACAAAATTTAAGAGAATAGATTGATGTAATTCTAGCCTGGTGCCCCCTCTCTGAGGAGAAGCCTCTGACCCCTCCACCTCCTGCTTCCACTCTTGGCAAGAATTAAAGGCTCGCTTGGAGCAGGGAGGGGTGGGGGAAGAAGAGGCTAGAGATTTATATTATGCCTCCATTTGAGCCATACAACAACATCCGCCATGCTACAGGCAGGGGATAGCCCCCCAAAACTTACGGGGCCTAACCACTCTCCCTAGAGTAACATCCTATTTGTCAGACAAACTTGGGCAAAATAAATTTTCCAGATAACTAATAGAAAGAGAAGAGCAAGGGATGACAACTGAATGACCAGAGAGCTCCAGTGGTACCCTTGTGATGCCAGGAGAAAGTAAAAAAAGGTCCTCAGCTTATTGACGGGCTCAGTGGACAAAATGTTGGGCTTGGAGTCAGGAAGACCTGAGTTCAAACATAGTCTCCGATACTTACTCCAATACTGTATGAGCAAATCTTTCAACCTCTGCCTGCCTAACTATAAACTATAAAATGGGGGATAATAGTAGCATCTGCCTCCCAGGGTTGTTGTGAGAATCAAATGAGAAAATATTTGTAAAGCACTTAACACAGTGTCAGGCTCATAGAAGACTCTATATAAATAATGTTAGCTAGTATTTTTAATAATCATTATGTGGAGCCCTTGCATTGAACTTTTGGGAGAACATTGATATTGGTCATATAGAATACACAGGTATGACTAGGTTTTGATATGTATCCCTGGGGGGGAACTTTCAAATCAGTGAGATCATAAATCTGTTTGATTGTTTAAGGAAGGAGATTGATATTGTTATTCCTGGTTTTTTTTTCTTTTACTAGATTTATACTTTCACTGGTAGAGGGAACTCCCCATGAGAAAGCTCATTCTATTAAAGCACATACTAACAATTCAAAAATCTTAGAGAGAATTTCCTGGGGCATTGAGAAACAACTGACTTATGCCAGATAACATAGTCCCACTATGTGTCAGAGGCAAACCTTGAACCCAGGCATTCCCCAACTCTAAGGCTGTATCTGCATCACTATGTTTTTCATATTCCATTTAAGAAATGAGAAAAACAAGGGAATTAATGAAAAGAAATGCTAGGGAAAGAGGCCTAGCCATACCAGATCTTAAACTGTATTACAAGGCAGCAATCATCAAAACTACTTGGTACTGGCTAAGAAATAGAGTGGTGGATCAGTGGAACAGATTAGGTGCACAAAACACAGTAGTGAATGACTATAGTAATCTACTGTTTGATAAACCCAAAGACTCCAGAATCTGGGATAAGAACTCACTATTTGACAAAAACTTCTGGGAAAATTGGAAAATAGTATCGCAGAGGCTGGGCATAGACCAAAATCTTACACTATATATGAAAATAAAGTCAAAATGGGTTCACGATTTAGATATAAAGGGTGATACTATAAGCAAACTGGGAGAGGAAGGAATAGTTTACCTATCAGATTTATGGAGAAAGGAAGAATCTATGACCAAACAAGAGATGGAGAATATTACAAAGAAATGAGAAAGATAGACTTACACAGTTCAATGGTGTGACTGATGGGGTGGTCTTGGGGTTAACCGGTGGAGAAGAGAATCTAAGCCCTCTGATATCCTATATAATAATATAACAACATATAATAGCTTCCTTATCTATGATGCTTTATGGTTACAAATCAGTTTCACAAGCATTAACCTCATTCAGTCTTCACAACGCCGTTGAATGAGTAGTCACCTAAGTTAGTCAATAAGTACAAATCTCTTGGACAGACACTGTAAATGGACAAGGAGAGAGGCTCAGAAGTGAATAAAAGAAAAACAGGCTTGATCGAGTTTGGGAAATTACATAGCACTTTCAGTGATTCTGAGCTTTTAAAAATGTCTGTCTTTCGCCTGATGATCCTGCAAGTGTGCAAATCATAGAATTCTACTGCCTTAAAAGAACCAAGATTGCAAGACACCCAAGGGTTATATTAACAGTAATCGTGGGTGACAAATGGAGTAAAAGACATCACTGAAGGCATATACAGAGTGTCCTAAAAGTCTTAGTGCACTTTTAATTCTTATTAGCTTGTAAGGTGGTCAAAAATCTCAGAGCAGTTTTAAGCATTATTAGCTTTTAGGACATGCCGTATAGATGGAAAAAGAGGTGTGCCAGCTACACAGCTATAGCAATAGGTAATAGACCTAAGGGTTGTGCTGGTGCCAATACAATATCAAAAGAATCAGAGGAACTAGCCATGCCAGATATTAAACTACATTGTAAAGCAGCAGTCATCAAAACTACTTGGTACTGGCTAAGAAATAGAGTGGTGGATCAGTGGAATAGTTTGGGTACATAAGATTGAGTAGTCAATGACTATAGTAATCTAGTCTTGATAAACTCAAAGACTCTAGCTTCTGGGTTAAGAATTCACTATTTCCAAAAAAAATGCTGGGAAAACTAGAAAATAGTATGGCAGAAACTGGGCATAGACCAATATCTTACACCACATACCAAAATAAAGTCAAAATGGGTTCGTGACTTAGGAATAAAGGCTGATAATATAAGCAATTTGAGAGAGTGAGGAATAGTTCATCTATCAGATTTATGGAGAAGGGAAGAATTTATGACCAAACAAGAGACAGAGAGCATTATGAAATGCAAAATGGATAATTTTGATTATGCTAAATTGAAGTTTTTGTACAAACAAAGACAATGCAACTAAGATTAGGAGGGAAGCAGAAAATTGGGAAAGAATTTTTGTAACCAGTGTCTCTGATAAAGCCCTCATCTCTATAATATACAGGGAACTGAGTCAAATTTATAGAAATACAAGTCATTCCCCAATTGAGAAATGGTCAAAGGATATGAACAGGCAGTTTTCAGAGGAAGAAATTAAAGATATCTATAGTAATATAAAAAATGCTCTAAATCACTATTGATTAGAGACATTCAAATCAAAACAACTCTTAGGTACCACATTTCTCCTCTCAGATTGGCTAAAATGACAAAAACAGGAAAATGATAAATGCTGGAGAAGATGTGGGAAAATAGGAACACTGTTACATTGATGGTGGAGTTGTGAACTGATCCAGCCATTCTGGAGAGCAATTTGGAACTATGCCCAAAGGGCTATAAAAATATGCATACCCTTTGACCCAGCAATACCACTTCTAAGGCCGTATCCCAAAGAGATCACACAAGTGGGAAAGGGACCCGTATGTACAAAAATATTTAAAGCAGCTTTTTTCATGTCGGCAAAGATTTGGAAATCAAGGGAATGCCCATCAATTGGAGATTGGCTAAACAAATTGCAGTATATGAATGTAATGGAATACTATTGTGCTATAAGAAATGAGAAGCAGACAGACTTCATAATAACCTGGAAAGACTGATGTGATCTGATGCTGAGCGAGGGGAGCAGAACCAGGAGAACATTATACACAATTACAGACATACGGCATCTGTGATGACTAACTTTGATAGACTTGGCTCTTCCCAGCAATACAAGGTTCAAAGACAGCTCCAAAAGACTCATGATGGAAAGAGCTATGTACATCCAGAGAAAGCATTACGGAGTCTGAATGCAGATTGAGGCAAACTATTTGCTCTCTTTTTTTTCCTTCTTTTTTGGTTTTGTTTCTTCTTTCTCATGATTCATTCCATTGGTTATATAATTCTTCTTTACAACTTGACTATTGTGTTAATAAATTTAATGTGAAGGTATATGTAGAACCTATATCAGATTACATGCCATCTTGCAGGGGAGGGGGAAGGTTAGGAAGGGGGAGAAAATGCGGCTCTCAAAAACTTGTGGAACTGAGTGTTGTAAACTAAAAATTAAGAAGAAATTTTTTTTAAAAAAGAATCAGAGGAAGATCTCCAAAGTATGGAGCAGATCCTCTATGGAAGATTTACAAAAGGGAATGGACAAAAATCATTTGGGACAAGAAGGTTTCGAAGGGTTTGTGGTCAGCACCAAGGGAGGGGATACCAATGCCAAGGAGATCATGGATTTGTTGGAAATGTCCAATTAAAATTCTTACAACTTTATTCTCAGGTCAATGAAAGTATTATTATGCCCATTTTACCGGGGAGATCACTGACACTCATTCACCAAGGTTAAATGGCTTTCCCAAGGTCACACAACTAGCCAAATGGTAGACTTGGGATATGAACCAAGGTCTTCATTATTCCCCCAAACTTCTCACTATTCCCAGCCCAGAATTCTTGCCATTATCCTCTCTGCCATCAATGTTCTGGCTACTAAGGACTGCAAGGAGAACCTGCTATGATTCATCCTTTTCTTAGGGGATATCCTGCTAGTATTTATCTGAAACACCATTTATTAAGATAAAAGTGATATGGGTCATGAGATACATACTCTCATCCCCTTAGAATCCAAACTTGACACTCACACCTTCTCTAGGCTAAAATGCTTCCCTGAAAGATTGGCCAAAATATTGTTTTCAGGTAATTTGTGTCATGCAAGTTTTCACTTGGAAATGAAGTTCATTATTGAAGGTGATATTATTTCTGTAAGCCCCTCTCAGGCTCCATTGCTTCAGCTATTGAGAGAGCACATCAACTTAAAAGACTGGTGATAAAATGGATTACAGAGAGGAGGGTCTCCCACAAACTGGTCTAACCAATTGATGTCAGTGCAAAGCTATTTTAATTCTATGAGCATACTTGGAACAGACTGTGGGAAAAGTGAGACTCCTGGTTCCTTTTCTTCTGTTTTGCCACATGTTATTTTTTCTTTCTTATTTAAAAAATATTTTTAAAGTTAATTTATTTATTTTTAGTTTCCCACATTCACTTCCATAAGTTTTAAATTTTCTTCCCCTCCCTCCCCACTTCCCCCAAGATGGCATGCAAGCCTATATAGGCTCTACATATATATTCCTATTAAACATATTTTCACATTAGTCATGTTGTATAGAAGAATTAGAATGAATGGGAGAAACCATGAGAAAGAAGAAACATACAACAAAACAAAAAAAGAAAATAGTCTGCTTCAATCTGCATTCAGACTCCATTTTTCTTTTTCTGGATGTGGATGGCATTTTTCATCATAATTGTTTTAAGCCCTTACATTGCTGAGAAGAGCTAAGTCTATCAAAGTCAGTCATCACACATTGTGGCTATTACTATGGACAATGATCTCCTGGTTCTGCTCACTTCACTCAGCATCAGTTCATATAAATCTTTCCAGGTTTTTCTGAAGTCCACCTGCTCATCATTTCTTATAGCACAATAGTATTCCCTTACATTTATATACCACAACATGTTCAGCCATTCCCTGATTAATGAGCATCCCCTCAATTTCCAATTCTTGGTCACCAATACATATTTTTGTATATATGGATATCTTATTTTTTTGAGGCAGCTAAGTGGTACAGTGGAGAGAATACTACACCTGGATTCAAGAAGGCCTGAATTCAAATCTAGCCTTACATACTTGCTAGCTATGTGGCCCTGGGTAAGTCACTTAACTGTTGTCTTCCTCAGTTTCCTCATTTGTAAAATGAGGATCATAATAGCACACAGGATGGTTGTGAGGATCAAATGAAATATTTGTAAAGCATGTGGTGCCTAGAATATAGTAGGCACCAAATAATTGCCTATTCTCTTCCCTTTGGCCTGATAATTAAAGCCAAATCATGTAAAATGCTAGAGGTATAAATTTACCTACTCGAAACTATTAACTTTTAAATCAGGACAGAACCCTAGAAAACATCCAGTTTGATGCCATCATTTATAGATGAGGAAGCCGAGGACCAGACAGGCTAAGTGATTTGAATAATGCCACAATAAAATCAAATAATGTTATTTGGCCATTATTATTCAGTTCTTTCCAACTCTTTGTGACTCCATGACTCCAATACTGTCCATGGAATTTTCTTGGAAAAATACTAGAGTGGTTTGCCATTTCCTTCTCCAATGGATTAAGGCAAACAGAAGTTAAGTGACTTGCCCAGGGTCACACAGCTAGTAAATGTCCAAGGCCTAAGTTGAACTCAAGTCTTACCTGACTCTGGGCCCAGGGCTCTATCCACTCTGCCATCCAACTACCTCCATTTTGTCCAGTTTAAATTCCTCAAAGGCTAGATGGCTTCTCTTTAATTGCATTACTAAAGGCAGTATAGCATCCTACCCAAAGTGATTCTTAGTAAAGAAGAAACACACTGTAATGCGGAGACTGGTCCTAGGCCATCAGGGATGTCTTATCACTCTCTTGAAAGGCCACAGCCCTGGAGGATATATTTGCTTACTAGTTTGAAAAGTAAGCTGAGAAAAGGTCTTCCTTTATTCCTAGGGGAGAATAATGTAGCTGTTATGAGCTGCTGTGTTGCATCAACTTAAAAGTAATTTTTCTGAATTAGGAGAAAATTGAGTGGGAAACTGCTTCCTTTTGGAAATTTAATTCCCAGCTGAGTATTTATGTGCTGGTAGTCTCCTAAAGAATGCAGGAAATGAGCTGCTCTCATCTAGACCGAATCCACAAGAGAGAGAAAGAAGGTGCCATCTTCAGGAGTCATTTTTCACTCTCTTTGCCTCATTCTTCCCCTTCTGCTCCCAATGTGGCCTTACGCTTCCTCCTCTAACAACGGAGTGATGGGATACTCAAGTTCCAAGCTGAGTATCAACAAAAATCCACCACCGTGAATGGGAATGGAGGAGTGAACATTTCATTTCACATTTAAAATGTTAAATTGGATACTTATAATTCCCTTGATTTAGCTTTTTTTAATTAAAAAATTCACACTTTATCCAACATTTGCATATTCATGCTACTATGATATGCACTGATTGCATTATAGAAAAAGCATGTAAGTACAGCATAAATATAGTTACTCATCAAGTGTACCATCTATATATGCATAGATAAATATTTCCAAACAAATTACCATACGGCCTAGCACAGGTGCTCCTCACTGGCATCTCCGTCTACCAATCCTTGTCTCGTCCATCCATAGAGCTCCAAGTCAGCTCAGAAATGTTACAGTTCTTGGATTCTAAGGCTTCATCACGTTGGGGTGAAGAATGCACATACTTGGGCTCAAAAGAGCCAGCTCAGTGGCTGCATAACCTAAGACGTGTCACGTGATCTGTCTGAGCCCTGATTTCTTCATCTATGAAAAGAGCCTAACAATAATAGTCATCATTGGGGCCAGCTAGGTGGTGCAGTGAGTAGAGCTCCAGCCTTGGAGTCAGGAGGACCCGAGTTCAAATTTGGCCTCAGACACTTGACACATTTACTAGCTAGGTGACCTTGGACAAGTCATTTAATCCCAATTGCCTGTCTTACACCCCTCAAAAAGGAAAAAAAATAGCTATCATTTATTGAAGGTTTACCAAGTGCATTATATATGTTAATTCAATGGATCCTTACAACTCAGGGAGGCAGGTGCTATTGTTATCCTCATTTTACAGATGAGGAAACTGATGCAAAGAGAATTTATGTGACTTGCCCCAACTCACACAGCTAAGAAGTATCTGAAGTGAGATTTGAACTCAGCTCTTCCTGACTCTGGTCCTATACTCTATCTACTGGCACCCCTTTATCTAGCTTAGATTACCCAACTAATCTGATCATGTTACATTCTGGGGTTTACAGTGTATTGCCCCAATATACCATAGATCCAGGGTATGAATGATGTCTGGGATAAATAGAGGTCTGGGGAGATTGGGAATGAAGTGAATCAAATTATATCTACTTTCACACTGAAAATTTTTGCATTATTTTGTGTATGCATAATGTCATAATTCATGGTTCCATAATAGTTTACTATTAGCAACAATGCTTGCCTTTAACGTTTGTAAAACACTTTCCATAGGAGTGGAATGTTATCACTAATATAAAAAACTTCTTATAGAAGTCCTGTCTATTTTGCATCAAACACTACGGTTTGGAAAGTGCTGAGAGATAACCATTGCTAAGATCCTGTTCATTTCTCACACTCTATGACAGTCATTTGTCGTGCCCTTGTCAGAGTTACCAACAATCTCTTTTATCAGAGAGATACAAATTCTCCCCACCAATGATAGCCAAATATTTTTATTCAAGTAGATTTTCCCCTTAAATCAGAAGGTGGAGCTTTAGTTCTAATCATACAAATATCAAAGGGTAGGTGGTTATCAGCTGGTAAATGGGAAATGTGTAATTGCTTTAACTGACCCTTAGGAAATGAATCACAGAACTCAGGAGTGGCCTTATGTCTAAGATGACGAAACTACCACCAAGATGGTATGATTTCTGGGATCTTAGAAAGGTCTTCAAGGCCCTCTGCCCCCTCCAAAACCTGAAACTCCATAACTGTCATTTTGATCCCTTACATGCACAAATATTTCTGGAATAGAGAACACCTTAAGGAGAAGTAAATAAGCATTTATATAGCACCTACTGTATACCAGACATTGTGCTAAGTGCCTTATAATTATTAACTCATTTGGTCCTCACAACAATCATAAGAGGTAAGTGCTGTTATGATCACCATTTTACAGATGAGGACAATGAGGCAAACAGAGGTTAAGCAGCTTGGCCAGGTTCACACAATTAGTGTCTGAGGCTAGATTTGAACTTAGGTGCTCTTAACTTCAGGCCCAGGGCTCTATCTGCTGCACCACCAGCTGCTTCAAGGGGCACTCAGACATTAGTAACTGTGTGTTATCAATAGATCCAGAGTGGGTTTTGATCAAGGGGTAATGGGGAAAGCAGGAAAAGAGGGGAGAAGAGGAACCTTACCTTTGGGCTTGGGAAAGGAAAGGCTGAGGCACCAGTGACAAACTTCTCCTATTCCTCAATGTCACAGAAAGCCAGCAGCATTCTTTTTTTTTTATTTTGGAGCAGGGGAAGCAGGACAATTAGGGTTAAGTGACTTGCCCAAGGTCACCCAGCTAGTAAGTGTGTCAAGTGTCTGAGGCCAGATTTGAACTCAGGCCCTCCTGTCTCCACGGCTGGTGCTCTACTCACTGTGCCACCTAGTTGCCCCAGCCAGCAGCATTCTTATACCAACCATCCCTTAATTAATGTGGTTTATCTTCAATCTTGCAGAAAATGCTGTTTTATGAAAGTTGTGAGAAGCATGCTTTCACTTTTGAGTAGAACATCTTGTTAGAGAATGATCTCAGAAGAGTGTGAGCTGCTCGGAACACTGTTCTCTGCTGGCTTCCATCTTCTTCATTGGTCCTTTACAATGATACTTCTCCTAGCCACAAAGGGCTATAGCATTGCTTGGGCCATCCAATGACAGAATCTGGGGTTGGAAGGGATATCGAGTGATAATCACACTCTACAATATCCTTAAAAGTGGTCGTTTAGATTTTGCTTTAAAATCTCCAAAACGGGGAACTCACTACCTCCTGAACAGTTTTGTCAGAAAGTTCTTCCTTATAATGAGTCCCAAATCTGCCTTCTCGTGACTTCTACCCACCGCTCCTAGTTCTTTCTTCCGGAATAGATCTGCTACCTCTTCCACATTAAAGACCTTAATGACCCCTCCCTCCCTAAGTCTTGTCATGATCAACCTTTGGGTTAAGAAGGACCTGACTTGCTTCCAGGTTTGGAAGACCTTGCCCAGGGTTCTTCTGGGAATTCTATTTAGTCTAGTTCAAATTTGGAACCAACTGGGAGTTCCAGATTTCCTGAACATTTAGGGTCAGGCCAAGACTAGGCTGAATTTTCCATGGAAATCCATAGATGGACATACCCTTACTTCTCTCAAGTACCTTTCCTATAAACCCATTGTTACTCAGGTGTTTACTAGTAACTAAGGCCCCATTAATTGATAAAGACCTATGATATAATCCGCTTCTCCTCTAAGAGTGTTTAATTTTAATGAAACCATCAAAGCCTTTAAGACTCAAATGAATGAAGTTGTAATTTACAGAATGACATATCCTTGTGTGGTGGAGGGAAGGGAATATTGGGAGATTTTTCCTATTATTTCCTTAATATCATTTCTAGTCTTCAAATAAAACTCCTCTCCATCTCACTGCCTACTCAGTCTGATGGCTCTGGAAGAAATAATAAGTTTCTTATTTGAGATAAAATGGAGATCTGCCAGGTTCCAGGTGTTTCAATAAAATTAGAAAACTGAGCTGGGAGACAGAATTCTGACAGAGTTCCTTGGCCTGGCTTTATTACATACTAACCGTGGTACCTTTGAACAATTCACTTTGACACTCTGGGTCTCATTTTCTCATCTGTAAAATTGGGCAAAATGACTTCTACTTGAACTATGAACAGTTTTTAGTGCTCTCTTCCTCCCCTCTCTGTTTCTAAACTTCCTCTTGCTGTCCATCACAATACATGACATTTTCTTAGCAGTGTTATAGTTAAAAGGTGCTTTCTCAAGCACTATCTTGTTTGATCCTATCCCTGACTCAGTCACGTAGGCAGTACAAATATTATATCCATTTTAGAGAAAAGGAGACTGAGACCTACCAGGCTGGTCATTTAACCAAGGTAACACTCTGTTGGTTGACTGAGCTGTGACTTTAACTGAAATCTCAATTCTTGTCAATGCCTCGATCCTTCCACTGAACCTGTTGCCACCTCCCAATCTTCCCTTCCTGGGTCTTGTCCTTCTATGATTTGCCCTTAGATTCTGACCTCCTGCCTTCTGAAATGATTGGTGCCTGGCCTCATTCTTTCTCTATGATACTTGTTTGGACTTTGGCTTCCAGCCCAGCCCATATTATTTATTGTCAGGCTGGTTTGGCATATTTTTTGTCTGGGCTTTCATCACACAGAAGTTTTCACCTCTGGGTGTTTTCAATCTATCAGCAATTTTGAAGGTTTTTCCTATATCTCAGGTTGGACATAGTAAATTTTGAACTGTTTCCTCCCTCCCCCCCCACAAAAAGTAATAATGGGTTCCTGCTGAAATGTAAGTAACTGGGAAAGGGGTCATTCACCAAACGAGCCTGGGAGGTAGGATGGGTGCTATGGATAGGTCTTGGAGTCTGAATTTGAATTTTGCCTCAATTACTTGCTAGCCAAGTGACCTGTTTCCTGAGTAATCCTCAGTTTTCTTATCTGCAAAATGGGGGCATTGGATTCAACTGTCAAGGCCCTTTCTAGCTCAAAACCTATGATTCCCAGTGACTTGTTATGTCTATGACCCTTCTCTCATTCATCAACCCCAGATCACCTTCATTGTTATCACCTGTCCCCTCTTCTTCCCTCCATTAGGAGTACCAGAAATTGTTGGTTTACACCCCATAAAATGGAAAAGAGCAAAACAAAACAAATCAAAACAAAACATCTTGACTAGACCTTTCATGGGTGGTTCTCCTACTTGCCGTTGGCTAGAAAATCTCTGAATTGCCTTCTCCATGCTGTAAGAGATCTCTGACTACTATAACACGATGGGCTTGGATCTGAGTGGAAACCAAATAGATGAGTTACACTCATCCCATTTTGATTTCCTCACTGTGTTTCTATGTTGCGTTTATTGAAAGATCAGAAATTCAATTTCGTATGACTGGGGAAGGAATTCCTACCAACTACCTTGACTTTCCCATCTCAGAGCCTTCCGAGGTCCTGACTTTCAATACTTTGCCAGTTATATGTCAGATGGTATACTAAGAACCCTGCTATTCATTTCCACTCTGTAATAATCTAGAGGAAGAAGTAAAAATAAAAGTAAAATGTTCCAGAATAGGGGTATCCCAACATCTTATTCTCATTCATAGGACAGAATTTTTCAAAAAAGAAACTCAGGTTCCAGGAGCAGATTTTCTGGCTGATCCAATGCATTAAAATCTTCAGGTCTAATTTAACACTGGGTCTTAAGAAGTGGACTCTGGTTTATAGCAGCTCTTTTTTGTAGTGGTGAAGAATCAGAAATTAAGAGGATGCTCATTAGATGGGGAATGGCTGAATAACTCATGGTATATGATTGTGATGGAATACTATTGTGTTGTGGGAAATGATGAGGGGGGTGGTTTCAGAAAAAAAAATGTGGTATGAACTGATGTGAAGGGAAGTGAGAAGAACTGGGAAATCATCGTGCACAGTAACAGCAAGGTTGTAATGATGACAATGGTGAAGGACTTGGCTAGTCTGATCAACACAATTCCAAAGGACTTGTGATGAAAAAAAAATGCTATTCACCTCCAGAGAGAGAACTTATGAATCTGAGTACAAATTGAAGTGGAATTTTCTTGCTTTATTTTTTTTTGCTTTTTTGTGATATAGCTAATGTGGAAACATGCTTTGCATGATTTCATATATATAATTGATATCATTTTGTTTGCCTTCTCAGTGAATGCAGTGGGAGGGAGGGGGAGAATTTGGTATTCAAAATTTAAAAAGAAAAGAATGTTTAGAATGAATAATGAATGGATGGATGGATGGATGAATAAATGAATGAATGAATGAATAAATGAATGAATAAATAAATTAAATAAATAAATAAATGAATGAATGAATAAATAAATAAATACATACATACATAAATGAAATTTTAAAAAAAGAAGTGGACTCTGGGGTCCCTGTTGGAAGTCATACAAGCCACATTTCTTAAGAGGCAGCTAGGTAGTGAAGTGGATAGAGAAACTGGACATAGAGCCAGGAAGATGTGAGTTTAAATCCAGCCTCAGAGATTTACTAGCTGTGTGACCCTGGGCAAGTCGTTTAACCCCTTTGTGCCTCAATATTGCCTTCTATAGAATGGAGATAATAACAGCATCTACCTCCCAGGGTTGTTGTAAGGATTAAATGAGATAGTGTTTGTAAGGTACTTTGCAAACCTTAAAGCGCTGTATAAATGCTAACTACTATGATTGTTCTCATCACATACTATTATTGTTTGAGAATTGCCTAGGAAAACTGAATTAAGATGGATGCCAAAAGCCTATGGGAGAATCCAAGGGTGGAATCTTCTTTTCAAATAAGTTACTAAGGAGCGATGCCAATGAGCATGGGGATGCTAGGCCGGGCCTGAAAGAAATCAAACTGTGAGTAAAGAAGAATTAAAATAAAAATTGACAGCATGGTCCACAGAACTGGCACCGGTCCCTAGCTTCCTGACATTCTCTGTCACCATGAAAAATTGTCTCGATAGTTGTTGGCCAAAGAGGGTGTGAGAACCTTATTTTTGTCTGTTCTTTATTAAGCCACTGCTGCTGTTAAGTATGAGAGGCTGATGAGAGAAATGTTGATAGATTGATGCATTTCTTAGTATAACAGGCCTTTAAAAAACTTCAGAGGGCTTAGAATTTTTTTTATTTTAAAGTCCTTGCAAATCTTAAGCCTTGATAATTATTTAGAATGTTTTATGACCATAGAAAGATTATTTGAAAGTATCCATTTCACACGAAGTACTCAGAGAAACCTGTGAAGACTTGTATGAACTGATAAAAAGAGAAGCAAGCAGAATCAGAGGAACAGTATATACAGGGCTCCAATAATACAAAAACAAAAACAAAAAAGAAAAAACTACAATAAAAGACAGCTGAATTTTAATTAAATGAAATGAGTAGTATTGGTCCTAGAGAACAGGTGATGAGGGACATTCCTCTCCTCTCAGGGGAGATGTGAGGAAATACAGGAGCAAACTGTCCCAGGCAGTGCCAGATCAGGTTATTTTGTAAATTTGGGAAGTAGATATTTATTAGGAAATGACTGTAATGTGAAAAGCAAAATCTATCAACAAAACTTTAAAATTTTATTAAAAATTTAAAAAGTCATTTCAAAAAGCGCACTGGCCTGGAAGTCAGAAAAGGCAACCTTGGTGTTAGGGAATGAACATTGGATTTGAAATCCTAAGACGTGGGTTCGAAACTTAAACCTGCTATTTACCATGTATGTGGTTTCAGGCACTTGGATAAGCCTTTCTGAACCTCATTTTCCTCTAAAGTCTCTCCTAGCTCTAAATCTTAAAGCCCAAGACCTGAATTCTAATCACATTATTCTACTAACTACCTGTGTGACCTTGGATAAATCAAGGACTGAACTCAGGCATTCTGACTTCCCAGCCATAGACCTCTGGAGGAATCAGGTTTCCTAGGCTCATCTCTAGTCTGAATTTGGATGCATGGAAAGGGCATCAAAAGGATTTAGAGATAGAAAAAAACTTTAGACCCTAAAATAGTAGGTCTAGAAAGGACCTTTTAGAAAAACTATATACTCGAATTTTTACAAATAGAGAAACTGAGGGTTAAAGTGACCTCCTAATGTCACATAGCTAGGATGTAACAGAGCCAGTTCAAGATTAGTGTTGTCTCCCTGATCTGAGATATGAAGGCATAGATCTAAACCTCCCAGGCACCCTAGCCCCTTTCATAAACCCACTGCCTGCTCAGGTATCTAAAGTAATAATAGGTAACTAAGCATGTCCCTCTTGGTCACCCTTCCCCATCAGTCTTAGATTAATAAAATCTAAGGGACTTCCAAAAGAAAATCTTTTTTCCTTCCTTCCTTCCTTCCTTCCTTCCTTCCTTCCTTCCTTCCTTCCTTCCTTCCTTCCTTCCTTCCTTCCTTCCTTCCTTCTTTCCTTCCTTCCTTGTTTCCTTTCTTAAAAGAAATACCTGTGAAATGAATTACAGACTAGGACTGTAATCAGAGCCTCCATCCCAACATTTTTGTACTGGTGAAATCAGGTTAAGAAAACGTCAATGACTAATTTTGGTCCCAGAGCAAAAATGATGCGCCACATTCATCTTCTCTCAGTGGAGAGGTAGAAGGGTGCAGGGAATGTTGTATATGGGGGAATGTTGTATATAGTGTTAGACCAGTCATTTCATGGGTTGGTTCTGCTTGACTGTGTTACTGTGCTACAAGCAGAAGGGCTGAACAGAAGCAGCTGGAGCCAGCTGGAATGGGCTCTAAAGCCAATTGTTAAATTTCCAGTATAAACATTTACACCTCAGAAATCTGCAAGAGCTCCAAATTAGGGCTTGATTTATTATTTTGTTAATTGCCTAGACTTAAGAAAGTCATGGAGAAAATGCTAAAAATACAGTGGAATTGTGGCAGAGCTGGGGTTTTAATTAGGGTCCAAATCCAGAAATGCTGGCAAATACACATAATAAAAAACAGGAATGTTTAACTTAGCTTTTGTTCTTGCTCAACCTAATGTGCGTGCCAGTTGGGGAGGATCTTGGGATTGAGGTAAATTTTGTAAGCAGAGCCACCCCATAGCTATGGTAGACTTATTTTGGGAATGCCTCCAAAATGTTTTGAGACCCCCATCTAGGGTTACGAGTAATTTTCTAAACCAAATTCAAATCCAGAGTCATAGACTTCAAATCAACATCAGACATAGGCAGGAAAAATAAAAACTCTTGATGATTTTAGCCTGGGGCTAATCCAGTTGGCTATTTTTGCATTTCCTTAGCTAGGTGTGGTGGCTCATAGCTTCAACTGCAGACTGAAGAGCTATGAGCTCGCCTTTGCTAGGGAGAGGCTTTCTAGTCATTGTACCTTAGTAATGAGAGCTGGGAGCCCAGTAAAAAGTACTGAATAGTTGAAATCTAAAAGATGGTAGGAAAGAAAAGCTTGATGATTACTAGCCCAATAGAAATCACAGGATGCCCATCAGAGGTGAAGGGTCCAGCAGACAAATAGAGATGAGACATATTAGAATTATCCCAGATTCCCTGACTCTGAATCAAATTCTCTTTCCAGTATACTTCTGTCTGTTTGTGGTAGTAGAGGGCAATAGATAGGAGGAGAAAGGCAGGAAGAGGAAGGCATCTGGATGGCATCTGGATGGTAAGGGGTAGCTCTGCCTGGGGCTCAGCTCAGGGTAGGAGGAGTTCTAAGAAGTGGGATCTGAGTCAAAAATGGGCTGAGCTAGGAGATGGCCAAGATAGCATAGCGAACTAGGACACTCTTGGAGCTTTTATTTCACTTCCACAGTCTTAGTTTAAACATTACAATGTTATTTAATGGAACCACCTGGTGGATCACTAAACAGAACTTGCTTTCCCCCTCCTTCAGATTTTAGATCTAAAAAAAATTAGAGCTGGAAAGGACCTTGGAAATGACCTGATCCAAACCCCTCATTTCACAAATGAGGAAACTGTGGTCTAGAAAGAAAAAGAGATTTTAATTTAATGTAACTTTATCCCATAATGAATATTTCAGTTTTACATATGTATACTCTCAAAAATAAATTTTATCAAGTTTCAAAAGAAAAAGTATAAATGCAATGTACCAATGTACAGTTGGCATCTTCTCTTCAACTTACAGTCTTTCTTCCGCCACTTAATAGCATTTTATTTTTTTGTAGTTACATGTAAAGATAGTTTTCAACATTCACTTTTATAAGACTTTGAGTTCCAATTTTTTTTCTCCCTCTCTCTTTCCCCAAGACAGCAAGCAATCTGATTTGGGCTATACATGTGCAATCACATTAAGCATATTCCCACATTAGTCATGTTGTAAAGGATCTTCAACTTATAGTCTTAAGGGAATGGTTTGCACCTGGGGTCCATGGATTTGTTTTTTAAATAAAATATTTTGATAACTGTTTTAGAAAAAAAACGGTGGTGTAGCTAGCTGGTGACAATCAAGAATAGGACCTGGGTGTCCTCAGGTCTAGGCAAATAAGAACACTTTCACTTTAGCTCCCAACTTAATCCATCAAATTTCAAAAAAGGCTCTTCTTCCCAGCCTC
>CM053622.1:168578498-168590488 GCA_028646595.1 Phalanger gymnotis | reverse complement strand
AAAATTGCATTGGAAGAAGGAGGGGGGAGATTGAATGTGGCAAATTATTCTATATAAAAGAGTTATGAAAGAGCTATTATAATGTAGGGGAAGATAGGAGTGGGGCAAAGCTTAAACCTTATTCTCATCAAAATTGGCTCAAAGAGGGAATACCATACACATTCAGTTATATAAAAATCTATCTTACCCTGTAAGGAAGTAAAAAGGGATGGGACTAATAAAAGGGGGAGAGAGGATTGACAAAAAGGAGGGTATATTGGGGAAGGTGGTGAAAAACATGTGTGGAGGCAAAGGGTGGGGGATAAGAGAGAGGGGAGGATAAACAAGGGAAAAATAGCATGGAGGGAAATGCGCAGTTACTTATCATAACTATAAATGTGAATGGGATGAACTCACTCAGAAAATGGAAGCAGATAGCAGAATAGATTAAAAACCAGAATCCTACAATACGTTGTTAACAAGAAACACATTTGAAACAGAGAGATATACACCATGTAAAGGTAAGGGGCTGGAGCAGAATCTGTTATGCTTCAATGGAAGCAAAGAAAGCAGGGGCAGCAATCATGATCTCAAACAAAATGACTTAGTTATTCTCAGTAATGCGATGATTCAAGACAATCCCAAATGACTAATAGTGAAGCATACTATCCACCTCCAGAGAAAGAACGGATGTTGATTAAATACAGACTGAAGCATATTATTTTTCACTTTCTTTCTTGCTTTTTTTCTTTTATTTGAGTCTTGTACAAAATAACTAATATGGAAATTTTTTATATAATTGCACATGTGTAACCCTAAAAAAAAAAAGACCTGCTATAAATATTTTTGTATATATGGGTTTTTTTCCTTGTTATTTTATCTCTCTATGGCATAGGTCTCATAGAGTTATTGCTGAATTAAAGAGTATACACAGTTTAGTGACTTTGCTCCATTTTTTTAAATGTTATATTTTTATTATCTTTTGGGGTTTTTTTTAGTCACTTTCATTTCTGAATCTATCCCAAGCATTCTTGGGCATCATCTTGCCCAGGGCATCATCTTGTAGGCATGGCATTGACAGGTTTGGTCCATAATGCCCAAAGCCTGCTTCTTCACTCTTACCTCCACTGGATTTCCATCTTCACCCTGTCTCCTTATGTATATTTAGAAAGGAGTCTCTTACTGGTCGCCCTTCTTGTCATTCTGTTGCTGTTGCTGTCCTTGGCTGCTGCATTTATTCACTCTACCAACATTTCTATTGTTTAGGGTTTTTGAGAAGCAAATATTCTCTTCAGTTCTTATTTTCTTTCTAAGAATGTTTCAAACGCGTTTTTATTATTGAACATCTCCCTTTTTTTATTAAACTCAGATTTGCAAGGTAGGTCATCCTGGGCTGCATCCTGCACGTCATTGCTCTTTGGAACACATTATTCCATTACCTTCTACACTTTCTGATGGATGCAAAATAGTCTTGTGTTATTAGAATTTCCTTTCCTTTGAATTTGAAGGTATTTCTCCTGTTTGCTTGCAGAACTTCTGGTTTCTGAACTGAATTATTAAATTTAGCCACGTATCTTGGAGTTTCCAGCCTTGAGTTTTTTTGTGGAGGTAACCTATGAAATCTTTCAACTGATATTTCATTTTCTGTGTTCAGAAGTTCTGAGGAAAATCAAAAGGCACCAATAGAACATCAGAACAAAACATGACTATTAAGAATTCTAATAAATATGAGAATGCTTATATGAACAGATGCAGAATGAAGCAAACATGCTCAAGCAGAACAGTATACATAATAATCACAATAATATAAACTAAAATATTAAAAGGAAGCCAAACCGTGAGTGATTATAATGACCAATCTTTGTCCTGAAAAGAAAATAATAAAATATACTCCTTCTTTTTGGTAGAGAGGTGATGAATTACGGTTGTGAAATGGTACATACACTGTCAGACATGGTCACTGTGTCCATTATTTTGCTTAACTGATTTACTTTGTTACATGGGAGAGTTGAGTGTTGGGGGCGCATGGGGTTAGGCTTAGGCATAGCTGGAAACAATAATAATTAACACTTCTATAGTACTTCAAGGTTTGCAAGTCATTATACATGCATAGATACGTATGTATATATATATATGTGTGCATTGTGTGTGTGTATATATATATGTATATGTAAAATCTCATTTGGTCCTCTCAATAACCTGTGAGGTAGATGATATTATTATTCTCAATTTATAGATAAGGAAACCGAATGACTAGCATAGGGTTGACCATCTAAGAAGTGTCTGAGGCAGGATTTGAACACAGGTTTTCCCGTTTCAAGTTCAGCATTCTAGGCTCTACTCCATGCTGGAAATAACTATGCTGAAAAAACAAAAGGCATCAATAAAACTGATTATTTTTTAAAGAACACTTAAGACATGGTCAAAGCAGTCTACTTTGGCGGGGGGCAGTTAATTCTGCCATAGAGTATTAATTTGAGAGAACTTCTGATAGATGAATGTCTGTGTATCAATACAATTCACTTCTCTCTTTTCTTCTCTCTTTTCTTCTCTCCTGTTCCCTCACCTTTCCATATTCCCCAAAGGAAGATGGCACACAAGATGACAGATGATACCATTATGGTCAAAGAGTATGGAAAAGAGGAGGCGAGTGACAGCTGCAGGGATGACAGCTATAGTATGTCATCCTAAATGACAAATTCAGCTCTTCCAAGCTCCCAGCTCCTGATGGGAACGAGCAGCTCACTTGGAGTCTCTTTTTTCTTAATTAATGCTCTGGGACTTATGACATCAGACATTTGCACTGGAGAGATTTTGACACCTAGTGGGAAAGAGCTAATGAATAGAACTGGGAGAAGGAGTGATTGCATAAATGCCATATAGTGGATGTGGGAGGAAATAAACCTCTTCCTGAGCATTCACTTGGCATCCATTCATTCATTTATTCAATGGACATTTATTGAGTATCTTATATGTGTACAACGCTGCACTGAGTACTGTGAGGGATAGAAAAGTAAGGCGATAACTGGGTAAATTGGGATATGTCCCTTGACCTTCCTGAGACTCAGTTTCTTTGTATGTAAAATGGGGATTGACATCTGCTTTGCCCACCTCATGGAGTCACTGCGAAGAGCAAATGAGATAATGTATATGAATAGGACCAGGGACTGGGCCCATGATTCCAATGGTGCAGGGCAAAGGGGTCAGACTCTCAGCCTGTAGACAGAAAGCTGGCTGCAAAGCTTCTCCTAAATGCTGCTGAATGAGATTAAAATGTAACTGGGAAATGTCTAACAAAATAAATGAAAATGCAACACAACATAGGTAATGTTAATCTGTGGTTTTTAAAGTCAATTTAGAGCCTGTAGGGTTCCATTTCAATTTGACTTTTGACACCATTGGTACAAAGAGCTCCTGGGTAAGGGAACTTCCATTACTAATGTAGATCAACACCCATTCCAAGAATTACAGTCTTAGAAGAGGGACTGGGACCACTAAGAAGTTATGTGATATGACCAGGGTCACACAGCCAGTATGTATCAGAGGGAAGACTTAAACTCAAGTCTTTTGGCTCTGTGGCCCACTCTCTGTCTATTACATCATGGCCGCCTTTCAATATATGTCATACCCACTTCATTGAGCTCCCAGAATCATCAGCACAATGAAAGGTTCATTTTGTGTAGTTCTCTGCAAAAATATTCCCATGTGCCAATGGCTCTAGGATCTCACTGAGGCGAGTATGCCCTCCAGAGATGTAAATTGTACCTCATCCAAGCCTATTTGTTGTGTGCGACACTTGCTTAGGCCTATCTACAAGTTACCATGTGGGGAGATTGTATATGTATGTATGTACGTATATATGTATGTGTGTATGCACATATGTGTAGATGTATATACACACATACACATGTATGCAATCCTATTCAAATATAAGGTAAAATTATTTGATAGCGTAAGAAATGTGATTTCATTCATCTCCCTCCATCCACTCCTCAGCTCATAGTCTTAGAAGTTGCTGGGACCAATAAAACCCTCCTGCTTGTTAATTGAGTCAGTGTTATATGTTCCCTCTATATGAGCCAGTGCTTAGCTAGAGGCCTTCATATGACCTTGCAGCTTGGTTCCAATCTCATCCTTGACGTTTTTCCAGGTTGGTAGGAATTGCCAGGGTTGGGGCACTGCTGGAGTAGTCTTTGAAAACCCAAGGATTCTGATGGGTCTCTGGACCAAGACTTCCGTGGAGGTGTTATTTGTATTTCAAACCCCAGATTTCTAATAATGACTGCAGATGTTCCCAGAGGGTTCCAAACTTTGAACACTAAGAAACAAAACATACTTTGGAAGATCCTGTAACTTTGAGAGCTATTTGTAATAAATATCCCTTTTTAGAGAAATTACTCATGTACTATAAAGTGAATCTTTATACTCGTAATCTAATGGCTCTGTCATATCGCTTGCCATGCAAAGAACATTATACACAGTAACAAGCAATATTGTCACAATGATCAACTGTGAAACACTTACTTACTCTGCTCAAGACAATGATCCAGGACATTTCCAAAGGACTCATGATGAAAAATGCTGTGCATCTCCAGAGAGAGAACAGATGAACTCTGAGTGTGGATTGAAACATGCTTCATCCTCCCACCGCACCCCCCTCCCCACACGCACTTTCTTTATATTTCTCTTTTTAATATTTTTTCAACATGGATAATATGGAAATATGGTTTGCATGACTTCACATGGATAACAGATATCATATTGCTTGCCTTCTCAATGGGTGGGGGAGGGGTGGGAAGAAGCGAGAGAATTGGGAATTCAAAAATTTTTAAATGAATGTTAAAGAAATAAAAATTTTAAAAAATTTCTCTTCCATCTGTTTTTTTGATCAGTTGCTTTTGATATGAGATACTTCTTTCTGTTTTTCCAGTCTTCTGACTTTGTTTTCAATATATCTTGTTATTTTACAAAGTCATTAATTTCTATTTTCAAATTTTCAGGGCAAGGTTTTGTACTCTTATGCCAAACTCTGAATTCTCTTTCCGATTCTTTCTTCCATAACTCTCATCTCTTTCCCATTTTAAATCTAGTATTAGCATTTTGTTCATTTAAAAAAAAATTTAACACTTAAAAAATTCTTGTTTCATCTCTTCTAGAAATTTTAGTTCAATTTGTGCCCAAACTATCTTTGAAGCTTTGCTTATAGATGTTTTGGAGTCATTATCTTCTGTGTTTGTTCCTTGAACATCTCTATAACCATAATGGTTTTTTTAATAATGGGAGTCATTTTTCGATTGCTCGTTCTTTGAGCCTACTTTCTGACTTTGGATTTGTTTTTATAACTGGAAGGAAGGTCTGGATTCATGTAATATTAATTAAGGTGAGACTTTCTTACTGTCTTAAAATGATTAATTAAGTGTCTTTGATTGAATCTAACTAGGTGCTAAACCCCAGGTCCAAACCCCTATCTACTAGGTGCTAAACCTATGTGGGCATGAAGCCCTTAGGGTCCTAAGGGGAGTTGCTAAGACCAGAGCCAATACTAACAGCCTACATTCTGGTAGCTCAGTTTGATGACAGCTAAAGAGTGCATAAAAAGAAACAACAGAGCTATTTGCTTAGGGCTCTCACTCGTGGTGGTGTGCTGACGTGGAGACTCTGGGCAGCTGCAGTTAAGAGCCCTCCAGCTTGTAAACCCAGATGTTCGACTTTGTTAAACTCTAGTAACTATGCTTTGAGATTTGAATCAGACAAGGTCTGTCTATTGATGTTTGTAATTTGTTTGTATGTGCTCTGAAGTTCAGGTGCTGGCTTTTTCCCCCCGAACTAAGTGAATGACATTCGTATGTTCAATTAAATTGAGATTGTAAACCCCTTAACATTGTTTTCCTTAGTAAAGCAGATCAAAAGAACCTGTGCTGGCAGCGTTCTTGTTGTTGGACTTGTGTTGGTCTTTCACCCCCACAGCAGCTGCTAGCTGAATTGTTGCAACAGTTGGTTGCTGCTTTTTTGCATTTTTGGGTTTCGGGGCATTTGTCTTACTCCAGGATCTCAGGGACAACTCAGTCTGGGGAACTACAAATTATCAGTGCTCCCAAAATGGTCTGATCTAGAGCAAGGTCTGATTGCTGCTCTCCAGGCTGAGTCTTGTATGTTTCTGATTTAAGTTTAGATCTAAGCAACCTAGACGACTTCTGGCTTCAGCTACTATCAGTCAGCTGGGAAGCTTTGCTGGTTCAGAGTGACAGAACTGCAAACTTCCCTTTGGTTTGGGAATCCTGCCCTGGTTAATCCTCTGCAGGCTTCAGACTGGGCAAGAAATTCAAACTGAGCTCTACTTCCGTAGCCAGGGTCAAAGCATTACCACTTGCTTCTGAACTTGCTCATCAACCCATACACAGTCCAGGGCCTTCCACCACTTCTTATCCTAAACTCCACCCCTAGGCATAGATTTGATTTTTTTTTTCCTCAGAATGCCCTGGATCTCTGACTCAGATCTGAGTAGTGGCCAAGAAAGATGCAGTTGGCCTTGTGCCTGTCATGCTGCTCCCATATGGGTCTGAGATTTGCTCTTACCCTGGTTCACAGCCTCTCCCTTGTTCTGGAGCACTCTGTATGATACGCTCCTGGCTAGACCCTGTACCCAGTATCTACCAACCTCTCTGTTTCTCACGTGATTCGCTGTGACTTTTTCTTGGACTTCTCCGTCAGGATTTTGTTTAGTGCTCCTTTTAGATTTGTGTAGAGGAGGGGTTTTTTGGGGGCGGGGGAGTATCTTCCTGCTAACCTACCATCCCTCACACCTGTATCTTCTTAATATAATAATGCTACCCTACATGCCCATATCTATTCTCTTCTTTTTGCATATGCTAACCCCTATCAGAGCTATAGTCTAGTAATGAACTACATCCTCTCTCCTCTTAGTATAATCGTAAGACTGAATCTGCTTCTTTGTTATCAGGATCTCCAGGCCATTTTATTAGTCCTACATTTGTATTTAGACTTCCGAAGTCATGGTTGGTATTTTTAACTCTTTTCTGGAATGAATGGTGTTTCCTGTGGATTTACTGGTCCCTGCTACTGGTATCCTTAATCCTAATCCTGCTTTTCCTCGTGGTGTCTAGTCAGGCAGATATACATGGGCAGTTTTCTCTTTCCTTTTTGGTTTAGATTCAGAAAACTTGAGACCAAAAAAAAAATACCCCTGTCCTTTTTAACTGTATTCTGTCCTTGCTAGGAGCCCAATATTCCTTTTTATTAAAATGATGGTTGATAAATACGAAGCTTGTTCTCGGACTTCATTTTATTAACCAACTGTTCATTTCTCAATCAGGGATAACTCTGTACAATATTCTAAATTTAGCCTTCCTATCCTGTTATTCCATCCTAGACCCAGCACATCCCTCTGTAGCACTTGTTCAGATACACATCTGGGCTGCTCATCCAGATGCAAGTAAGAGTCTGGGCCATATGTGGGACTCCATATTTTCCACAGTGCTTGCCAGAACCCTGACTATTGTTGGCTCCAACATGGAGTCAGGGTGAAAATCAATCTGTCAGATACTTAGCCTCGACTTCAGGCAAAGCACCTTTCTAGAAGCTAGGCAGAAACTTGGGAAAGGGTCTTAAAACCTGAAGACATTTCCCCTGCCCTCAAGGAGCTTCCAGATCATATCGGCGATGAATGGGGTCTAGAATCATACCCAAATTTTTCACAGCAACTAGACTTCTATAGTAACTTCTTGAGATGATGGAATTTCTAGTCTTAAAATGCACTTGGCCATAGTTCAGTCATGTTAACAAATGATGTATGTTTTGTTGAAATCTTTTTCCTCTCCTCTCTACAGCACCATAGACTCCTTGTTTGGAGATGTAGCTTTTGATGGATGACTTTGTGCTGCCTTCCTAGTACTGGGGAGAGCATGGTTTGTTGGCTTTTCTGGTTTCCCTTTTTTCCATTTCTCCCTCCCTTTTCAGATGATGGGATGATTTGTTCTCTAATTACTCCAAGTGTGTCCACTCTTGAGAAAAATCTGTAGAACTGAGAGCTGCCAGACTCTTTGCAGAGCAGCCCAATGTTTTCAGATAGCTGTCCTGATGATTTGTCTGTTGTCACTGCCCAAGAGACCTAGAATGGAAATTGCTGTGGAGAGAGGCTAAAGGGGCCCCTGGAGTAATTCAGTGTGTCTACTGTGATCTGTGGTGTTAGGAATAGTTAGAACTATTCTTTTCTATAGGTTATTGGCAGGACTTTTGCTTTAAGAATGTTTTTAGGCATTTCTATACTCAATGCGTATCATTATGTAGCCCATCGAGAATTGTGACATTTCTTGGTCAGTGACAATGAAGGCCTCTGAGCAGCATAGGAGGAAACAGGGCATGTGTCTATTTTATAAAGAATATATGACAAATTTTTGAAAAATTTGAGCTGTCAGAAAAATGGATTAGGTTTTCTTCTGTCTTGTAAAGTAGTGAGATCTTCATCACTAAAGGTATTCAAGCAGATGTCAGAAGACCATTTGTTGGGGAGCTCACTACCAAGAAAAGTACAAAGTAATCTATTCCTGCTTCACATACTGGTGGGCCTAGATCAGAGGTGTCAAACTCACTGCAGCTGCCCTCAAGACTTCCAAGTGCTCTGGAAGCATATTAAAATGTAATAGAAAATGATTACCAATATGATCTGGAAGCTCCTTAAGGGCAGGGGAAATGTCTTCAGGTTTTAAGACCCTTCCCCAAGTCTCTGCCTAGCTTCTAGAAAGGTGCTGTGCCTGAAGTCGAGGCTAAGTATCTGACAGAGCCAACAATAGTCAGGGTTCTGGCAAGCACTGTGGAATTCCCTAATGTAATAGGGAAATAAATAAGAATACAATGCAATATACACAATGTTCATTTGTGATTTTTTTAAGTCAGTATGCAGCCTGCAGAGATCTGTTTCTATTTGAGTTTGACACCACTGTTCTAGATGACCTCTGACAGTCTTTCCAGCTGTGAGGTTCTGTGATTTAATAAACTGGCATCCATTTAGTGAATGAGGAAAAGGTCTTGGGCTTGTTTTCCTTATTAAAAAAAGACATAGAAGTATGACAAAATGAGTGTCATGTTTCAAGAAGAAATGGGTGTTCACTTATTTGTTGAGAGAAATGATTCTTTCTCTCTCATATTAATAGCCAATTATTAAAATTGAGGGAGACCCCAGCTTTTTTTTTCCTGTCTTATTTCTTTGTCCAGTCTCTCAAGGACAGGGCTCATGAAAGACAGGATTAAGATTCTCCTCAATATAGGTATTGCTACTCCATCCAAATAGATGGGGATATCAGTTCTTTGTCTAGATGGCCTAAGTCTGGGAGTTGTGTGAGGACAGGGATGGAATCTTTGGCCAAGAGTGACATGATGTCACTCTCAGCCCCTCGTTGGAGTGAGCTCGCTTCTCTTTGTAAAATTCACCTCTCATTAATTGCTAACCAATCAGAGTTGATTGCCATCCTTAGGAACACTCCTCTTTCAAAGGGCATATAAGCTGTGAGCCTGCCACCATGATTGTTTTCAGCATTCAAGAGTTTCACTGATCATTTATTTCAAATGCCGGCATTATTAATAAAGTTACTAATTACCCACAACTTGTGTCTCTCGAACTTTTTAAACGTCACACGTGTACTTGTTGTTTCCCCTCAGTAAGTTCCTCGAGCATAGGAACCATCTTTATTCCATCTGCATCCTGAGCACATGACACAATGCCTGGCACATAGTAGTAATTTAATAAATGTTTGTTGAATTTAATTGAATTATATGACTAGCATGACACCCTGGACACAGATCTACCTCAGAGAATTTCTCATCCTCTTTGCTCATACCCCTTACCCAGGAAACCCAGGAAAATGTATGCATGGCACCCCGCCCCACTCTTCCCTCCAATCCCCATTCCCTCACGCTCATACACTGGCTGGTTCTCTACTTGCAGACACACAATTCACAGTTTTACAGAAAAAGATTATGAAAAGAACCTTTCTACAAGTATTTTTAAAACTCTTACTATATGCTAAGCTCTGTGCTAGACATTAGACACAAATACAAAAGCTAGACAGTCCCTGCCCTCAAGAATATTACATTCCATCAGTGAAACAACATGTATGCATATAATTAAACATGATTTTTAAAAATTTGGAGATATAATTTCATTGGTATAGAGAGCTCCCTGGTGACCAGTCCCTTCTCTGCAATTTATAGTCTTAGAGTATTAGCTGAGGACAGTGAGGGGTTAAAGGCCTTGCCCAGGGTCACGTGGCCCAGGATGTGTCATCTTCACTAGTCCATGCTGCCTTTCAAATGAAAAACAAAAACATACAATGGAACCATAAGGCAGTTCTAGGGCAAGGCGGCACTAGCCGCTAGGGCTGGTCAGGAAAGTCCTCCTTTAAGAAGAGGCACTTGAACTAAGGTTTAAAAGCTGGGGTAGGGAACCTGTAGCCTTGAGGCCCCATGTGGCCTTCTAGGTCCTCAAGTGAGGCCCTTTGACTAAATCCAAACTTCACGGAAGTTCTCCACAGGTTCTCCATCTCTGGTTTAAAGGAAGCTAAGGATTCTATGAGGCCACAGTTAGGAGGAATTGTATTCTGGGTGTGGGGTACAGTCTGGACAAATGCGCACAGATGACAAAGAATGTCATTCTTGAGGAGCAGCCAGGTGGTCCAAAAGGCTTTACCATGGAAGATATGAAGAGGAGGAATATGTGACAGATCTGGAGAGGGAAATACCTAAAGAAGTTTATGTTTCATCTCAAAAGGAAGGAAAGAAGCATTTGTTAAATGCCCACTATATGCCCGGCACTGTGCTGACCTCTTCCTATACAAGCTATTCAAGCCTTAGACCCTTTCCAGGGTCGGGAAATACTTGTTTTGCTGCTACAGACTTTCCTCTTGACACTTCAGTGTTTCGGCTCCTCCAAATTTGAAGCTTTTGCTGAAATCTCACCGGGGCAAGTCCTTTTATGTTAGTAATCACCTTGAGTAAAATTTCTGGCATTAGGGGGAAAGTGAAATAATAGACAGAATAGCAAGGGGTGAATTTACAGTGGGACAGGTTGTTGTTCACCCTTCATTTTCAAAAAGGAACAATGACATCCTGAGGTTGGGCTAAAATAGCGGATGATGGCTGATGTCTCGATGTGCGTGAATCGGGTTGAAGTGAGACAAGAGTGCACAAAATTGTCCACTTCATTCTCTCTTCCAGAGTCATCCAACTCCAGTGACAAGACAAAAGTTAGGATGACTGGCGATGCTCAGGATGCGGTGGATGACCTTGGTGTCTTTGACATTTAACCAATCTCTAAATGCTCCATGGCGCCTGCTTCAGCTGCTTTGTGGACGTTGGAACAAATTGTTTTCATCTGTCCGTTCCACCTTGGGAAGTCTTCATGTGCTGGGTAGGGGTGGACAGCCCCCTAACTCACCAATGGGTTTGAGGCCTGTCAGTAACCCTTACCCAGTAACCTTAGCCCATCTGCTGAGACCATTTACCAGGGGGTGGCTGCTGCCCAGGCTACAGCTTCTTGGAGCCACAGGTGAGAACTGGGTGACGGGTGGGTACCAAAGGTGGGAAAGCAGCCCTGAAAAGGCAGGCCCTCACATCAGAGGTGCTAGTCCTTCCTGAACGCCCCACACATCCCTGGCATAGAGGAGTACTAAGCAAGTGTAAAAGCAATCAGTGAATGGGAAGATCTTTCCTGCCCATTTGAGTGTGCTTTGGGGGTGGGGCTCTCAGGGTACTGGGGGGTGTGGCTAGGACTGGAGTCAATGGTAAGCGCCTGAGTTCTGGTCCACATGATGACATGAAGTCTGTGGTGGGAGGAGCTTGCTGAATGGCTGGAGCAGAGCTGAGGCAGTTGGTGAGAGCAGTTAAAAGGTGAAGGAGAGAGGAAGCAGTCAGCTAGCTGGAACACAGCTCGGAGATTGTGGGGGAAGCAGCGGCAATGGCGGCAGGTGCTACAAAAAGCAGGACTGACCCTCGTGGAG
>CM053622.1:168565523-168578398 GCA_028646595.1 Phalanger gymnotis | reverse complement strand
AAGAGAAGTGATACTAGTCATTTGTACAAGGCACTCCCTCCTCCTTGGTCTACCAGAGAGTCCAGATTTTATTTCAGAAGTCGTTCGGTAAATTTAGAAAGAGGGGCAAAGGGATTTGAAAGTTCTTAAGGGATATGTTCATTGATGAACTGCCCTTCACTTTATTAGGCATGAGTCAGAAAACCCTCTGCCTTACTCAAGGCTAAACACAATGAAATTAATTTTTATTGTTTCACTGACCTTTTTTCATAGTCCTGGTAGATATTTACTCTCCTGTTACCATATATAAGCTACTCAAGGGTAAGAATTGTTTTATTTTTCTGTTTTTGTATTCCCAGGGTCTAACAAGGAGTCTATCATACAGTAGGTGCTTAATAAATGCTTGCTGATTGCCATTAACTCATGGTTATGATAAAGGGGAAAGGATAAGGAAGGGAATGAAAAGAATCAGCATTTATTAAGCACCTACTATGTGATAGGTGCTGTGTTGAACCCTTTATAATTATTAATTCATTCAATCCTCACAACAATCCTGGGAGGTATGTGCTATTATTAGCCCCATTTTACAGTTGAGAAACCTGAGGTAGACAAAGGTTAAGGGACTTACCTAGGATCACACATCTAGTCAGTGTCTGAGGTTGCATTTGGACTCCTGATACCAGGTCCAGCATACTATCCACTGTACCACCTACGTGCCCAATGAATTAGATTACAGTTTATCTATATTAGGAATAATTTGGTGACTCCCTAAGAGAATTTTGGGTGATACCGTGAAAGGTAGCATGGCACAGGGGATAGGGCATAGGCCTGGAGTAAGTAAGTGCTGGGTTCATATCCCACCTCAGACACTATGTAATCCTGGGCGAGTCACTTAACTATCTCTGTGCCTCAGTTTCCCCATTTATAAAAGGAAGGGATTAAACTCAATGACCTCTAAGGTCTCTTCCAGCTCTAAATCGATGACCCAATGATCCTAGTCCTTTGATGATTTGGGAGATGGTCTATGCTCAGAATACCTAAAATTTATGTAGTTCTGTAAGGTTTGTAAAGTACTATAGTGTCTCAAAACTCTTAGTGAGGTTTTATGGTTTGTTTTTAAGAGCTCAAAACTACACAAAGATTTTTGGGATGCCTTATATCTATATCTATATATTATAATGTCATTATAATAATTATATTGTACTATAATTATACATGTATATTTAAAATCTCATTTGATTTGAGTCTCAGAATGACTCTTTGAGGTAGGTATTATTATTATTATCTTTATTTGTCTATTACTATCTCTCTTTTGCAGATGAGCAGACTGAGGGTGAAATAAATTATGTGGTTTATCCAGGGTCTCACAGCTTGTAAAAGTGTCCAAGACAAGATTGGAACTCAGGTCTTCCTGACTCCAAGTTATGTATTCTATTCACTAGGCCTCTACAACAGACCATTTACAACAAATCATCTTAAGGATGTGCTCCATCTACATCTGGCTAATCTCATATCACTGATGTTGATTCTTATTAGCTTCATTTTAGAGAGTGATCTTTTTCTAACCTTGTCTCCAAAATCTGAGGTTGCGCCATATTTAGATTTTGCATTTTCACAGCCACCGACCCCAGATATTCGTGGACAAGAACATCTCGAGAGCCCTTCCAACCATGCGTTATTTCTTACCCACTAACCCACCATCTCCATGCCGTGTCTTCTGGAGCTCCAGCCTCCAGCTCCTCCCAGAATTCAAGTCCCCTCCTCTGTGCCACTGGCTCTGATAAATATACATTAACCTTACTTCTTCCTGGTCTCAGGCCTACTATGGTGCTTTATGGCCAACTCTATGTGATGCCACTAGGCCTTCTCTTTCCTTTCCTCTCTCTACCACACACCCCCTTTCTAACTCCGGCTCTGACAAATACAATCCAGTCAATGCTACTGTTCTTGGAGAGAGTATGCCAATCTCTTGCCCCATGACTCCTGATCTAAAACATTCCTACCTGGATACCATTTCTCCATATTTGAGAATACAAGATCTCTGAATGTATGGACTGCCTTGTTTGCTTGCGTTTGCATTCCCAGAGCTTAGCACTATGAGCCTTACATAGTAAGCGCTTAATAAATGCTTTTACATTTATTCATTCATTCATTCACCTGCTTCCCATATAGATAAAGCCATCGTTGTTCCCATAAATGGACAAACACACAAACCAATATTTCAAGAGCAAGAGATTTCATTAGAGCAGGTAACGCCTTATTCCAGCACTGATCACAACCTCCATCAGTCTTTATGGCTTGATATGGCCCCCCCCCAAAAAAAAATCATCACTTGGTTGCCAACCTTCTGGTGATAAGGGGCAGCTGTGTGCTTATTGACTGAATTTAATACCAATGATCTAGCCTGATTGCTTGAGGAGAGGGGGAGATTTATCTGTCATTAGACTAAATGAGCTCAGGTTTGAATGAACGCTAAAGGCCTTACTGGGAAAAAACTGGTGTTGAGCTCTGATTGAATGAAAAGAATCAGAGACTGAATTTGCATACCTTATAGGTTATCACTGACAGCCTGTATTGTTTAAATAATTAGATTCTGGGCACATTCTGGAAAAGGGCAGCAATAATTATCTGCACAGATGGCAATGGCATCCATAAAGACAAGTTTTTCTCACAGACCATCATGGAACAGACCTGCTTGTGATGAATTCAACAGAAGTTTGAAGGATAGAATTCTGTTTATACATTCATCAGAGCTGCCTATGGTAGAGAGAGGTGTAAAGTCGTCTTTCCATAACAATTAAGAAACAAACATAGGCAGCAAGGTAGCTCAGGGGATAGCATTCTGCACCTGAAGTCAGGAAGACTCATCTTCTTGAGTTCAGATCTGGCCTCAGTACTAGCTGTGTGACACACTAGCCCTGTGTGACCCTGGGCAAGTCACTTAACCCTGTTTGCCTCAGTTTCCTCATCTGCAAAATGAGCTGGAGAATGAAATGACAAACCTCTCCAGTGTCTTTTACAACTGAAAAATGACTGAACAACAATAGAAGAAACCAAAGTTTCCATTTCTTCCATTTTATAACTTTTCATGGTCAATAAAACCTGAGTTCAGATCCTGACTTTAACTCTTTACTAGCTATGTGATCCTAAGCCTCAGTTTCCTCATCTTAAAAATGGGACTGGTCATCGTACTTACCTCACAGAATGCTTGTTAGGACCAAATGAGAGAATGGATTAAAGCACTTTGTAAACCTCGAGGCTCTATAGAAATGTCAGCTGTTATTATTCATGCTTCTTATTTTATCCTGTTATTCTATATTAGGATAACAATCTCTCGAAGGACATCTCTGTCATATTTTCCTTTCCCTCCCCGTCCGCATTCCTGATTTTGCTTCACCATCACTGATCCCGACATTCCCTAACACACTTATTTTCCAGGCATGGGCCACAGTTGCTGCCAGTCGGACTAAAAGCGGGTAATGTATACCATGGATACAGAGGACAACATGTCTATAAAACCCTTCTCGGATTTCAGTCCCTTTGCTTTCCAAGGAATGATGCCTTTCCCAGAAACTCAAGAGCAGATGTGCTGTTTGGAAATGCTGAAAAGTGATAGTCTAAGTGAGATAGAGGGGGCAGCGATGGGAACTTTGGGATTCTCATTATCCAAACCCTACTTACCCCAGGTGAATCTTCCGGCTGCTGCCGTAAGACTTCGTCACCCCATAAACTTGTTTTGGTTTTCAAAAAACCTCTGCCCATAGGTGTTCTTCCTTCCATCAAATATATATTAAAAATTACCACAAACTTCCTGTGAACAGCTTCTGGAGTTGTCATTCTAGGGATGGAAATATACTTAGAACCATTTTCAGAAACACTAGGCAGCTCTTAAAGAGAAAAAGTGAAATTGTCTACCCGAGGGTATCACCAGCCTGTTTGATGTCTGAGCTGGAAAGAGCTGGTGTGGGATGGCTGCTGAGGGCCCTGCCAGTTCCGATCATGCCATCCCACTACCATTCTCCAATCCTAGTGGGCGGGGATTTTCTGACCAACATCTTTTTATCGCTTTTTAGCTCCTTGAAAATTGGTCAGGGGAAAACAGGTTATGAATTGACGAGCAGCATGAGATCAAACTGGAAATTCTTGGGACCCAATATTCTAGGGTGCCCAATACAGTGTAAAAAAAAACTAGGGTCTTGAGGAAGTAACATGGTCAAATGGAATGAGCTTTGGGTCTGAAGTCAGAGGACCCTCAGTTCAAATTTCATTTTTGTTACTTGTTACCACAGTGACCACTAAATTTTTTTCTACTAGACCATGAGTTCCTTGAGAGCAGGGACAGAGGTTTTTGGTTTTTTTCTTCTGTTTGTATCCCCAGTGCTTAGAACAGTGCCTAGGGCAGGGTTGGGGAACCTGTGGCCTTCTAGGTCCTTAAGTGCAGTCTTTTGACTGAATCCAAACTTTCTCTAAAATTTGGATTCAGTCAAAAGGCTGCACTTAGGGACCTAGAAGGCCACATATGGCCTTAAGGCTGCAGCTTCTCCACCCCTGGCCCATAATGAATGATTGTTGACTCATAACTCTCCTAATTCAATACTATATAAATTATTTACAGAGTACTTTTTTCAAAATAGCACCATGCTCTGGGTGGTGGAAATATGATTATCCCTATTTTACAGGTGAAGAAATTGAGGCCTGGAAAGGTCAAAAGACTTCATCAAGTCAAAGAAGCTGTTAGAGCCTAGTCCTAAACCAGGGTGTCTTAATTCCAAGGCCAGTAGCTTTTCCTTTCTAAATCACTCCCTAAATCTTTCCAGAATGAATATTTTCAAAATCCAGACTCAAATGGACGCTGCCTCTCTGGTTTCAGGGAAACGAATACCTTTGCCTCTGTGGTCCTGATTGCTGAACAACTTGTAGGCTGACTAAGTGAATAACACTACTTGCCATAATAATAATTAACATTTACATGGTGCTTTTATGCTTTACATAGGTTACTTAATTTGATCTTCATAATAAGGTGGGAGGGGTGGGAGAAGGGAGGAAAGGGGTTAGAAACAGTGTGGATAAAGGGGATGTGAAATTTATCATATAAATATGTGTATGTGTATATTATATATAATATAAATATAATGAAAATTATCCCCTTTTAATAAATGAGAAAACTCATCCTCAGAAAGATTATATAGCTGGATCCAAAGCACAGAGCTAGCAATTAAGGAGCGCCAGATTTTGAATCCAGGTCCCCTGACCCCACGCCAGTGTTCTTTCTCCTATATAGCTACGGTGCATGAGTACGTGAAAAGTGGCTGAAGACAGCGGGGAAAAGTCATAAAAGGGAGATTTACACATGTTTTTCCTCTTGTAAAATCAAAACTAGCAGCCAAAGTGACAGAGAAACTCCCAAGAGTTGGCTTGTGACTATGCTTGAAACTTCTCAGTGTTTTCATATGAAAGACATTAATGGAAGTTCAGGAAATGAAATGAAAATTTAATGGAAAGTAAGAGAAATACAAGAATAGGGGTAACGAGGAAGAGGCCAGGGAGGACTGTCTTTGAGCTTTGGGAGAAAAGGGCTTCCTCCTCATTGGGTAGCTCTGAATGCCACTGCTGCTTACCCTTACACTGCACAAAGCCTTATGACCCTCATTGTACTCACTGGAGAATGCAAGAAGAAGTATCTGCCTATTTTGTGTTTTCTGGAAGGACAATGTGCCCAGTCTCTTTCCTCTATTTCTCTCTTCCAGAAGTCTCTCAGCCAATCAGAAGTCATATCTCCATGAGGTTGTCTTTTAGAAGTCTGCCAAGCCTATTGTAGGCTGGGACTACATCCATAAATACAGCACTGAGAAGTCCAAGGAATTCTTCTTCTTTGGGACTTCTATCACATGGCATCTCAAAGGACTGGCCACCATTTCCTTTTCTCCTTTCTGCCTTGTCCTCTAGCACAGGTTCTTGCTAATATATCCCTACTTTGTCTACTCCATCATAGCTCTATTTTCTTTTTGCTTCGCTCATGCCAGAAACACCGAACACCTTCCACAAATGAGTGATTTAACAGGAATTGTAGTACAAGAGGGAATGCACATTTCTAACTCCTCAGACCTCTGTATCCATAAAGAGGAATTCTATTTTCCCTCAGACCACAGTCAGAGATTAGCAGCTGGAAATCACTTTGACAGTGCCCGTTGCTTGGATGCATACCACAGGGAATTTTAATTCCAGCCTGTGAAATTGTAATTGCTTCTCAAGACGAAGAGAGGCATACTGGGTAATGGCCACAGCCAAGCTCAATGTCAGAGTTGCCAGTTACTGCCACATCAGATGTTACTTGCTGTTTTTCAAAAATCATTCCAGCTTTCCATATGGGCGACTGAACTGGGGAGTGAAACTAAATTAATAGAAGCTGTCAGCTGTTCAGAGCTCTGCAGACAGCAGTGTGCCAGGTGGGTGAACTCTCTCTTGCTTCAGAAAGGTGCCTCTATCTCTTCTTTCTCTCTCTCTCTCTCTCTTTTTTTTTCTTGCTTTCACTCTCCCCCTTAAGATAAAGAGTTTCACAGACATGAGTTGATTTCTTCCACCAGAATGTGTATGGCTGAATGTTGTCATCATTAGGCAAGAAATGATCCAGACCATGGCATGATCAGATTAAACCTGCCAATTTCTAATTTTAAAACTGGCAGTCAAAAAAAGAGTAATTAAAATAATGAAGATAGTGAGCCAGCGTGATGCTCAGAATAGACTGAAAATATATCTATCAAAGTTATGCTGTCTTGGAAATTACTTCCTGCTTATGTGAGAAAAAAAATTTTTGGAGTGACTATGTCCGATTAGAAGACATTCAGAGATACTGAATGATTATCTGGTCATAGAAAAGACTCTGATACCTGTCTTCCCATAAAAGAAAGGAAAGGGCAGGGCTAAAAAGGAAATAAGAAAGTGCTAACCAGCTCCCAGATGTCTATGATAATTGGTGACATCTTTAATCAAAGATTTCTTCCTCATTTTATTATTTTTTTTTTTAGAGGGGATAGGATGAGTCATGAAGAATAGGCTCTATTGTGTTTGATTTGTTTTAGGAAATTACAAAGAATTCAAACTGACACCATCCTTGCACTGCCTAATGATTTTCAGGGTAGAACTCCCAGCTTAGAAGCTTACTCTGCCAGTTATATCACCACAACTGCCCAAAGCAGGGAACCTTCTCTCCTCTTGTTTGACTGGCTTTATTCCTATTTCCATAGTTGGGGGGAGGGGAGGAAAGAGGGAGTGCATGATTTGGGGAGGGAGAGAGAGAGGGAGAGGAATTGTTTTTAGAGATTTTATTGCAGTGCCACTCTGTCTCAGGAAAAATAACAGGGTGTTTTATCAACACTCCACTTTTGTTTAATTTTTATGACTTTTATATTTAAACAACTAGACCAAAGGATTCAGAGTCAGGCTGTATTCAAACATCTTGCTGAACTGCCTGTGTCCCTGTGGTTTCTCTGGGGAATCATTTGGGATGGGTTGTTCTTGTTATAACCTCCTGTTTTCAGAGCTCATGACACTGGAGAAAATGTCCCCTGGGGTGAAATTCTGCACACTCCATCTCTTTCCAAGAGTATTTTTTAAAACGAACAAAATCCCTCTACCAATTTTCGAATTAAACAGAAAGGAAACATCATTTTTCTTTTCTTTTTCAAAAAATTCATCACACAAAGACAATTCTGTAAAAACAAATTAACTCATGTGTGTCACTTCCACTGTGAGGAGCCTCATTGGCCCACGTTGGAGTAAATGATTAAAATGAGCAGTGGAACTTTTGAGAAATCACCAAGAGGTTTCACACACTAAGGGAGTTTGGTTAGTTTCTTTACTGTGCAGGACCAAATTGAAGGGGGAGTGTGGGTGGCATTAATAATTACTAGATTCTTGTGTTGTACCAAATGTTTTTGTAGTTGCTGTGTTTCCCAATAAGGAAAGAACAAATGTGAATGCTTTCCCCCTTCCAAATTGGACCCCAGGAAATGAGAGACAAAAGCTCAAAGTAATGGAAAATAAAAATTATAAATGTAGTTTCTGTAACATCAAGAAATCTTATGGCCACAGAGATGGAAGGATCCTCATAAATTATCTAGTTTCTCAGAGGCAGACTGGTACAGGGGATAGAGAACTTGTTTTAGAGCCAAGGAGACTTCAGTTTGAGTCTCACCTCTGACATATGTTGGCTGTGTGATCTTGGGTAAATCGACTGAATGTTCTGTGCTCTAAGCAACTCTCAGAGACTGTAACTTGGGGTGTTGGTGGTGGTGGAAAAATGCAAATCTTCATTGGTAGTGGGACTTCCCTCACCTGGGAGTTCCCTATATCAAGGAAATCACGCAGTCAATTCCTGTCTCTATTCCTTACTTTAGTTTAGGATTTAACAACCAATGACATGCAGGTAGGCTCTGGTTCAGTCAACAATCAGGGTAAATGCTCAGGTTTTAGGGTCTCTGTATTGGAGGATTCTCCTGGGCAGGAATTTATGGAGGTGGTCTGTAAGGAAAATGATGGAGGTGGGAGGCAGGAGGAATGTGGTGGTTCTGTTAATGGGTGCCACAGAAGACCTGAGAGTCTTCTACATACAGATGGAGTGTATTAGATAAAGTTGGTTGCCCCTCTCCCCTTTCACACACAAACCCCTTTTCCCCTTTAAGTATGCCCTAACTAGGGGCAGCTAGGTGGCTAGAACACTGGCTCTGGTGTCAGGAAGACCTGAGTTCTAATGTGACTTCTTGTAAAAGGCAGGAGTTTATCTGAGACCTGAAGAAATGCAGGGAGGCCAGGGGCAAGAGATGAGAAGAGTATGGGAGAAGTATGGGAGACAAAGAGTGAAAATGTCTGGAGCCCAGTAAGGCTCGGGCCTCACTTCGGGCCTACCCAATGACTTATGAGAACGCACTGAGACAAGAGGTGGAATGCTAAGTTTAAGGAACAGCTAATGGTCCAATATAGTATGTGCAGAAAGAGGAGTAGTAAGAAATAACACTAGAAAAGTACCTTGGGCCCAGACTGTGGAGGGCTTTAATTGGCAGGAAATGAAATGGTCAAACTATGCCTTCGGGAGATTCTTTGGGCAGCTGCGTAAGGATGGATTGAAGAGGAGAGGCTGGAGGCAGAGAAACCATTTAGAAGGCTACTACGACAGTTGATGTAAGAATTGATGAAAGTTTGGATTCGGAAATTCACCTGTTGAAATCCCTTCATTCAAGGCCTAGCTTAGGTATTCCCTTCTTTACGAAGCCTCTTGTTTCCCCTAGTTAGAAGTCATGTCCATTGGTGAATTTCTCAGGCCTCTCTTACCTCTCCTAAAAATTTAACTCATTCTATCTTGTATGTTGGTTACTTGAACACATATCTGCTAGACCAGCACTTCTTAAACTGTGGGTTGTGACCGCATATGGCAAGAATAAAAGGTTTCTGAACACACAATGACCAAAAATCAATTAACAATCAAATGTATGATAAATCGGAGGTGTTTCTGGCAGCCCTTACCCCTGTTGCATCTGGCAACTTCACTGAAGCCTTGGTTGTGAACACAAAGCATGGGAACTTTGCACTGTGCATGCCCTCATGCCACACAACACCAACTAACACTGCCCAAAGAGGAAACAGGCTCCAGTGGAAAAAGTTTAAGAAGCCCTTTGCTAGACTGTAAACTCCTTGAAGGCAGCAAATATGTTGCTTTTTTTTCACCTTTGTTAAACTCTGTGTCCACCATAAGGTAGATGCTTCATAAATGTGGTTTGAACTGACGTTCTCAGGAGAATGGGATGACACAAAACAACAGAAATTGGGGTAATTGGAAGTCTACTGTCATCATCTCTGTAAGATCACAATCACAATGCCACAGGTTGTGTTTTTAAGTGTAACTGGCCCGTGAAGGCCCAGTCAATAGACTCTGCCTGCTGGCAACTGACATGAGAATTAGCCTCCTATCTAAAAGTGCGAGATGGCAGTGAATGAACTTCTGGGCATGAGCCGGCATTCTGTGACTGTTTACTCTTTGCTTACTGAACGGTAAAGAAATGTCTTATAAAAATTGGCTTCTGAACCAGAAGTGAGTGTGCATATAAAGACATTAGCCTGACTATTCAATCTTTCCTTTTTGGTGGCCACGAGGTATAAGGATAATACTCTGGGCTCTGGGAGTGGCAAGAGGGAAGAAGAGAAAAAAAAGGAGGGTATCTTTCCCAGACCCACATGGGCTAGCTCTGTGGTCTTCAATTATAATAATATATATATAATATATAATATAAATAAACATTTATTAAGCACCTACTATGTTCCAGGCACTACTAAGTGCTAGGGATACAAAAAAGAGGCAAAGGACAGTCCCTGTCCTCAAGGAGTTTACAATCTAATGAGGGAGACAACATGCAAATATTTACAAAGCAAGCTATATGCGGGATAAATCAAAAATAATTAAAAGAGGGAAAGCACTAGAATTAAGAGGGGTTGGGGAAGGCTTCCTGTAGGAAGTGGGATTTTAGTTGGGACTTACAGGAAGCCAGGGAGGTCAGTAGTCAGAGCAGAAGAGGGAGAGTATTCCAGGCATAGGCGACAGCCAGAGAAAATGCTAGGTGAACCTGTGTCTGGCATAGAGCTAGCTCCTGCTGTTTCTTCTTTCTTTTGGTACAGGGCTTTGTGAGATCTTGAAAGGTCAGAAGAGCCAGCAGAGGTCCAGCAACCAAGGCCAGAAAGGAGCCAACCTTGAAGAATGATCTGCTTGACCCTAGTCCAGCAGTCAACCTACCCAGCAGCTGAGATACCTTGTCCTGAAAGCAAGGGACCAACTAATTTATCAGCTGTGTTACACCTAGAAATGAATTAATTGGTGAAAATGTTGGTAGAAATTGGTTTAAACTTGAGTCCTCCTCCCTAGGTACCAAGGTAGTAGAGGGGAAAATGTGCTCTGCTTTTGGAGGATGTTTGCGTTCTTTGGTTCTTGCTGTATATTTTCAGTAAATATCCCTTTGTAAAAGCTAGTTGGTATTAATTGCTTTACTGAAATTGGGACAGTAATCACTGGCAACTGATATTGGGGGCGATACACTGGAGTCAGGGCTTGATCTGGTAACATTAGAAGAAACCCACTCACCCTCAGGGGTACCCCTAGAACTTTGGTAATGGCAGGGGAGATATAGCCAGCTATGCTGTAGAAACCTCACCAGCTAGTCAGTGTGTGGAGTGGGAGATTGGGTCCAGAGCCTATTTGCTACGTAATGATTTTAAGCTTCTACAATCTCTCAAATGGCTAGTTTGACACTGCTAACATCAAATTATCTTTCCCCCTCTTTTGACTCACACATTTTAAAACATTAGATATTCTCCAACCAAGATTTGTTTTTTTTTTTTAAGTATCATTTTTTCAATCAGTCAACAAGTACTTATAGCTTCTTCTATATGCCAGGTACTCTGCTAGACCTCAGGTTACAAAGAATCAAAAACAATCCCTTCCCTCAAGGAACATACAATACATTTTATTGGGGGGGGGGGACAATGTGTGTATGTGGACTAGGGTAGAGATAGGGATAGAACTGTGATTTCATTGATATAGGGAACTCCCAAATGAGTCTGGACCTTTTCTGCAATTTATAGTCTCAGTGAGTTGATTAGACTATAGCAGAGGTGTAAAATGCAGCCCACTGGTGGGATTGTGACTGCAACACTCCCAAGCATGGCAGAACCAAATGAAAACATGGTTGGAAAATATTTATTGAAATAAATAAAAATACAAGAGAACATAGCTAATGTTAATATGTGGTTTTCTAAGTCAATATGCCACGTGCAAAGACCCTATGTGCAGCTTAGTAGCCCCTATTTCTATCTGTTTGATATCATTGGCCTAGCACACTGAGAGTGATTTGTTCAGGATCACCCAAATTCAGTATATGTCTGAAGTGAGACTTGAACTTAGGTCTTCCAAGGCTGACTCTTCATCCACGACAAACAAGACAAATGTGAAAAATTCAGAACTACGTGAGAGGAGTTAGATGAACTGATACAGAGTGAGCTGAGTCAAGAAAATATGCACAATAAATATATAAATGTCAATAGAGTGGACAGAAACAAAACTGGAATGATGTGTGATAATAACTATGCTTGACCTCAGAGAAGAGTTGAGAAAATACACCAACCTTCCTTCCTTGTAGAGGTGGGAGGTTATGGGTAGGGTTATTGCATAACCTCAGAAATATGGTTTCATCTGGTGGCTATTTTGGCTAAATTGATTCTTTTTCTCTGGACTTATCTTCACTACAAGCGATAGCTTGCTAGAGAGGAGGTTGGAGGATGTGTTTGGCAACAAGTAACATAAAGACAAGATGTCAATAAAAGATTGAGATTTTTTTTTAAAGTTTAGAATAGCGACTGTGTGACAGTGTTGACCAGAGATTAACAAAGGCCTTTCCATGTAAGAAAGAAGGCTCATTTGAGCCTATATAAGATAATATAGCATAGCATAGCATAACACAACATAACATAACACAACACAACACAACATAACATAAATTTGTAGCGGATCAGGTTGGCTCATGATTAGGAGGAGAGAAGATGGATTCCAAGAGGTAGAGGAGAAGTGGGAGTACATTCCAGGCATGGGGATGTGTTGTTAAGCAAAATTATCTCATTAGCATGGCTTTTGTTTCTTTTGAGTGGAAGTACTTTCAGCTGTTAAGTGCTAAGCCCCAGGCCCAGGGCCCTGTCAGGTGTGAAATCTGTGTGGGTATGGATTGGGGACTTAGGAGGGGCCAGCTTGGGAACCAATGGTCTCTGGTCATTGAGGTGGGGCTTGAGAACACCAGAAGCTCGGCTGCGAGGAGGGGTGAGCCGGGAGACAACTTTGGCGGCGGCGGAAGGTGTGGAAGCAG
>CM053622.1:168519667-168565023 GCA_028646595.1 Phalanger gymnotis | reverse complement strand
GGCTTTAAATGCTAGAAGACTTTGCATTAATAGCGAGCCATTACAATTTATTGAGGACAGTTGATATGGCCAGAGCTATGGTCTATGAATATTACCTTGGTAGCTACATGGAAGATCCACTGGAGAAGAGAAGAGTCCTGAGGCAGGCAGGCCAATTAGAAAGCTGTTGAAGTCATCTAAGTAAGAAGCCATCACACCATAAGTGAATGGAGAGAATTTGATGGAGATAAGAATGGACAAGATCTATAGCTGGTTAGATATGTTTTATTATTAGAGATGTGTGATGCATCTCTAAAGTACAGGAAAGGACGCTGGATTTGAAATCAGAGACTTAACATTCAGAACTTGACTGCTACCTCATAAGACGTTAGGTAATATCTCTGGGCCCCATTCCTCATCTGGAAAATGGTGATGGTGGTGATGGCGTTAGACTCAATAGCCTCTAAGATGCCTTCGAGCTCTAGATCCATGGTCCTGAGTTTCATAGGGGAAATTCTATGCCACTAGCTCTTAAGACAGATCAATGCAGAGATTATGCTAGAAAACACTTCCTTGAATTGTAGCAGTCGTGTGAACTCTCAGGATATGAACTAGGAAGGTCCACTTCGGGGCTTGCTTGTTAATGTGGCGGACTTGTTTAACGAGTAATGACTTTGCTAATTAACACCAGCAGCTGGCACAAAATGCCTACCTGGGAAGATGAGCGATGGGAGGACTATCTCGTTGAGTTGTTTCAAGGAATAGCTCTTTAATAAGCCAACAGTGATGAGTACTTCTTATAAAAGATTCCATGAGGGGAAAAAAAAATCATATGCATGTTCTTTTCCTTAAGTCTAAATTTTTGCTTATTGAATAAAGGACTAGTGTATACCTTTAGAGTTCATTCCTTCATATTTTTCAACAAAGAAACTCCTCTGATTTCAGTAGCTAGCTGTTAACTGAGACACTACCTCCAGGCAGCTCTTAAGCCTTATGCTGTTTGAGTTGATGAGAAATGAAAAATCCAAATAACCTATCTGATGTCTCACTGTCACGTTCCTGACTAGATCATCCAGGCAGGAGGCCTGTGCTTCATGATCTGAATTGCTTGTCACAAAAACAAAGTAAAAGTAGAGACATTCGAGCACAGGCATGCCTCGGTATTCCTGAGTCTTTGGTAAGACTATTTTTATCAGTGCTGCCTATTATTCCTGATGAATATAACAAATTAAGATCACCAACCACAAATCCTGGGAAAGAATAAGCCTGCATGAAGGGACGTTCAGCCTAACTGAACTGCCTTGCCCTTATTCTGCCCTCTGCGGACAAGGTGAACAAGTCCATTGCCTCTACTTATGTTTTTGCCAGAAAGGTCCCTCAAGAAGCTGAAAACAGCTCTCCTTTCTCATCCTCTCCCAGTTTCCTATCTACAATAAACATCCCCAGTTCTTTCAATGATACTCAAATAGCATGGTTTCTGTTCTGTATCCCTGCTGCCCTCATTAGAATGCATTCCAACTAGTCAGTTTCTTTCCTAGAAAGTATTGGCTTGAACAGAGTACAATGCAGGCAATCCTTGTTATCAGTATATTTAAATCCCTGTGATTAAGAGATTGTGTTTTGTTTTGTTTTGAGAGACATCTGATTCCATGGGTGTAGGGAACTTCCAATGAGGAAACTCCCTTTCTCAGAATTTTTACAGTTTTGTCTGCCTAAAGCAATATGGTTGGGTTTGATAAGATGGGAGTTTGAGGGCTCCATAGAATGAGCCTACAGCCTGCCTAAGGTGGGAGAGGGAAAGGGAAATAGAGGGGAGAGAAGGAAAAAAAGAGTGTCTGCACATGCGTGTGCTTGTGCGCTTGTGTGTGTGTGTGTGTGTGTGTGTGTGTGTGTGTGCGCGTGTATATGAAGAGGGATTATGCTTTATTGGAGTCCTAACCTTGCCCTACCTCCTTTTCCTTCCCCTCACTATTCTTTTCCCTTGGTGACTTCTAGGTCTTCCTGTTCATTGCTCCCTGTTTGTCTTCATTTCTGGCTGTGCAAAATCTCCTGCTGACTCTAAGATTGATTGTCCACATGTAGGTACCACACCATTTCCTCGGCTGATCTCAGTGAATACAGCTGCTGTCCCTTCTGTTTTCAAGGTTTCATTCTTTGGCTCTATTTTGCTGGGAGTCAGACTCTAAACCCCTTCAGGCACTAACATTTTTACTCCATATGTAGTTGCTTTTGATGGTCACATGCTGACATCAGAGTATCACAGCTTTGCTACATCCATATAGCTCTCTTTGAGCATTAAATGTTCAAAGGAACCCGGAAGGTAGAAAATAGCACAGTTAAAAGATGCATCCGAATTAATTCAGTTGTATAAACTCTGTTTACAATTCAGATATTATGAAACAAAAAAAAGTTAGGGAGCCTGCTGTAGATTCATCACATATGTGCTATTGGTAAGCAAACATTATCATCAGGGAAAACCTTTTAAAAAGTAATTATGATCCCAAGTGAAATATAAGTTCATTTATACAGAAGCTCTATAAATTAGGTTGCACCATGAAGATTTTCCCCCTAGGCAATCCATGAAAGAACCATCCCTTTCATCACGACAAAACCCTCCTGGAGCTTCATTTGTAACTAATTCTCTCTCCATGACATAACATGCATTAAGATTTTCAATCCTGAGTGAAATCAATAAAAGTGGCATATGTTTTGACTGAAGTGCATATGGAAAACTGATGTTTAGACATGCTTTCTTAGGAATAAAGCAAGGTTGATACCAAAGAACTGTCCTTATAACTTCCTCGCACATGACAAAGAATCTTGTGGCCACAAAACGTCTTTATGCCTGAGTCAGAGAAGAGCTAGGCACACAAATTGTGTCCTGAGGACAGAATGGAGTGATGCAGGCTTCCCCAGTGCCCCATTCTACACACAGACAAATACACACACACACACACACACACACACCCCTTCTGTCCCAGCTTAGGTGCATGGTCCTAGGTAGAGGGGAGTGGGCAAGGCAGTAGGGTAGAATACTGTGTTGTGGTCCCTTACAGAAGAGAGGAGAAAGCAATTACTGGACCTATCAAGAAAAAAAAAAGTTGGTGTTTATAAACCTCTAAAGTAATCTCAACCCTCTGAGAGAAATAATTAATAATAACTGATGATTTGGGGAGATCCAGAGTTCCCTCCTTTTTCAAAGTCCTCATTTCAAAGTTCAGACATTATTAATAATGAGATTAAATTAACTCTCCACAGTCAGATCCCAAGAAACCTTCTACTCAGTTTTGGGTGGAGATAAATTCTTTGAATAGATTGCCCAAGGCTGGGGGCTGTGTGGGTGTAGGGATAGTCCCTTTGGCCAAGAGTGACATGACAGTCACTTTCAGCCCCACATTGGAATGAGCTCACTTCTCTTTGTAAAGTTCACCTCTCTTTAATTGTTAACCAATCAGGGCTGATTGCCATCCTCAGGAACACCTCTCTGTAACAACAATGCTGCTTGTTGCCACTGTGGCTATGCAAGGCCGATAACACCAGCATACAGGTGGGCTGCTAGCACAAGTTCTCTGATCTGCTTTTCTAAGGAAAGTAACTTCAAGGGGTTAACAATCTTACTTTAATTAAACATACATATATCATTCACTTAGTTCAGGGGAAAAGTCAACACCCTAAACTTCAGAGCAAATACAAACAGCAAATATAAACAGATAAACAGATAGGCTTTTGTCCGATCAAGACATCACATGCATAGTTACCAGAAAGAGAAGTACCAACATCTGGGTTTTCAAGGGGGGGCCGGCTCCTTTATGGCTACCCAGATTCTTCATACCAACACTCTTCCAATGAGTGTGCCCCCAAAAGCAAAACGCCAACCTCGGAGCTCATATACCTTGTTTAGGGCCCCAAGGGCTTGGAAAAAAGGGTGTGGGGCCTGGGGCCAGGGGCTTTCTTGTTTCTTAAGCGGGTTGTCAAAGACTCTTGATTCAATCAAAGACTCTCAGTTGAAACAAAGGCAAGACTCATCAAAGGCACTTGAACACTCAAACAAAAAATAGTAAAAAAGTTCCACCCTGATTACCATTACACCCTCTTCCAAGGGCATATAAGCTGTGAGCTCACTGCCATGATTATCTTTGGTATTCAAGAGTGGCACTGATCTTTTATTGAAAATGCTAGCATTATTTAAAAAATGACTAATTACACAGAAATTATGTCTCTTGAACTTTTTAATCACAATACCTCTCACCAATTACCTACTCAGAGGGTCTCATTCCACCCCCTCTCTTGGAAGAACCTCATGCCTATGGTGTAGCTTCAAGGGTTCAGTGACCTTTTTTCTCTTCTATCTGTGCAGTGGTTTCACCCTCTACTCTCCATACCTTTAATTGTTAAGAAGTTTTTCTGTTCTCATCAAGCCTATTGGCAATTTCTATCTGCTGCTCTTTCCTGCTTCAGACATTTACTAGTTATGTGACCTTGGGCAAATCAATTAACTTCTCTCAGCCTGTTTTTTTTTTTATCTTCAAATTGCCTTTAGGATCCATTCCAGGTCTAAATCTATGATCCCATGACCCCAAGATCTTCTATATCAGAGGTGTCAGACACACAGCCTGAAGGCCATGAGGCCCATAATGCTCCCTAGTGCTGCTGGAACCAGATTAAAATATAATTGGGAAATATTAAACAAAATAAATAAGTATACAATAAAATACAGAATGTTAATATGTGGGTTTCTAAGTCAACATGCAGCCTACAGACATCATTATATATGGTTTATTGACCCTGCATTTCTATTTGAGTTTGACACCACTGTTCTGTATGACAGTCCTTCAAAAACTTCTGGCAGATCTACAATTCTTAAGTTCTTTCTATACATCCTGCCTTCAAGATCAGTATGTTTTGTTTGTATGATGAATACGTTTTTGGTGTTAGTGCTTTTTGCTTCTCTTCTTCTAGATCACCCTTCAATGTCTTTGCATTCTTAATCTTGTATTCCTTTGATCAGTCTTGCCACCATAGACTCAGATTTTTTAAAATTCTGCCAATCATTTCATCTATGCAGGCTATGAATTTTGTTCTCACAATTCTTATTTTGTTTTTAAAACATTCAGGAGCAGTGTTCTGTGGTTCCATCCTCTCTTTAAAATCCATAGGGTTCTTTGTCTCATCAGGTGTTGCATCATTGTCCTTTGTTTTAAAATAATTATTCAAAAATGCTTGAACTCTTTTACAAGATCTGGAAGGCATATTTCCTTCTCCTGCTAATGTCTGACCTGTTAGTTTATCTACTTGTGCTTAAAGTCTTCGAGTTTTCTTCTTCCTGATGTCTTTGGTAATAACGGCCTCCCCACCCCCCACCCCTTTTCACTATTGCTCACTTTCTGACTCCCTCCTCTATCATGGCTGTTTCCTTGGGGCCGTACCTCAAAATGGCTCAGCCTTCTCTTATGCTGGGCAATTCAAGGTTTGCCAGTCTAGATTTCTTCTTCAAGTGACTTCTGGGGGCGGGGGGGACAGACAGCGGTATAGTGTGTGTATGTAGTGGTGGTGGTGGGGGGGGAGGTTAGACTGGCCACAGCTAGATGCTAGGTTCCTTCCCTCAGGCTTAGGGGAATGCCACATAACCCATCCTGCCCTATTTCATCTGTTCCTCAGTTTTCTGGCTCACAGAGCACTGCCATGCTGTTATCATAGCCTAAGCAGATTTCTGCTATTTGGAGTTTGGCACTGGGAGTCCAGAAGGTCAGGGTATAGATACAAGCATGGATCCTTGCCCTGTCCTTGCTTCCTTTCTTCCTTTGCTCTGGCTGAGTTCTGTTGAGACACAGAATCCTACCACATGACTAACAGCCTGAGCAAATTTCTGCTGTTTGTCTCCAAGACACAGGAGGAAAGCAGGAGGATGGGGTGTGGTGTTTCTGTTCCAAGTGTGTAGGTCAACTTGTGTCAGTATAGTAGGGGAAGGGGTACTGACCAAGTGTGTGTTAGATGTCAGGGAATACTGGCCCTCTCTGCTATTAGTTCAAGGTTGTGAGGATCAGAGAAAATATTTAGTCCTCAAGCTTGCTTGTTACATGGCCCTGGAGTTATCCTTCAAATACAACATGGAAATATTTGAAGACCTCTATCATGACCCCTCTAAACCTTTTCTTCCATAGGCTAAACATTTCCAGTTTTCTCAAATGACCTTCACATGGCATGATCTTGAGGCCCTTCACCATCCTCGAGCTTATCATTGTTCTTCTTAAAATGTGGTGCCTAGGACTAAACACACTGCTCTGATCAGGAAAATATCCTCTCGCAGGTCAGAGACACTATGCTTTTTTTGACGTAACTTTAACACAAGTCATCAGTGTGATATGGCAGCCAAAAAAGTTGTGTCTCGTTAGTATATTAACAGTTCCTTTGGCAGCATGTTGAAGGAATCTCCTAAGTTCTTGACTGTGGTTGCTAAGAAGTGGGTAGAGGCCTAATCTGATGTCTTCAAATATTTCTATGTTGTATTTGAAGGATGACTTTCAGGGTCATGTAACAAGCAAGCTTGAGAACTATTTTCTCAGATTCTTACAACCTTTCAAACCTCTCCAAAATAAGAATTAAGCACCAGAGGTAAAGTCATTTCAGTTGTCTCCACAGTCTAGGACACCAAGTAGCCAAACAAGAGTCACCGAATTTAGGGTTGACTTACCCTTAAGATTATTTTTATTCCATAATGTTTAATATTTCCCAGGGAAGAAGGAACTACAAAATGAACAAGGTCAAAAAGTAGGTTGCTAGCTCTTTGAGGGCTGGGATCTGGTTTCTTTTCTGTTTCCCTAGCATGTAGTGGGCCTTTATTAAATGCTTGTTGAATAAATGGAATGAATGAATGAATGAATGAATGGAGTTTGATTCCCTCAGAATAAGTAGAACAGCATGGGGGGAAAAGAATTCCTTTATTGATTGTATTTGGAAACTTGACTCATTGGCAGTATTTTGTAGTGAAAAGAGCCTTGGACTTGGAATTCTGGGTTTGAACCTCAGTTTGAGTCGTAGCTCTGCTACTTGGCCTTGGGTAAACCATTTTGGTGTTCCTGGATGTCAATTTCCTCATCTTAAATCAATGGTTGGAATAGGTGATCTCGAAGGCTCCTTTTAGCTTCAAACCCTGGTTTTTACTTTTGCCTAAGTTGGAAGCAATCACTGCCAGATTTCACTGTCATCAGTGATATAAAGAATAAATGGAGGAACTGGTCATCTATTAACCATGGAAACCTTGTTCTCTTTTCTAGGATTATAGGACTTGGAGCTGTAAGAAATCTTAGAGATCATCTCATTTAAAGAGACAGGAAATGTCAGAGGCAGGCATTGAGCCTAGATGCTTTGCTTCTAAGTCTAGGTTTTTTTTTTTCTCTCCTGCACCATACTGACTCATGTCCTTGAGATAAGAAGTTTTTCCAAAGTAGCTGTTGTAGGCTCAGGGCTACTGAAAGGATACAAAGTTATATACTGTACGACTTCTTAAAGCTTTGAAAAAAATTCACGCAAAGTATACAGTTTCTCAAAAAACAGGGCTTTGCCACAGAGTTAGAGGATTCAGGCTTAGATTTTAGCTCTGCTGCTTACTATAAACATCCTATATTTCATCTTTCTTTTAAAAGCTCTCTCTTTCCCATCTATCCACTCCCACAGATACCACTATAGTTCAGGCCCTTCTCACCTCTTGCCAGACTTCAGCTCCCTAATTGCTCTTTTTCCCTTGGGTTTCTGCCTGTGCCAAACTGGCATTTCTAAATTGCAGATCTGTCACCCCCACTGCTCATGATAAAGCTTTAGGGGCTTCTCGTAGGTTTTAGGATCAAATATGAACTCCACTGCTTAGCCCACCTTTTTATTCTGATTTCATATTCTCCTCTACACATCCAATCTATGTTCTGGACAAACGAGCGCGAGTGGTTTTCCTACAGGTGACATTTTTCTCTTTCCTGTGTGCCTCACATAGATTCTTTGTCTATGCTGCAAGGTTCTCCTTTGCGACTCCTGCTTCAAAGGAGAATGAGTTTCTTTCACAGAGCAGCAGCGACAGTGCCTCACAAACAGAAGGCATCTCCAGGTGTTTCCAGTTGTTTGTGATCTGTCCTTGAGATTCTTTTTGTATAGACTGATCTGTGTAAATGCCCTCCCCTCATAGCATGTGAGTTCCTTCAGGGTATGGGGCTGTTTCTTTTGTTTTTTTTTGGGGGGGGGTGCCTAGCATGGATAATTTCTTGCTGAATCAAACTAAATTACACAGGTGGCAATTCAGCTCTCTGAGCTTCTGCGTATTCTCCAGCAAACGAAGGAATAGTACTAGATGATTTTTAAGGTCCAAATCTAAACCCAGGAATTAGGATCGCCCATATCATCTAATAATAATAATAGTAACAATAATAATAAATAACATTTATATAGAGCTAAGAGCTTTACATTTATCGTATTTGATCCTTGCAATAATCCTAGGAGGTAGACATTATTATCATTCCCATTTTACAGATGAGGAAACTGAGACAAACGAGGGATAAGTGATTTGCCCAAGTGATTTTCATGCATTTCCTATGTGTGCTATCACACAGAAAGCAACTGTCTGAGGCTGGATTTGAACTCAAGTCTTCCTGGCACGCTATATACTTCACCACTGGAATGGATTTGGAGCCAGAAGGAACCTCAAAAGACATCAGTCCAACTCTCTTGTTTTTTCAGATGAGGAAACTGGACCCTGAGCAGGAAAGTGACTGGATTTAGATTTTTAAGAAAACAATCACTATATTTAGCAAAGAACAAGAGTGAGAAACAAAATAAAAAAGTATACTTGTATGGCGAGAGAGCCAGGATCTGTACTAAACTTGTGTCCTCCAGATCAGCGCCACAGACGGCCTCTAATGGCACAACAAATTCAATTTTAATTTATTTTTTTGGTCAAGGGAGTGTTTGCTGTGGTATCAAAGGCAGTTTTCATGCTGACATAATTAAAATATAATGTGTTTCCTTAAAAGGCACATAATAGATTGAAAGACGGTATTAAATAGGGGAGAATAGGATAAACATATAAATATTCTCAAGGAAAAACTAAATATGCCTTTTGGATTAAATTCACAGGTTTCCTTGTGAATATAATTAAACAACAAATTCCTTGTGTTTTTTTAAACAAAACAACTCAACTACTTTAGAAAAACAGCAGTCATCTTATAAAGATCAAAAGTGAGAAGTGAGAATAATATTAGTTTGCATTTATGTTATGTATCAAGTACTTAACTTTTATGCTTTGGGTGCTATCCTCACAACAGTCTTGTGTAGTTCATGGTATTATCCTCATTTTACAGATGAGAAAACTGAGTTTCACATAGATTAACTGAATTGACGACAATCATATAACCTAATGAAGTACAAGATTAGTATAAGAGCCGGGATTTGAACCCAGATTTCCTGATTCAGATCTGGGTCCTTTCTCCACCACACCATTTTGCCTCAAGTCACTTCATAAATGACCAAAAAGGAAAGTCATAGACATGCACCCTACTTTTAAAGCAACCTGACATGAAAATTTATATTTATAAAAGATGTTAGGGGATGATTCTTCACTTTATAAAAGGTTCCCACTAGGCTCTTAAAATAGCAAATACTCCTAGACCATTTAAAATATGAATCCAGTTACAAAATATCTACACTGAACATTTAAAGTAATATGCTACTTGGGTAAAATGACATATAGCTGTAGTTGCGGATGCCTAATCATGAAGTAAGGATCATGACTCTTTGCAGTACGACCAGCACAAAAGGACAAGTGACAAGGTACATTAAAAAACAGATTTAATAAAGCTTCAACATTTTTCATACTATAAAGAAACGCTTAGAATGACTTGTAGTATACTTAATCTCAAAATTGAAGACACAGAGAAGAGTTTAAACCGCAGACATTCTGTACGTCTTGCTGAAAATAATCCCAAAGGATTTAATTTTAAAAATAAGATATTTATAGACAAAACAGTACTAAGTTCTGGGCCAGATAACCAATGGATCCCACTCAAAGTCGAGCAGTGCTGTCCTCATTAAAATGTGGATGAAGAAGAGGGAGGAGTGTTGAGTATAAAGCACTGCCCTTTCAGGACAGATGTGGTCATGTTTCCAAAGAAGCTTTTCATTAGAAATTTATTACTCTCCACAGATTCTTTATTTATGAGTGATCTACTGATGCATTTTCATAAAAAAACCAACAAGAAGAGCCAGCAGAACCAAGCCCACTGATAATGTCTTCAGCCCACCATCCTGCAGCGTCCACAGCACCTGTAAGCCTATCCTGGAGCTCAATGATTCTTCCAGAGTCTCTGCAGATATGTGTGCTTTTGTTCTGGATCCATTTTCAAGCCCATGCCTGTACTCCTGTGGAGAGACAGAAGGCAGTTTTAAGATGTCTATAAAGCAGAGTCTATCATACAGATCAAATACTAAATAAATTCTCTATCAGGCCGAGAATGTTTCCAATTTCTATATCAATAATGCCACCCTTTTGTTCTCATCCCATATGCCAGTTGCTAATACTTGAATTTAGAACAGGATGAAGAATTTGTGCAGTGACTCTATTAAAAGTCTCTCAAAGGAAATTAATTGCATAATTGATAAAGCGGTTAATAATAAGCGTATATCTCTCAGCTACAGAACAGTCCAAATGTTATTATTTCTTGTAATCCTCAGTGCCTGCACTGATATCCTGCTGGCTTCCCTGCCCTTTGATTCCTTAACACAGAGGTACACAGCTGGAGAAAAAGGAGACCAATAGCACAGCAATCTTAGCCACAGCAGGACACTGCCAATGTCAAGAACTTCTTTAGTAGCTCGGTGGTGCTCCAAATCTGCCCACAGGGCCTTCTCCTCCTGTCTCAAACACTCGTCTTCCTGTTCAGTATATTGGGTCTGAGAGTAGCCTGCTGAGGCTGCCATTCTCAGCTAATTTAGAAGTAACCTTAAAAGTGACACCAGTCACAAAATGGCCGGTCTTTTGACAGTATGGTGAAGCTCTTCTCCTGTTTTTCCAAATATATCCAAATAGGTCATGTTATTAGTAAAAATACTGCACAACTGATATTGGATCAGCTAAACAGATTTTGTTTTCTTGAGAGCAACTTGGTGTCTGATAGTAAAGGAGTTCTTGATCTCTATGATTTAACGAAGAAGTAGAGAGGTTATCAGAGTCTGGGTGTGCGAATTAAGAGTCTAAAGCCAGCTACTGTTTCCCTGTCCAATGTGCTACAGGTCACCTAACCTCTCTGGGTCTCAGTTTCCTCATCTGTAAACTGGAGAGTTGGACCAGAAGACCATTAAGATCTCTTCCAAAAAAAAAAAAAAGAAAGAAAAAAGAACTCTTCCAACTCTCAATCCTATTATCTCACATATGAGTTTGTGAAAATTGCCCTACATGCCCTTAAATATAATACTTGCAATTCAATTCTCTGCCAGGAGATCATTTATAACTGGCTAGATTTTCCCTAAGTATGGCTAGCTAGTTCTGAGGGCATTGAGGATATTCAGTCAATTATGTTTATCTTAAAAAAATGAAAACACAATTCTTAAAATATAATTAATTTTTTAAGCTAGATCTAAACAAATGACTTACAAAGTAGAGTGAGATACAAAGAAATATGAACACCTAGGTAGGGCCTTCTCCCAGTAAAATTTAACTGCTAAGCAAACATTATTTAATTAATGTTGTTTCCCCTCCCCACCCTATTTTCTAGTTTGGACCAATGGACTCATCAGTGTAGGGAACTCCCACATGGAAACTTCCTTCACGGACATAGAATAGTTACTCCTCTGTTCTGTAGAGGTTGCCTGGGGCACTGAGAAATTTGAGTGACCATGGTCACAGAGCTGGTACACGAGAGGGAGGACTTGAACCCAAGACTTTTGAACTCCAAAGCCAAATCATTATTCATTATACCATGTTATCTCATCTTTCCCTTTTTATTTTGAGAAAAATCTCTCATTTTCTCTCACTCATGTTATAAGTTACAAAAGACTACAGATCTAGGCCTGCTTATGGCCCTCTGGCACCAACCAGTAGTTTTTCTCAGGACTTTCTAATTAAGCTACTGCTTAGGAGAACATGCTAATTTGCAGAAGCTCATAAATACTCTTTCCTAAGCTTATGATTACTTCATTATCCCTCTTACTTTGCAGAAAACAGAAAAAGGTCATAGAAATAAATTTTAGAACTAAGATGAAACTTGGATTCATTTTGTCCAACTTTCTCATCTAAAAATTAAAAAAAAAATTGACCTTAAATAGTATTTTATTTTTTCCAATTACATGTAAGACAATTTTAAACATTCATTTTTTTAAAAAAAAATTGACTTCTGATTTTCTTCCTTCCTTCTCCCTCCCCAAGACAGTAAACAATTTGATAGAGGTTATAGGTGTGCAGCCATGTAAGTTATGTTGTGAAAGAAGAAACAGATCAAAAGAAAAAAATGAAAAAAAGTGAAAATAGTACGCTTCAACCTGCATTTAGACTCTCTCAGTTCTTTCTTGGGAAGTGGATAGCATTTTTCATCATGAGTCCTTTGGAACTGTTTTGGATCATTGCATCAATGAAAAGAGCTACAACTTTCTCATTTTTGCAGAAAAAAATAAACTAAGATATTTGAGAATTTACGTGACTTATTCAAGGTCACATAGCCTAGCCTCAAGGCCCCTGGGCTCCTAATTTACTACTTTCTCCATTATATTTTATGGCAATACATGCTACCTTACCCTTAGTTTGAGGAAAAATTCAAGACAGAGATACATGGTCAAAGGACACGAACAAACATTTCTCAAAAGAAGAAGTGCAAAGTATTCTGCCCACATGAAAAAAATCGCTCTAAATCACTAATAATAAGAGAAATGCAAATTAAAAAAGACCTGAAGTTTCAACTTTATACTCTGCAAATTGGCAGAAATAACCAAAAACGGCAACAATGTTGGAGGGGTTGTAGGAAAGATAGTCAGGCATACTAATAAATTGTTGGTGGAGCTGTGAAATGGTATGACTGTTCTGGAAAGAAATTCCAAATTATGCGAATAAGGTGACTAAAGTGCCCATGCCCTTTGAGCCTTGGGCTTATACCTCCAAGGAAGGCACTGATGCGAAGAAAGTCTCCACATTACTACAAAATGTTTATAGTGGCACCTTTTAAGATATCTAAGAATTGGAAATGGCACAGATAATCATTAATTAGGGGCATGGATAAACAAATTGTAGTACATGAATGTAATGGAATATTCCTGTGCGCTAAGAAATTATGTATGTGATGAATACAGAGAAGGATGGAAAGATCGATATGAACTGATGCAGAATGAAATAAGTAGAGAAAAGGAAACACTATACTAGTAATTATAATATCATAAATGGAAAGAATTAGATACCAAGAAACACAAAAGTAAATATAACAAAATTATAAAGATCAAACAGGACTTGAACAAAGAGATACGAGAAGATTTGCTTGTTCAGAGAGGTGGGAGGTCCACAGGTGTTACACGTTGCATATTTTTGGACTTTTTCAGTGTATCAATCAGTTGTACTGATTTTTTTTCCTCTCTAAAAAAAAGACTATCATATGAGATTGTTCTCTGGGAAGGGGAGAAGGAAAGATATTTGGGATAACTATGATGGTTTAAGAAATAGAAAACATCAATAAAAACATAAAAAATTCATTACTGTCTTTTCTAATCAGCAACGCTTTTCTTGGCAGCCAAGCCACTCATTCCTTCCTCCCATATAAAATGCTTGGCTTTAGTTTAAGAGTTATTTTGTATACAACACAAAGATTATAAATACAAAGAATACAAATTCAAACCATTCTACAACAAACAAATAGCATTTTCTACCTATCTTATTGTAAGAGCCTTTCTGGACAGTAAACTCCTCTTTTCCCCTCTGAACATGTGAAAACATTTGGAACTAAAGGAAAATTAAAAAAAATAGAATTATACAGTGGATTTGTCACAGTTTCTTACATATCACAAAACCACATGAGTTCATCTATATTTTATGTGCCGACCAAGAGGTTAAAATCTGAAACGGCTACTAAAAGTAAATTGCTACATCAAGAGAAAGGCAGGGCCTCTTCTAGGGTTGGCTAAAGCAATATATAGTTTCAACGTTCTCTCCTCTAACCATAAAGGTCTTTATTAAACTCAGTAATGATGATCATCTAAAGGCATTTAATGACCAAAGAATAAACTATAGCCAATTAACTGGATATTTCAATTGTTAGCACTGCTGAGATACCAAGGAAAAAATGAGTTAGAAAGTCTGGTCTACCAGTCTCAAAGGGCTAAATACACAGCTATGGCAAAGTGATATTTTCACTGAATTAATAAGCACGCAATGGACAGACAGTTACTTAGAACTTGACTGAAGAAATAATGAGAGCTTAATATTTGTATTATAAGTGATAAAAGGCTAATTGTATGGTCATGTTTAAAAAAAATAGAACTTGGGAAAAGGTATCACTAAATTTCAAAGAAAACTTACCATGTGCAGCTTTATAAAGGAAAGTAATTAGAAACTATCCCTAAGGCACTTAAACACTAGCAATGTAATTTCTTTCTAAAAATCAAGACTAATTTGCCTTTTTATCAATTCATAAAGTTTCACTTATTGGGATTTTTGTTACTCAATGAAACCAAAGTTTCCAAAAGCTACAACTTTACCCCCAAGAAGGATCAGAATTTTAGAGAAATCACAGTTCACTCAGAAATATCTTTCACTGATGCACAGATACCCTTTCAGCCTGGTGAAATATAGTAATGTATTTATCCAGGGGTTCATTTATCATGTTATAGTAGATTTGTAGCATACTATGACCACCCTTATTACTAATAGGCAGCTAGTTTTACATTTGCTTACCACATGCTACTTCTTCCTCTAAGAAAGGGAATTTCATTGCTGTCTTATTGAATTCCTAAAAAATAAAAATCACTTCCTAATTCCTAAGCTCATTGTCCTTAAATGGCAGATAAAAGTTAATAAAGGAGAAACGTACCAGAATATTGCTTTCCCTCATGGTCACTGAGATTAGGGGTCAAATTTCAACCACTTTAGTCTTCATTTTCTTCCATTAAAAAAAAAATCACTTTAATGGAGGATTATGGAACATTGAACATATTGTCAGACTTGTTCGATGTGTTAGTTTTGCTGAACTGCTTTCATTTCTTTCCTACTTCTTTTTTATTTTATTCTTTGTTATTAGGGATGGCTTGATGGGTGTGGAAAGGTGATATTAAAATAGTCAATTAAAATAAAATACATAAATAAATCCAGGAAAAATTGATAATGTAGTCCCTTATTTCTTCCTTCTTTAATTAATATCATTATTCAAGGTAGGGGAAACTGAAAAAAAATACCTAAACCAGAGTCAATTTATAGTCACAAGGCATTAGAAGCATTACCCTACATAATGATGCTGACAGAATAAGATCAATGAACCCTATCATTTTAGCTTCTTTACATTTTTTAAATTATGACGGTATGAAAAATATGGTTTTAAATTTTCTTCAGGAAAAGGATTATCTTATCAAATCTATAATACAAAAATAATTAAGAGTCGATGTCAGTTATTTTTAAGCCAAATATATAACTTGGATTTAAAGGAGCAAAAACATAGTAAGTTCTAGACCAAGCAAAATTGTCAAATATATATCATCTCACAGATGAGGGAATTATCCCCTGCCCACTGCACCAGGACACTTTAGAACTGGGGGGTATGACTTAGGAGAAACAGGAACATAACTGTTTATAAAAGAGGTGACAAGATTTTAGCCTGATCTTATACCTTGGAATAGCAATGCAAGAGCTCGTTTCACCTTAAATTAAATACATCTTTTATTCTTGTTCTTTTCTATGTGTATATTATCTCTGCTTCGTGGAGAAAATACTGGGACAGGGATCTATGGTGAGTTCATGTCCTTTAAGTGGGAAGAGTTCTTAGTGCTCCTCTTTCTGCAAACGGGAGACAGTTCAGTAGACAGCCTAAGGTTGAGGTGTCAAACATGTAGCCTGTGGCTGCTCCTGAGGGAAGCCTGAATTCAATTAAAGTATAATTGGGAAATCTTTAACAATATGAATAAAAATATGGTAAAACATAGATAACATTATATTTGAAAGCTAAGTCAATACATGGCCTGCAGAGATCCTTATGTATGGCCTGGTATTCTTATGTATTGTCTTTATTTGTGTTTGACACCCACTGGACTAAGGCTTCTCATGGGCACTTCACTGTTGAGTGTTCCTAAGGTTTTCATTGGTGTTTACATTTATTTTCCTTTGGACTTTTAATGGATCTTCAATTGAAATGGTAGGGAAACATAGAGAAGGAGGGATAGTGCAACTTCAACAGATGCCCTACATCCAATGTGGGCTCAGAGTTCTATCCCATCCACTCTTGGGGGCCCTTTTCCCACTTCTCTGCCTCCTCATTGTACTTCCCCTTCAATACTTCAAAAGCTTCATGTTTTCATCGAGATGGCTAATCCCTCCACTGAAACGCCGATCAAAACCTGTCCACAGGTTTGATGGTTTGACCCTGAGAGGCTTATTGGGGCAAGTAGTTTGGTATTTGGAGGTATTTGGAGGACTATGATGCAGAAAGGGGAGCAGACCTCTGAGGCCCCACCCCACTCTAAAACTTCTCATTGGCTCCAGATGAAGAACTAGGGGCAACCATTAAAAGCCAAGGAGAGGAACATACAGGAGGTTGAGAGCCTTAATAGAAGGAAACAATCAGAGCTGTCCATAAGTGAGATGGGCTGCTTGAGGAAGCAGTTCCGCTTTAAAAATCACTTGTCTGTTTGGAATTTAGTTTGGACTAAATGATCCTCAAGGTCTCTCTCAACTTCTGAGACTTTATAGCTAGATGGATTTCCAGTTGGACATTAGGACCACAACTGTATCTTTTTCCAGCTTGTGAAGTTCACTCTGGCTGGCAGAGCCTTCAAGAGCCCTGGGGGGGGGGGGGACATCTCTCTACCTCAACTGGGCATCGAAGGAGGGCTTTATTGGATAGTCTTCTTAACCACCATAATAAAAAGGGGTTTCTTAAATATAATATGTACTTAATTGTGATGACTCCTGTGCAAGTTAAGGGTTAAGAAAAGTACAAGAAGAGGCTCTATATTCTCAGAGTTTCTCATATAAGACTCAGTCCTGGTTCTTATCCTACTCCTATTAGACTGTCAGTAATGCATTAAGAATATATTTGTAGTTTACCAGTATTTTTCATTGTGAAACATACGAAACAAGAAAAAAACATGGCAATGGACAGTAGTACTAAAATGATCATGAAAATGGAGAATTCCGACATACAGATTGATTACACTGTGCATTTAACTTACAGGCATCTCCATCCCCTGGAACTGGTTTCTTTTCTTTTTTCCTTTTCAGTGTCATTCATATGCCAAATGGATCATGCAAGGCCATTTATTTAATACTGTATCTCACACACAGTCATTTCATATTTCTTTCCTTGAAATCCTTGGCTACATCAGGCTTTGTAGGTATAACCTGTGGAAGTGATACTTTTTGGAGGAGATGATGGGGAAGAGGTTGGGGAGAATTTACTTGATCTTACATTGGGAAATGTTGCAAAATGTGTTTTAATGAGGAACAGTTGGTCTGGTTCTGCTCAAGTAAAAGATGTCCCTGGAAGAGAGTTGCCACCTGTCCTCCCATCTTGCAATGCAGACTCTAAATGAGTGCTTCTGTCCCTGATACCTGCAGGTGGGTGCCACTGTCTTGCAATAACATTCTGCTTGCCAGCTTGTATGAAGTTTGGCTGACTGACAACTATGGCCTCTTATATTTCATGGAACTGTCAGAGACAGTAAAGGGAAGTAAAGCCAAACTACTTGCCCTCCTCCCATTTTTGTAGACAATTATATGTGACATTTTATCTGATATTATGTAATCAGGAATCCCCAATTACCCCAATCAAAATTTCTTCATATTTTCTATATGGCTTTTACATGTGCTGTACATAAGTATTTATGTGTGTCAATACACACACACACACACACACACTCAGGCTGAATCAGAAATTGTAAAATCACACTAGATTATGTCTTTACTATTATTTTTAACATTTCGCTATATATATACGTGTATGTATATATATATACATATATATATATAAACACATTAATGTTTCACCACATATACATATATGTACATATTATTGCCAATCTGCATGCCTTATTTTAGAGGCAGAAACAATTTAAAATTAAATATCATCCATAATTTTTTCCTTCCAACAAAAAATATCCTATACCTTTAACACTGACAGTCTCGTTAAAATTAGGAAGAAAATTTCTAGGTTCTAATACAGTGAAACAGTCACCATGAACTTAGCATCATGACCAGCTTTTCATCTTGTTTTGGTAGTAGCAGAGTAAACATAAGGTTTTGCTAATAAGGTATAGCATCAATTATTAAAGTATCTACTGTATGATCAAATGCATTTCAGATTATATTCTGAATAATTCTGCCTTGACAACTGCCAGAGGTATACATCTTATGTGCTCTTGCATAGTCTCATTGATCCCTATCTTTCTGATGCCCTAGTCTTAGACTTTAACTCTGCAGAATAAAAGAAATAACTCAGTCACTTCAAAACCCAAGGTCTGGCATCTGTCGATCAGATCAATGCTTTCTCTAAGATTTTTCTTCATGTTAGTTAACAAAGACATGAAGATAACTCTTTAGCTCTGAACTGAGATTTTAATGGATTCAAGATATTTCTTATATGTAAATTCACTTCATGGCTCAGAGGCAGCGTTAAAGCTTCAAGCACTAGCTAACTACAGTGAAAAGCTACTTGATGGGACATTTTGCTGTTATTGTTCAGTCATTTGTCAGTCGTGTCTGACTCTTTGTGATGCCATTTGGGGTTTTCTGGGCAAAGATCCTGGAGCATTTTACTATTTCCTTCTTCAGCTCATTTTACAGATGAGGACACCGAGACAAACAGGGTTAAGTGACTTATCCAGGGTCATACAGCTATTAAGTATCTGAGGCCAGATTTGACTTCACGAAGATGTCTTTCTGATTCCAAGCTCAGTCTTCTGTCCACTGTGGCACCTTAGCTGCTCTTTGATAGTATGTAACTCAAGATAAATTAGTTTTGCATCTTTTAATTCAAGTACTAAGTACAGTGATTCTATTGTATTACCAAGCCTGCACATGCTAACTTTATATAGTTACAACCCGATTTAAATATAAAGTGCAGTGTCAGATATGATAATACAAATTAAAAAATGCAACTGATCAAGACCTGTAATCTCTCTGACTTTAGCTACCATGTTTGCCTCTATACATTTTTGTTAAGTAGAATGTAAGCTCACTGAAGGTATAGGCTGTTTTATTTAGCCTTTAATAGGATTATTTGGGCAGCTGTAAGGGAGATGGATTGAAGAGGAGGGTAAGATTGAAAGCTGGAAGACCAATCGGGCAGTTTTTCCAACGGTTCAGGCAAGAGATGACAAGGGATCAGAGTCATTCAAGGACTTGAGTTCCAGTTGTAGCTGTGCTCCTTACTCCTTACTGTGATTTGGGGGCAAGGCATGGTTTCTTCTTATCTAAAAGAAGAGAGCTAGGCTAGATGGCCTCTCATGTCTCTTTCTGTTCTAAATCCATGATCCCCTGTTTGTGAAACAGAAGAACAGAACGTTTCTCTTATAAGCTGTATTTACTAGTACTCACTTACTTTCTCCCACCCCTGGTTTTAACACTCATTCTAGAAGCAACTACAGAATGTCTAAATCCTGGGAAGCCAGGTATTTCCAGGGAAATTTTACTTAGGGATGTGGATACACACACGGACGGACACACACACACACACAGCCCTGAGCTGTGATAAAGAGGAAGATAGTCACCAGTTTACATATTCTGTGGCCTGCATACTGACAGTGTCAGAAATCTGAACTCAGTTAGCTACTCCTGGCTCAAGAGAACTATTAGCACAACCTATACTTGTAGCACAGGTGAGGTAAAGAGGAATGAAGAAAGGGTGAATGGGGAAAAGATGCTTTGCTGATAATGAAACCCTTTTGATAACATCAGAAACCACAACTAAAACCACTGTTCATTCCACTGGTTGAACACAGGAAGTGTTGCTCTTGGATGTTGCCGAACATACGATTGCTAGTATTAAATTTAATCTTTAAGAAATAAATTCAATGCAAACTAATTCCTCCTCAGGGTTTCCTCCAATGAGGTAACCATGGGAGTGAACTGGCAGATGTTTGGTTTGTATTTAAAATGAAAGAAGTCATGTGTGATGTTAGCTGTTATTATAGGAGTCCTCTCATTCTCTTCTAAGCGTGATTTTCAAAGGCACTCACACTGTAAGTATGAGTGAAATGAATGTGAGGTAGGGTTTTAGCACCATTCAGCTCCACAGGCTGTACAAAATTAGTAAAGGAGATGACAGGTGCTTGCCTCTGTCTCCATCACATAATTAATTAGCTAAAAGGGAACCCCATTTCCTATAGACCACCATCACTGGTTTCTGGCTTTGAAAATGCAGATAAACCATTTAAGATAAATTGTATGGCACTTATTTATCTGTAATTACACTGAACTTTTTGATTTTGAATTCAGCCTTCTGTGCTGGGCTTATTCACATTCCAGAGTGCTTTCATTACATAGCTTCCTACGTGGTTACATTATACTCTTTCAAATATCCATGGTACAGCACATATGTATGTATATGTGTATATGTCTCTCTATAGATACATATATACACACGTGTATATATATGTATATGCACACATGTGTGTGTATTTATTTTTTGTCTGTTCTTATTCCTCTCATGGACATTAAAAAAGTCAAAATGGCTCTATCAAAGAATATTCCTTTAAAAAAATGGAAATTATATAAAGTTTAATGTTCAGTGATTTAATTATTCACATCTATGTTTAGGATAACTATGAAGTAACACATATCAACCACCACCTTTTAAACTTTGAAACAAAGAAAAAGTCAAAAATGTTTAAAAATAGCAGATTCCTACTCTATGAGGACTCCTTAACACTGCATTGTGTTTTAAGTCAGTTGTTTCTAACTCAATATTTTTCCCTACAGCAACAGTGCATGGGGCCAGATTTTTAGACTAGCTAACAAAATCCTGTTGGGCATTTCAAGGGGTCCACCACTCCCCCCTTCTATCATCTTAGTCTTACTCCTCTCTATATATTCTATAATGCAGACATTTGTCTTCTTGCTGCTTCCTGCACATGTCAATGTATCTCTGGACTCTGTAACTTTTTTTTTTTAAAGTTCTTCCCTCCCCCACCATTTTAATTGCCAATTAATCAGCATTTCTTCCCCTTCTTACTGCAACCACAAATAAAAAGACATGGAAAAAACAAACCCATGCCCGCAATGCTTTCCCTTCTTATCGTTCCCCCAAGCTTCCTCGAAGACTCAGCTCAGATGTGACCTTCTGCAGGAATCCTGTCCTTGTCTTCTCCTGCCCTGCCTCACTACTCCCCTGTAGTGCCAGCCCTCTGAGGTCACGATACCTTCCTATCTTGTATGCATATAGTTGTTTGCATGTAGTCTCTCCCTAGAACATGAGCTCCTTAAAGGCAGGGGCTATATTTCTGCCTTTGTTTACATACTCGATATTTAGCCTCGTGTCTTGAACATACTACGCATTTAATAAATACTTGCTTACCGACAAGGATTTCTAATCCATACTGTAACTTTAGCACTGTGCCACTGTGTGCCCAATACTGTTCTAGTGGTAAAAACAGAGTGCTACTTTGGGACTTGAGGAATAATCTTCTCCCCTGTAAGTGGAAACTGAGACTACTAAGTATTTACTTCCTACTAACTGTTGCTGCAAGGACACGGATTTTCTTAGGAGTGGTGCAATGACATATCCTTCCCAAACTATGACAAAGGATGGAAGGGTACTCGGGGAGTGCATGTGGGTGTGGCAGGGGAGAAGAGGAGAAACAAAAAAAGGACAAAGAAAAATTAAAAGAGCATGTAAGTAAGGTTGCTTAATACAGGCTTATTTGCAATAGAGACACATCAAATTAAAAGGGGCTGAACTTTTAAGAAGTTACTTTTAAGAAGCTGGATAATTTGTGTCCTAAAGAATTTTGCTGTTTGATTTCTTACCATCACGTACAAATGGAGAGCCATGAATAGGGAGCTTTTCTTCAGCACCAACTGTCTCCATTTGGTTTTAATTTATAGAACATCCTAGACCCATTTTGCTTAATTAGCCTGAGAAAGTTGAAGAAGTTAACTTGGGTTAAGGCTGATTTCTGAAGGGTCATAGTGGTTATAGAACATGCCTATGGTCAAAGTGTGGGAACTGAGTAGACTGGGATCGCTCTGATGTGGCTGAGTGGAGAATGTAGCCTTTTGAGTTAAAGGATGTTGTTTCTGCTGTTTGCTCCGTATGTGACCAGCAAGTCTTCACACCTCTTGGGCCCTCGCTTAACTCATTTGTTAAAAAAAAAAAAATTAAAAAGAAAAAAGGAGATGGACTGGATGATTTTAAAGTTTCCTTTAAATATGAAATCTATTATTTGCCCACGTTCTAAGATCTCATCAGCCTTGGTCCTCCAATTCATCTCTACCTTCTGCCTCTCTGACTGGAGAGTAGAGCCACCATGGACTCCAAACCTCCATTTAAGGAAGGAGCTTAGCTCAGATGTCTCCTTGTTTCTCACTTGGTTGCACTGCTTTGGGACGTCTCTGACTACTCCACTGTGCCTCCATGCTCTTTCCTTCCTCTCCTCCCCTGCTGCTAGTTGTATTCTCCCTCAGTGTCTCCCAGCAGTTCCCAGCAGCCCCTAGGGTGGGTGCAATCAGTAGCTCAGTGAAACTACCTTCAGGAAGAGGAAAATCACTACAGGTAATTGCACAATTAGTGATGCAATTGAAACGAGTACTAATTACTCTGCATTATACCACACATATGATACCTTAGTTGGTATTCAAATTGGTAACCCTAAAGATGTCATATATATCCCGAATATATTTTGAACTAATATACTAATGTTGATAAGCACAAGAATTAATTTTGCTTTTTCACTGAACCGAGTAAAATACAATTCTTCAGTACGAAACCCAATCTATAGAACTGTACTAATTCATTGGTGAGCCCCATGAATGTTCAATTGCTAATGCAGAGGGTCAATGAGATGCAGTTTGAAGAAAAAGCATGCTTAAAACAATAACTATACTCTTGAGTTTTATTTCTAGGACACCATTTTAAAATGTGCAACCCCGCTCCCCTTTCTTAAAATGCCTTAAAGGGGGTGGAGGTCTAGAATGCTTCTATAAAAGCTACCTGGGATTGAAGCCAATATCTTGGGGGGGTGGAAGGAAAAATAGGAAGGAACACACCCTCATTTGCTTCTAACACGGTTAGTTGATCTGTTTGAAATTAGATCCACTTTCAACTGTTTTAACTTAATTATTAAGCCATTTCTTAACCTCATGAATGTAGTTTTCATTTGCTTTCAAAACTGGCCCTGAACAATAGACCCTCTCACTTCAGTGATTTGGGAAATGAATGTTAGATAGGAAGAAAATTTTAACAGAGCTTTTCTAAGGGTCAGAGCTTCAAAAATACAGAGTGTACATAAAACTCAGGACACCTGGACGGCCTGCTAACCCTTTGTTGGGTAATAAGGAAAACTGGCACTCTTTAAAACTTCTGCTCCTTTTCCAAAACCAATCTGTCCTCCCAGTGCTCCAGCATTAGGATCAGAGTGCCAAGAGATGGGAAATAGGTGGGAGCCATGCACCCTTAGGCTTCCTTCCCTTCACTCATGTAATATAGAAGGCTAAGCACAAAGCTCCAATTTACAATATTGTACTAAATGAGGAGCATGAAGTATTAGAGAAAGTCAGTAAGGGTAGCCAGTGACTTGATCCCTTTACTGCTTGATTTTTTTTTGTATTTACAAGAGTTATAAAGACAAAATCCATCCTGGTTTCTTCTCATGCTTGTAAGCAACACTGGACTGATCAGAAATAGGAAAGTGAGAAAATTATTGGCTGCTAAATGTTTATCTTTAATGATAATGGTAAATTATTGTACATTATGTACCTTAAATAGGGATTGAATATAAAAATACATACAAATAGTAGTGTTTTCTACAAATAGAAATTTGGAAATCCTTTTTTCATTTGCATCATAGATATTCAACCAAAAACTGCAGCTATTTTAAATTTTTTAAAAAAGTAATGAAAATATCTATTGTCTACTATAGGCAGCTAGATGGCTCATGGGTGGAACAATGGATAGAGTGTAGGACTCAGAGTCAGGATGATCTGAGTTCAAATCTGGCTTCAGACACTAGCTATGTGACCTTGGGCAAGTCACTTAACCTCTGTTGGCCTCCCTTTCTTCATCTGTAAAAGGGAGATGATAGCATCTGCCTCCCAAGGTTATTGTGAGGATCAAATGAGATAATTTTTGTAAAATGTTTAGCACACTATCTGGTACATAGGAAATGCTGTATAAATGTTAGCTGCTACTAGAACTACAAGACCACAGTCAGAACATATCTGAAGGAAACAGACTATTCCTATTGTTTCTACTATAGTTAGATGGGACAGAAAGAGCAATGTTTCCTCTTCTCCTCCTCCTCCTAGGGGTGGTATGGTTTTGCCTTTGATAAGTCTCAGATGTAGATAGAATTAAGATTCAGATAGTAGAGGGGGCTGTAAAGGAAAAGTAGAGATAAAGGACAGAATTAGTGAACAGAAAACTAGACGTGACCTTTTAGCTGTCAAGATAATGAACAAACTATGTATTCTCCTGCATTCCAAAGGCAGACTTGTAGCTCTATCATCAAATCCAATTGTGCACATAGTAGGCACTTCATAAGTACTTGTGCATGCTTTTAATGATAGCGTATTTATCCAAACTAAGTTCACTATGTAGGAAGCCAACAATATCCTTCTGGAATAAAATGCAATGGAATTACATTTTCTTACTTTCATCTCTCATCCCATATCTCCTGATCATTTAGTTCCTAGTATAAGATGAATTCTTAGATAAAAGAAATAATCCTTAGATAAAAGAAATAAATCCTGTCCAATTCAGAACTCCGTATTTTGTCAAAAACGTAATTGAAAAGACAAAAATGCTCTTTGATTGTGAAGTATCTTTGATGATTTTCATCTGATATTTTTTCATATTAAATGCTTTTGTTCAAGATCAAGATAGTTTTATTACGATTTGAGAAAGAATGTCAATTTGCTACACCGTTATCTATTATGAAATAATAATATACACACATACATACAAGAGAGAGAGAAAGGCCTATTTAGTTTTACTAAATGGATGGAATAGATAATAATAGATAAGTCTTTTTACCATGAAGGAAATTTCAGATTAGTAATAGGATCATCAAACAAAAGCCAAATACTTTTGTAATTCAGTTGAATGTAACCAACATTTGAAAAGTATCAATACATTTTATATCCTTCAGTATCTAATGTGATTTTAAATGTGAGCTTTACAATAGGCAGGTGGAGAGGGCATTCATTTTTCTACCTTTAAAAGTGAAGGAGCTGGGCTTGATGCCTGAGGTACTTCCAGCTACAAAGTTCAATAATTCTGTGAGTCCACTTAATAGATATGTCGAGTTATGAATCTGGAAGTGATGGGATCATAGAAAGGGACTTTGCAGAAAATGAACTCTCTTGGGAAGGTAGGTACACTGGAACTTCTAATTTTCTGGGCAATAAAAGGGAAGGAAGTGTACTGAACTATGTTTATTAATTTATAAAGAAATTAACCGGATGTTACAATACTATAGACTGATAACGGGAGGGCTATGCCTTGGCTTTTTTAGATCATTGTTCTTTAAGTCCTGATAAAATTAGAGATGAGATTTAGGTTTTCACTATTTCTAAAAATAATTAGCATGATTTCTGTCATTCTTTCCTGTTCTCCCCTTCTCTTTTTTTCCTCTATGGGATGAAAAATGTGTAGAAATAAGAAGGTGGTATTGATATATGTCTCTACACTTTGTCTCCTTTGGAGCCCAATTTCCTGGAGGGCGGTGGCATGTACTTATATCTCTTTTACAAACCCCATCACCAGCTGAATTGAATTTACTTGATATTGATACTCATTAAGTGTTCTAGGTCAACATTGCGAAATTTAGAATCTTAGAAATGGAGTAACGCAAGTTTCCTAACTCACGATCTAGTATTTCTTCATTTTACCATGATACTTATAATAATTATTTCAGACATCCAAAACAGCCAATGTATAAAAAAAGTGAGACTATGTCTCTGAGGCCATTTCAACGAGGACAGAGTCTAGCCAAATAACTAAAGAAGACATTCTCACACCATGCAGTTGCTGGCACTGATATGAATTTCTCCATCAACAATCTTAGGATTAGGACAGGAATGAATTTCTTCAGTATGACATTTTTGACCCAAAATATTTGGCAACAGGAAGCTCACTTACAAAATGTCCAGAAAGGGGATAGCTTTCAAATAGCTAAGAAATGACCTGAAAATTCACAACAAAAATTCACAAATTCTGGGTAGCCATGAAGGAGCCCCCTGACTTTGAAAAACCCAGATGTTGGTGCTTCTGTCCCTGGTATGTATGTAACGTCTTGGTCAGATGGCTAGAAGCCTGTCTGTTGATTTGTGTTATTTTGCTCTGTTTATATAATTTCTGCTTATAATTTCTGTTTATGTTTTCTCTGAAGTTCAGGGTACTGACTTTTTCCCTTGAACTAAGTGAATAATATATGTATGTTTAATTAAACTGAGGTTGTTAACCCCTTAAAATTGCTTTCCTTGGAAAAGCAGATCAAAGAACTTGTGCTAGCAGCCCTCCTGTGTGCTGGTGTTCTTGGTCTTATAAAGCCAAAGTAGCGGCAAGCAGCATTGTTGTTACAGATAGAAATTCTCATGGAGGTTGGCTCTTCAGGATCATTCCTGTAGAATACATGGATTACCCAGGAAAGTGACAAATTCTTTTGAAAAACCTGTGGCAAGGATATTATAGAAAGGATTACCATTAGGTACATGTTGATAAAACTCTGAGGTCCCTTTTAACTCTGGTATTCTCCTGTTTTGTGAAAGTGGCTGGGATGAAAAATGGAAGCCACTGACTTACACCAGAAACAGAAACTATTTTGTGGACTCCTATGCTCCTCACTAACTTATACTATAATGAAGGACAATACAGAGCAGTTGAAAGGACAACAGATTTACAGTCAGGAGACCTCAGTTTGAGTGCCAACTATGCCATTCAATGGCTTAAGCTGTCTCTGGGCTTCAGTTTTCCAGTTATATTGGGTGGCTTTTCAGACTGACCATCGGAAGGGATCAAGGAATATCTATGGACCTGATATTCCTGTAACTGACCTTAACTTCCTTTTTTTTCCCCCACTTCTCCCTGTGACTCACCTCTCCATAACCTATTCTCTTTCACTGATACCTCTAACTGCTCCATCCATCCCTGCTTTCCCAGGGCATTGCTCTTGCTCTAGCTTAATTTTTTTCCTTAACATTAGTAGTTCAACTTTACACTGTTCTCTGCTCTGGAATGTGTCACCCCTTTGTCCTCTCACCCATCCCCATTTCTACTGAGGTTATCACCATATCCCAGATCATCATCCATGTTCATATACTGAGTTATCCTCTACTTTACTCCCTTTCTCACCTTTCATGTCTAATCAGTTGCTAAGTCTTGTTAATTTTGTCCATAACATCTCTTGTATAAGTCCCCTTTTCTCTACTCACATAGAAACTACTTTAGTTCAGGCCCTAATTATCTTTTACTGGACTATTCCAATATCCTCATAATCCAAAGTCAAATCTCTCCCCTTTCCAATTTATTTTTTACATAGTTGCCAAAATAACATTTCTAAAAAAACCTAGCTATGCTTAGGGGGTCTTTTAGACTCTAGCAAATTTGCACTTTTGGCTCTTCTCACCAGTAAATTCCAGTAACATACACTATATATTATGACACTACCTACTTTCAGTATCAGTCAAAAAGATTACTCTAAACACCAGATTTATTGTAGGCCACGTGCTGTCAAATGATGACTAATGTCATTCTTTCCCCCACAGATTCGAACATACAGGAGTCCCATAAAACCACCAAGACGGGAATAAGAAATGATAATCCTAATAATAGTACGCTGTTACTGCCTAATACAAGCTATATTTCCCTCATTTTATGTTAATATACATTTGCAATTTATTTTAAAGGAGAAAAGACAACACACAGATAGAAACAATTTTGGAATTACATGGCTGGATAAGCCATCAGCTATCTTTCTTCCATATGTTAAACCACAGCTACACACTTTTTTTGGAGTGCCTAACAATTGTGCTGGAAAGAGGACCTCAAATGATGCTTAGCAATGTGATACACATTTTCATTTCACACTCCATCAGCTTTTACAACTGAGGCTCAATGAAATGTAAGAGGGAGCTTGGCAAAAAGCCATATTTACCAAGGTATAAAATAGGGGTCATGTTACTTGTTTTTTTCATAGAAATAAAAAATGTTTAATTTTCACTCCACATGACTTAGGCAGACACCAGACAAAGACCCTACTTAAAAGTAATGTAAACACACACACACACACACACACACACACACATACTGATACAGTTTAGTATCTGCTCGAAAGTATATCTGTATGCTGCCACAAATAGTTTTGTAAGGGATGAAAAAATATCTCTCCCTCCACCACATTCTTGTCTTTCCCCCACTCCCAAGATCTACTGACTTAGAAACATATTGGATTAGATATTCTTTGGTGTTAAATCTTTCACCTGCAAATAATGGCTTTTGCCCTCTATGCACAGCCTGGCACCAGAAACAACTTATTTCCTTTCCAAGCAGAGAAGCAAAGCTACAGGCATCAGCAGAAGCATCTCTCTAATACAGATTTCAATCTGTCAGAAAGGATTAAAGCCTCATGCATACATAAAAAAGGAAATCATAAATGATAACAGAAACATAGCCTGAAATGACCATGCTTGAACAGCTACTGTTTTTACTAGTCCAGTAAAAGAGAAAAATGTATTTTACTCACCTCTGTTAAACCAGAAACTTCTCCCTTTGCTAATGGTTTACTGATGGATGGGGTGTACACCTTGGCATTAGACACTGGCTGCCCCTTCATGAAGTGTTTTCCTGATTCATAAATGTACACTTCAACCATTTTCCCCATGAACATGGGGTTCTTTGGCACAAGCACCTGTAAAGAAATTACACCAAAGTGTAACAAAGGTTATGCTTACTTTTTAATTATACATTGAGATTTACAAAGATAAAATTTCAACAGAAAATGGGTTTTTAAATTGTTTTACAGAAATAAATTTTAAAATTTTGTGCATCTGAACAACTAGCATTTCAGCTACTTTCCTGTCTTATCATCTTCCTGAATGGTTATAGGAAATGTTGGTACTAGTAGGTAAGGAAAAAGATAGGCATTTTCGCTCACGGGGCTAGCCCTATGGTAGTTCTATGTTACTCAGTGTTGAGAAAAGTTATACAAACTATACACAAATTACAAAGAACTTCTGATTCTTCTGGTAAGAAACAAGACGATTATACTCTTGATTATCTTATCATCACCCATAAATGTTCCACTTCCATGTTTGTGAATTTTAAATTCCTTTAATTGGTAATCTTTTATCGTTCCAATGTCCCTAGTGTCTCACAAACCCTAACCAAGTTCTTTATCCTTACTATGACCTCCATTCCCTCACCCCTTTAGTCTTCCTTCCTCATCTTCACCCCTTAGTGAATCAATTCAACTCTATACTATCTACTATCTTCTATCTTCACATTCCTTACTCCATTGTTCTATCACAGATTACACTTTTCCAAAACCCAAATCTGGACCATGCTATCATCGTTCTCTTTGTTACTATTTATATGCTGCTGAACAGAGCTGGAGGAAATCTAGAAACTGCTGATTAGGGGAATTACAAATTTATGTTATCTGACTTCAGCTGGGCTCTCACTATGAAAAGACAATTATTCCATTCTTCCTAAATCAGCTCACTACCCTACTCTTCACAGTGGCTGTACAAGTATTCTTATTTCTCCTCCCACTGCAGAACCCTTTCACCTAAGGACCTTGCCTCCTACTTCAGAAAAAGCGTTCAGGCCATTTGCCAAGAATGTCATCTTCTCCTCACTCTATAATCTCAGATCACTCACACATCTTCCTCTACTACCTCCTCCTTCACTTTGGCCTTGGAAGGAGAGGTAGCCTTATTCACTGCCAAAACCAAGCCCACTATATTCACCCTTGGTCTCGTCTCCTCCTAGCTCCTTCAGCATACTGTTTCTACTATCTTCCCCACTATTCATCTTTTCTACCTACTAACTCCTTCTCTACTGCCTACAAACATGCCCATGTCTTCCCCAGCCTTTAAAAAAAAATAACCCACTAAATCCTAGTCTCCACAAGCTACATTCCTGTATCATGAGATATATAAATCCTATAAATGTGAGATATGCAAATTTAGAGACATCTCCATTCCAAATATTCATATGGACTATTTGCGACCACCCTGTGGTAAAGCCTTCTTAGTCCAATGAACCACAGTTGAACACACTGTACCATGACCCCAACATAGGGATGTCATTTTGGTCCTCTTTGAGAATGAGAGATAACAGCCGATCCTGTATCTCTCCTCTTCTCAGTTAAACTCCTTGAAAAAGTAATTTTTTGCTAGGTGCCTACACTTTGTCTCCATCTACTCTTGTAAACCTTCTGCAATCTGACTTCTGACACGATCGAACTGAAACTTCTTTCTCCAAAGTTACCAATGATCTCTTAAGTGCCAAAGCTAATGGCTTTTTTGCCTCTTTTTTTTTTTCCTCAATCCTTATCCTTTATGACTTTTCTGCAGTATTTGACACTTGATCACCTCCTCGTTCCTGAATACTCTCTCTACACTTGGTTTTTATGACATTGCTGGTTCTCCTTCTACCTGTCTGACACTCCTCCTCAGTCTTGTTTGCTGGAGCTCCATCCACGTCATGACCACCAGCTGTGGGTGTCCCGCAAAGGCTCTGTCTTGAGCTCCCTTCTTTTTCCTATGCTAACTCGTCTGGTAATCTCATCTGCTCCAATGGGTTCAGTTATTATCCTTACATATTATTCCCTATAAGATTCCAAGATCTAAAGTCAAGCCCTACCATCTCTCCTGGTCCCAGCCTCACATCATCAATGGTCTAATAAATATCTTGAAACGGATGTCTTATAGGCAGCTGAAGGCAACGACTCATTAGATCGTAAGCTCTTTGATGACAAGGACTGTCTGTTACCTCTTTTCGCATCCCCAGTGCTTAGCACAGTGTCTAGCACATAGCAAGTGCTTAATAAATCTTTATTGAACTGAAAATCAATATGACTAAAACAGAACTTATCTTTCTCCTCCCAACTTTCCTGTTACTGTCAAAGGCATTACCATCCTCCCATTCATCCAGGCTTGTAATCTCGGTATTATCCTCAATTCCTCATTCTTGCTCACCCCAGATATTCAATCTCTTTATTTCTACCTTTGCAATGCCTCTTGTGTACATTCCTCTTCTCTCCACTCCAGTTTAGTTCAGGTCCTCATCTCTTCTGTGGACTACTGCTATCACCTTTAAATTAGCCTTCTTGCCTCAAGTCCCTCCCTACCCCCACCCATCCTCCATTCAGCTGACAGAAATTTTTCTGATGCACAGGTCTGCCAGTGTCACACTCCCTCACCCCACCTCTTGCTGAACAAATTCCTGTGCATCCTTCTATCTCTATTACCTTCCAAGGTCAAATATAAAGTCTGCTGACATTTAAAGATCTTCATATCTTTGCCATTTCCTATCCTTCTAGTCTACACTCCTCTCCATACATTCTACAATCCAGCTATACAACATACAACTATTTGCTATTTCTCACATAACACATTCCATCTTGTGTCTCTGAGCTTTTGTACTAGGTGTCCCTTATCCATGGAATGCTCTCTTTTCTCATCTTTTCCTCTGAGTCTCCCTGGCTTCCCTCATGACTCAGTTCAGATCCCCATTTCTGCAGGAGGCCTTTCTTGATCCCTAGCTGCTAGTGCCTTCCCCAATGAGATTCCTTTCCATCTACTCTGTAGATATACCTTGTATGTGCCCACTTATTTATGTATGGCTTCTCATAATAGAATATGAGCTTCTTTAGGGTGAGAACTGTTTTTACCTTTCTTTGTATTCCTTGAACTAAATAGAGTGCCTAGCACATTGTAGTAGTAATTGTAGTAACTATTATCATTATTAGCATTTATACAAATAAGATTTGCAAAGTGCTTTACAGTATTATCTCATTTTATCCTTTTAACCTTAGGTGCTATTATTAATCCTAATTTTCTAGTTGAGAAAACTGAGGCAAACAGAGATTACATGAACTGCAAGAGTCACCGGGTACTAAGTGCCTACAGCTGAACTTGAACTCAGGTCTTCCTGATTCCAGGCCCAGCACACTATCCACTGTGCCATCCTGCTGTCTCCATACAGGAAAGACTTTACAAATACTTGTTTATTGATGGTTGATTGAGAGATACAAGGGACGCCATGCAGAGGAAAAAAGATGGATTTGGAGCCAGGAGGGGACTGCACTCAAAGTCTAGTCCTGAAGAGCTGTGTTACTTAACTACAGGCATGTAACAAGTTCTCAATGAAATCAGCTGAGGCAACTCTAATGAAAATCCTTTTATAGTACTAGATATCCTAGTAGTTGTCAGCATGATAGTTTTAAGTGATGTTTGAAATAAGAGTACTGCATTTATTTTTTATTTTTCATTCAGAGGCTGGAGATAGAGGCAGGGCAGGTAAAAGAAAACTTCTCCAAAATCCTAGAGTGGGGCAGATCTCTGAACAGTTCTTTCCTTTTCTCACAAAATCACTTTGATCGTCACTTCTAAAGTGCTGCTCTTTAAAAACAAGCTTCTCCGAAATGAGACTTCTTTGGGCTAACTCACAGCAATTTGTCCAAAGGATTCTTTTTACTAGAGTTGATGATACCTAGCTTACCTCAAACATTCCCTTCTCTGTCTGTGGTTTGCTTGTTTTATTGTACTGCTTTTCTAGAACAGAAGCTATTTGAAAGTTATTTCAAGCAAGTATAGATATCAATTTAATATACATTAGGTGAGTATGCAGCATACATCTACCAACTTATATGCTACGACATATTGCACTCTAATGACAGATTCACCTTTGTATCTCAGCTTACTTTACAAACAATAATTCTGATGCTATCCTTGATATGCTCAGTCATTGGGAGAAAAGAGAGAGAAGCTGGATTAATTGGATCTGTACCAAATCTCTTCGAGGAAGACAGCTAGAACTTGGATTTTCTCAGACACAGCCTTCTTTTGAGGAATACTGAGAATAATGAGTCAGAGGAAAAATGACCTCTAGCCCTATACTGTCAGGTTGTAAAGTTACATATCAGAAAAATTAATTGAAGTGGTCTTCAATATCGGTAAATTAAATCTCTCATGCAATGGAAGGAGCCATTTATTAGTTAAATGACTGGGAAATCACGCCTTCTGGGCCTCAGTCTCCTATGAAAACTGAGGGAAATAAGAAAGGGGAGGTTGGAATAGCTAAATTATTGACTTCTGAAACTGGGTGTAAGGCTTCTTCCTGCTTTGAACCTTTTAGAGTTTATATAATTAAAAAAATCTTGATAGCAAACTTGAAGTTTTAATAATCTTCCAGGGTAAAATGTCTGTCGCCAAATCTCTGATCTTATGCTTTGAACTGAATGAATACCAAAAGCCTCCTCCTTCTCCTATTATTTAATAAATGGAAAAAGCCCTTCCTCTTTAAATGGAAGGAAACAGTTAATGAGGCATGCCATTGCCTTTAAAATGAAAAAAGTTCCCTGCTGAGACAAAAGCCCAAGTAGGAAAAGAGAAGGGGAAGCAGGAAGGAGCAGGAGTAGTGTAGTCAGGCAGTCTTTTCCCTGTGGCTCGAGCATCATTCTGGCGTATAAAAGAACACTGTTCTCTGGGATACATGGAGAAGACACAAGGATGATGATGCAGCTTCAAGTTAAAACACGGAATGGTGAGAATTCTTACTCCATCTGCAAGCTACCCTTCCTTCTGAGGGCACCACAGCAGTGACTCCAATGCATTTACTGTCCAGTTAGAAACTTGAGTGTAAAGCACTCAGGCTGTATGGGGCTGAGAACAAGAGATAACCTTCATCTATTCTTTTCATGGTCTCATTTTGTGCTGCCTAGAAGGGGGCACCTACATGAATACCAGTGCTGACTGGCAGCTGCCTTGTCTACCATGCCAATCATAGAACTTTTAGTGGCCACCACAAAGAAAAACTCAGAAAAAATTAACACTTCTTTTCTCCTGAGAAAAGTAGTAGTGGTAGTGGTGGTAGTAGTGGTAGTGGTAGTGCTAGTGACAGTTGTGGTGGTAGTAGTAGTAGTAGTAGTAGAAGTATCAGTAGCTGTTATTATTAGCTACTCCTAGGGAGTATGGGGTAGCATGTAGAAGAGTGGCACAAAAGGTTGTATATTTTTATATAGATATACATATATATCTATTATATTATATTTATATGTGTGTGTACATATATGTATTTTATAAAAGGCAATTAGATAAACATCAGGTATACATAATTTTCACTGAAATAAGCCTTTTCTACTTCTGTCAGTACTCTCCCCAATCTCGACATCCATATCTAAGCTACACATTGACATTTATATTAAATTTTTCTATCTCATCATAAAGCTCTTAGTTTCTCCTTGTGATTTATTTTAATTTTTCCTAAAACATATAAAAGAACCATTCTCTGACTCTACCATCAGAGTGGAACATTCTCTGTAGCAAGGGCAGAACAGAGGTGTGGATGATTAGGGAATCTATGCTGCCTCCTGCCTCCAACTAATTGCTACTGTTAATGTTAATGTAAAATCTGGTCTAGGCATTCTCATTTTGTTTCTTTGAATTGATCTACGGAGCAGATCTCCTTTTCTTCTCTGCCTTCTGCCATCACAGCCAAGATAGACTGCAAGAAAAGTAGGAGGCAACATGATACAATGGAGAATAGGCAGAGGCCCCAGTTTCAAATTTGATCTTTGTCATCTCTTTCCTGCATAACTTTGGGGGAGTCACTTAATCTCCCTGGGTGTCAGTTCCTCATCTTTAAAATGACAGTGTTGGACTACCTGGCCTTTTAGGTCCCTTCCAGCTGGTAAATCTGTGATCCTATGATAAAACTGGTAGTTGAAAAGGAAAAGGTAAGGAATCTCTGCTAATTGTCTCTCCTTATCTTCAGATTTCCTTTTAACACGTTTCTCTACTGGGTTGTATGAATTTTGGCAGTACCCCCAGTTCTACCTTTCACTCCACATTTACAACTGAGTAGTGTCAAACCCCCAAAGTCAGAGACTGGCCCTGTTACAGGTTACTGTGAATTAAAGTACACATACTATGTAAACTCTGCTGTAAACACTTTGGGAGTAAACTCCACAAAAATTTCTATGGCAGCTGGCTGGAGCCAGTCTTGATGCTACAGGTTCTTTTTTCTTCATTGATTTTATGTGAATGCTTTCACTCTCATTACTTATTATTCTTGTTAGGGAAAAGCTCAGATTTATAGCAAATTTTACAATAGGGCTTATTACCTGCTCGTAGAACTGATTGTGTGCAACATAAAACTTGGAATCAAAAGATTCTTCAGTTACCAGCACTTGCTGTCTTTCACCAACCTGTGGGGAGAAGACAAAAAAAAATGGGAAGAAGGGAAGGAGACAAGCATTAGGAGCTCATGATGCGGCAGGCACTGTGCTAAGTCCTTTACAAGTACTGTTTTATTTGATCCTCACAACAATTCTGAAAGGTAGGTGATAGTCTCATCCTTATTTTACAGAGGAGGAAACTGAAGCCAACAGAGGTTAAGTGACTTGCCCAGGGTCACACAGCTGAAACAAAAATAGCCTTATATCAATTCAAATGTCTTGTGAGAAGACTAACATGATAATAAAGAAATTAGCATAATTGGAAATCTTATCATTTTATCACATAACTAATCAGAAAATCTGATCTTAGTCCCTCCCTTAGCACAGATAATAAAGGTTTAAGATGAAAAACAAAAACAAAAAAAATCCATCTGAACATCATTTTGTTTCTCATAACCAAGTTGCAAAATCAGCCAGAACAAGCTGCTTTCAATCCAAATTTGTGGAAATATTTTGGCAATAGGAAAGAGTAATAATGAACATTTATTTGAGTGATGAGGGGTGGAGGAAAATGTCTCCAACTAGTAGCAGATTAAGCACTTGCATTTAAACATTTTATGTATTATGTATATTTTCAAGCCTTGTTCACTTATTTCCAAAGTTATTTTCATCTTCCAATGTCGACCTCTATTTTTTGTCATATCTTTTCTGCAGCAAGCAAATAATAATTTCTCAAGTGAATCTCAACATTTTAAACGTTTGAAGATGTCAGAAATACAGGATTAGGACTTTGTTGCTGGATCAAAGAAACAATGGCATGATGTGAGAAAAGATACACCTGAAACCCATCCCTTTCATAGCTATAATGTGAATTCAGATAAAAAGCTGACTCAAGAAATCTCTCTGTACTGAAAATCATTGTCATTTCCAAGTTTATTCCATTGTGAAATGTATCCTTTCAAGTATCAGTTATTTTTTTATGGCGCTGCCAAAATGTCTAACACAGCAAATCAGCTGTATTATTTGGTTGTATCATGAATTCCTTTTGGCTTTGTTGCTTAACAAACTCAACCCCCCAAATTACATCATGTTATCAGGATGACTAAAAAAAAGTCCTCTTCCCATTCTGACAGAGACTTGTCAACATGTTCTGGCTATAGACATTTAGGAAATGTAAACCCAGCTGTGGCCAATCCTACAAAACTCAAGTTCCCAAACATCACAATTTGCTGATTGTAGAGATGGCCTTTAGCCAAAGGCTGTGAGGTCTCATAGATGAGAGACTTATCCATGAAAGATAAGAAGAGGTAAGTATTAGCTATTCAAAAATCAAGATGCAAACAAGAAAGTTATTTCAACTTTCCATTTGTGCTTCAATGGCCATATTCATGAAATCCAATGGGCAAGCCTGGATTGTACTAAAGTATATTTTCTGTGAGAGAAAACTTAATGTTTGCACACAGTTCACAGTGTGAGCTGCTTATAACTTAGGATAAGTACCTGTCAATGGTTCTTGAATTACGCTTCTGCTAACATTATTAAGTTTTCAGAAAATTAATCTAATATAATAATGGGAAATTGTAGAATATCGAGGAGTTATGTTGCTTTCTCCTCAGCAACAGAATTAATGCAGTTAGGTAGCTATGCATACATACTCACCATTACATAAAATATGTATTGACTGTAGTTCTGTATTTTAATATTCATGGTGATAGTTACCTGCATTTTTATATAGTAAGGGAGGGAAACCTCTGTTTCCCAAGAACACTAAGTGATGGTGAGTAGATAGGTGTTATTTTTGCTAATTCTTATAATGAATAATGGTCTTGTGAAATGTGGAGGGCTATAGATGACACCGTTTCTTTGGGGTTCCATCAGAAGACAGACAATTGTACACAGAGGCAAGGATGTCTCTCTGGCTATTAGGAAGGACCTCAGACATCATCAAGTCTAACCAAATCCTCATTTTCCAGATAAACAAATTCAGACCAAGAGAGATAAAGTATCATGTCAAGATCGGTCTCCTTCCTATGTTCCCCAAATGCAGTGTTGATAACCATTTCTGACTGTACTTTCTTCTTACTTGGGGATCCCCTTCCTTTTCCTCTCCTTTCCTCCAATTACACATCCTTTAAGAACAGTTCAAGACCTCCTTTTTCCATGAAACCTCCTGCCTCCAAGACCTCCATACCTCAGTTACTCATTTTTTTTAGTGGTAAAATGATGGGTAGGACTCAGAGGTTTCTGAAGTCCCTTCCACCTCTAAATAGATAATCCTGTGACTAACTGTCACTTGCCTCTTACTCTATGTCATGGGATTCTAATTTCCTGAGACAATCTTTGGGGAAAAAAGTTAGGAAGCTGGGACCTAGGGCAAAGTACATGGATAAGCCTTTGTGAGTGGCATCACCGCTAGAAGGGACCATCCGCAAAGGAGGATAGGGTCCATGGCAAATAATGCTAAACGCTCTCCTCCCAACCTTTCTATATGGAAGACAACCAATTAAAATGAACATCCAGGACAGTCTGATGAGTACATGACAAGGGGAGAGAAATAGTTGGTTTAATTCAGTTTAACAAATGCTGCATGACACCAAAAATCTGGTTTTGTTTTATTTTTGTTTTTTGAAACCAGCTCTCTCTATATCAGTGCAGTGGTCACTCAGAGTCCTGATCCCATTACAGATCATCCTGGTAGCTTTGAACTGCTCTGTTTCTGACCAAGATTGATCTACCTGTTTTTAGGTAATCTCTGGTACCCTCTCCGCCCCCACTCCCATTGGTGATAGATTCAGTGTGGACACTTCATCAGCTCATCAATTGTATCTCATAACTCTTAAGCTCAAGAAATCTACCAAGCTTCCGCAGTAGCCAGGATTACAAGGATGCACTACCACCCCTGGCTGATACTAGTAATCTTAAAATACACAAAGAAGATATCAGTATATTGGGTGGATTATGGAGGATTCATGAGAGAACACAGTTAAAAACTGCAGTGGATAAAAATCATGGATGAGTTGTACCAGAAGAACTACCCACTCAAATCAAGGAAATCACAGATCCATTAAATACACAAAGATTTTCAAGGTATTTTAGCAGGTGCTAGGTACATGAAGATAAAAAAGACAATCCCTGCCCTAAAAGAACTTAAAAAGCTAATGGGCTGGTGGGATAAAATATATATACAAATGGCTAAGATAAATGGAAAAATGTAGATAAATTCAATTAAATAAATGTGTAAGATACTGAGATGGGTGAAGACACAAATATGAAAACACTGCCTTCTAAGAGCCTGCCATCTACCACTACAATGCCAAATGTAAACAAATACATATAAGAGAAGACAGAGTGTAATAGGGGCAAAGAAGATACAAAGTGTTGTATAAGAAAAATGGAGGAAGGAGATGTCACTTTTTAGTAGGGGTGGGCAGTTAAGATCAATGAAGGTTTCAACAGTTAAGAGATGAGGAAGGACTGTATTCCAGGCTTTGAGGAAATTCTGTACAAATATATGCAAAGGCAGGAGATGGCAGAAAATATGCATAAAGGGGAGTGATGTGAAAAAAGGAAAGGTATATTAGAATCAGACTATGGAAGACCTTTCCCCCTCAATTACATGTAAACAAAAATTTTAACAATTGTTTTAAAAAATTTTGATTTCCAAATTCTTTCCCTCCATCCCTTCCCTCCTCCTTGAGAAGGCAAGCAATTATGCACGTGCAATCATATAAAATATTTCCATATTAGCCATGTTGTGAAAGAAAATGTAGACCAAAAATCCCAAGAATAATAAAGTAAGAAAAGTATGCTTCAATTTGCATTAAGACACCATCAGTTCTTCTTTTGGAGGTGGGTAGTATTTTTCATCATAAGCCCTTAGAAATTATCTTTGATCATTGTATTGCTGAGAATAGCTAAGTCACTCACAATTGATCAGCATACAATATTGCTGTTATTGTGCACAATTTTCTCCTGGTTCTGCTCACTTCACTTTGTACTAGTTCATGTAACTCTTATGGAAGACCTTAAATGACAAGTTAAGGAGGTTGCAATTTTCCTGTGGAGCATACTGTAAGATGAATATACTATTTTACAATACTTTTTATCCCATTTCTTTCAGATTACTACCCAATCTTTCCAGTGGTTTTTGCTGAATAATGAAATCCTTCCCCAGTATTTTGCAATCTTGGGTAGTTCATTTGTGCTATGAAGGAGGATCTTTATTGTCTTTTTCCATTACTTGAGTTCAACTTCATTGTAGTGATGCTTTTATTTTCAGTGGTTTGTTCACTATGTATATTAATATTCTCTGGGTTCAACTTATTTTTGGTTTGTTTTAGTCTTCTGGAGTGCATCATATTTCTCATTTTTTATTATACAGTATTATTTGAATTATGGGAAGATGGTAGAGTGTTAGACCTAGTAGAGTCTCGTTTATCCACAAATACCCCAATAAAGCTCTAAAGATATACCAAGTCAAAAGTAACAATGATAAAAAATATCAATGAGAATTGCCTATAAACTCCTCTATCCATTCCAGGGCTGTGCAAAAAGCTGTCAAAATTCTGAGGAAGCACAGAATGGAGACGAGCTAAGGTAGGTGGAAGGCTACCTTCCCCAGGCTGGTGTGAAGCAGCCTGGTGCCACATCAGGAGAGAGGGCCAGAGCAGCATCCAGCACACATGACTCCCATGTCCCATCCCTGGTGAGAAACAGGGCTAGAGAGGTGCTTAGGCCTAGAATGAGGTGACCCAGAGCCCCACCTATGGCAAGAGATAGCAACAGAGCAGCAATTAAGCAGCCCACACCTGATCTAATATCTGGGCAGCCCTGGCCCAGTCTATTGCCTAGGCAGCTTAGACCTGAACCATGGTAGGAGAATAGGCCAGATAACTCCTGCAGAAAGAAGGGCCTAGTTTTAGCCACTGAACTTAGGATCAAGCGGAGCCTATCCAAACTATGAATACGGAAGTGGAGTTTTCTGAAGCAGAAATCCTCAATCCAGAAACTGAGCCTTGATACACACACACACACACACACACACACACACACACACACACACACACACAATGAAGAAATACCTTAGCCTGAGAAAAGTCCAATTGGTAAAAACTCTACAAAAAATCCAAGTAAAGCCTCAGAGAAAATAATGTCTTGACTACAAAATTAAATAGAATTAAACAGGCGATATAATATGGAATATCGAGGGAGGACAAAGTAGCAAGGAAAATTAATACCTTCTACAAGAACTGAATTACTTGAAAATGAGAACAGGCCAAACAGAAAACAATAAATCTATGGTAGAAAAAGAAATAGAATGAAAATCAAAAGTTTGAAAAAACAGAGGAAAAAGTGAAGCATATCTTTACAAAAACAACTGATTTGGACACTAGGTCAAGGAGAAATCATCAAATTACCTAAAAATCATGACCCCCCCCCAAAAAAAAAACAAAACCCAAAAGCTTGGACATGCTATTTCAGGAATTCACAAACTGCTTAGATCTCATAAATGAAATTTTCCAGGAACATCAAAGCTGAAATCTAGAACTTCCTGGTCAAAAAAAAAAAAAAGAGTGGCATCTGTCATTCTTAGGGAGTGAAGAGCTTGGAATGCAATGTTCCATAAAGATAAAGGGCTACAATCAAGAATGACTCACTGGGCAAAACACAATAATATTATTGGGGAAAAAGGTGGACCTTTAATGAAATAGAATATTTTTAAAGTATTTCTGATTTAAAAAAAAGTCAGAACTGAGTAGACACTTTGAAATGAAAACACAGGAGACAAAATAAATATAGAAAGGTACGCACATTTGATCAATTAGAGGTGATTACGTAAGGATGAATTATATACATGCTAATATAGGAAGAAGAAACAAATGTCCTCTCAGATTCCTAATGTAGTCAAAGTAGAGAAAAAGTTAAGACAAGAAGATGGACTGGGAATGATTTTGTTCTTCTCGATATTCTTAGGAGAAAGAAATGGGAAGGACTATATTGGGACAGAAAGGAGGAGGAAGGGAAGAGAACTCACTATCACATAACAGGAGTGCATAAGCTGAAGAATATGCAAATATGGAGGAAGGAATATGGGAAAACTGGAGTCCCTTGGATCTCAGCTGCATCTGAACTGGACAAAGACATACACATGTGCGCGCGCGCACACACACACACAGAGTGTAGTACATAATAGCTAATAATATAATAGCTGTCATTTACATAGCAGCTTCTATATGCCAGGCACAGTGCTATGGGCTTTACAATTATTGTCTCATTTGGTCCTCACAACAACTCTGGGAGGTGCTGTTATTATCCCCATTTCTCAGTTGAGGAAACTGGATTAGACAGAAGTTAAGTGACTTGCCCAATGTCACATAATTAGCAAGTGTTTGAGGCTGAATTTGAACTCAGGTCTTTCTGAGTCCAGGCCTGGTGATATATCCACTGAACCACCTACCTATCCCTACAAATACATTAACTCAACAGGGAAATAGGGGACAGGGAGTACAAAATAAGTAAAAGAGCAGTCACAGACAAACAAACAAAATCCTATGCTAGAAGGAGAGTGTAAAGGGAAGATTAAGAAAGAAAGAGTAAAAAAAAAAAACCCCTGTAATTGAGGGGGTAGGGAAAGGGAAGAGAAGAGAGGCAACAAAGCAGAAATAAACTGTATCATTAATAGATTACAAGTATTAGGCAAACTCTTGTTTCATCACCTTGTTCTTTGTAAATGAGAGCAGGAGAAAGGAGAGAAAAAAATACAAGACAGGAAAAATGTAAATATGCATTAATAGTCATAACTGTGGATACCTGTGGGTCATGTGACAACAGGAGGAAAGACTTGACATTTTCTCTGATCCTCATGTCCCCTCAAATGGAAATTATGCATAAAAGATAAAACAACTTCAGCAGAGTCCATGATTTAGGACACCTGGAACCTAAAAGAAGGTAAAAAACCAAACCAATCCCCAAACCAACTAACTGATGTCTACCTTGACTTCACTATAGAAATCAATCACAAAGCACTAGTTCGGTGGCACTCTAAAGTGCTTGCGCCAGTCCAGAGATCTGAGGAACAGAGGGAATGGGTCAGAACACTGGGGACTGTCTGGCCCACCATTAAGCTTGAGGGAAAGAGCCTATCACCCAACTGGGATCAGTTCTGTCCACCTAAAAGTCACCCAGGGCAGAGACCTACAGAGATCTAAACCAAATATTTCCCAGTGTGGTCAACGGTCTGAGAAGCACTGAGATTCAGCACAAGAGAAAGCCCCATCAAAGAGGATAGAGTCAGAAAGGGAGCAAAAGGACTGAAATTATCAAAGATCTGAGGAAGAAGAAAATTCAAACAAAAGCAGATAATAAAGAAGGAAAACATTAACAGAAGAAGGAGAAAAGGACTTTCAGATCTAGTAAAGGATTTCAGGCATCTAAGAATAAATACTACAAAACAAAGGGAAATAATCCAACATTTGATGAGACAGAGGTTTTTGTGGAATTGGAGAAGAACAAGGAGCCAAAATACCTTGTTCTTGAGAAGTTTAGAAGAGAAATGAGAATTATGACAGAATTTATATCCTACTCAGCAAAAATAATTGGCAGAATAGGAGAGGAAAACAAAGAACCATGGATTGGGAATGTAAATACAGAGAAGTAAAGGAAAATTCAGAAGAGAAGTAAAAAATGATCAGAACTGTAATTGGAACTCACCCATAAAACAGAAGACTACAGCAAAATGGATTAGAAAAAAGAATCCAACAATGTGTTGGTTACGAGAACTATGCTTGAAACATAAAGATTACCATGGAGTCAAAATGAGGATCTTGAACAGAATCTGTTATACTTCAGGTGTATTAAAAAAGGCTGAGGTAGTAACCATGATTTCAGACTAGACTACAGTAAAAATAGAAATTACAAGAATAATTGATATAATAAAAATATCTATGTGGTATACAGATAACAAAGCAATATCAATACTTTATAAATGTACTGAACAGCATAATATTTAAATACTTAAAGGAAAAGTTAATCAAATTGTAGGCAAAAATAGACAGTAAAACTGTAATAGTGGGGAACCTCAATATACCCCTTTTAGATCTTGACAAATCTAACAACAACAAAAAGTATAAAAAGTATAAGTCCTATGGAGATAACAGATCTTCAGTGATACCTATTTCATAACTATGCACTGCATATTTAAAAAAAACTGGCACCCTTATTGGGGCATAAATACTTCAGAAACAAAGAAAAACAGTACAGAAATAATAAATATTCACCTGCTATTCATTTACTGCAGTAAATATTATATTCCAAAAAGGACCTATGAAGAAAAAATTAAAAATTAGCTGGAGAATGAATAAGTTAATTCTAAAGAATTGTTGGGTCAAAGGACAAATCAAAGAAACAATAGAAAATTTCATAAAGAATGTGACAATGATCAAAGAGCACACACAAAGGTATGCAATTTAGCTAAGGAAGTTTTAAAGGAAAATTTTTCTCTAAATTTGTAATGGAAAAATAATATTTCATTATATTTCCACTATATTATAAAATATTATTCCATTATATATCATGGGTTTAAAAAGGTATTTCCTAATTAATGGATACTGCTTCCAGTTCTTTGTTACCACAAAGAATATCTTGGTATATATTGTATTTTAGTTTCTTTTCTCTGTCTCTATCTCTAACTTCTTTGGAGTGTATAGATGAAAGATTTAATGTATTTCTCTATCAATTTTTCCCCAGGCTTTGTCAGGCTCATTTAGATATATGACGCAACTTACTCAGAAAAGTTCAAAATAACCATTCATAGATGAAAAAACCAAAACCAAGTGGCTAAAGATTGCTTGTTATATGCAGCTAAAGATTGTGAAACACAATTGAAGAGCTGCTACTTAGAGCTCATTTGCCAGTACATATATCTGGGGAAAATGTGCAGGGACCATGAACAGGGACTAAGATAGTAAAAGAAAAAAGCAAGAAGGCTAGATTGCTTTTGTCAGCTAGTCAACAATCATTTAGTAAGTGACCAATGTTTGCCAGGCACTGTGCTAAGTGCTGGGGCCACAAAGAAGGGCAAAAGACTTTCTCTTCCCTAGGAGCTTACGATCTAAAGAGGTCTCTCTTTCTTTATGCATGCAAAAAATTATTTCCAAATAAAAGAGGGAAGGGAACAAGCATTTATATAGTGTCTACTTTATCCTAGGTATTATGCTAAATGCTTTGCAAATATTATCTCTTTTGATCTTCACAATAAGCCTGGGTGATGTTTTTATCCCTATTTTACAGTTTAGGAGACTGAGGCAGACAGCATTGTATGACTTGTCCAGAAGTCATAGAGCTAATAAGTGTCTGAGGCCAGATTTGAAATCAGGTCTTCTTCACTTCAGGCTCAGCACTCTATTCACTGTGCCACTGTAGTAGGAAGGCCGAATTTATGATCTCAAAGAGGATCATATAAATATCAGAATGGTTCGAAATCGTTGGGTATACAGAATTCTCCAAGCAGAAGGCATCAAAAAATTTACAGGGCCCAGAGCAACAAATTAGCGAACCAACCTCCCCATTCCAGTATTGTGAACACAAGCCTCCAGGCCCAGTAGGCC
>CM053622.1:168489425-168519167 GCA_028646595.1 Phalanger gymnotis | reverse complement strand
CCCACAGGGGTTTCACACCTGATGGGGCTTTGGGCCTGGGGCTTAGCGTTTAACAGGTGAAAGTACTTTCACCATGAACAAAAGCCAAACTCCTCAAGGGCACCCGTTAAACTAAGCCCATTTTTGTCTTACTGGCACAGCCACCTAGCTGCATCCGTCAAACAAAACATATATAAGATAATGATGAACAGAGGGAAGGTGCTACTGTTAAAGAAAGGCTTCTTGCAGAAGGCAGGGCTTTGGCTGGGGTTTGAAGGAAGCCAGGGAAAATTCTGTAAAACTATTCTTTAAACAATTCCAAACTCTTCCCTGAAACAAAGGTCCATCTTTTTTTTTTTTTTTAACCTTAATGTTTACCCAGTGATATTATCTCTACCCTGGACCTCACAACCATCATCCAGGGAAATAAGTCCTGTGGAGAAGGGGTCAGTCATCCTCACAAACTGCTAATCAACTGCTACCCACAGGGAAGGTGAGACAGCCCACCTGAGGCTGTAAAGTCAGCAGAGGGGGAGACAGGAGGCAGCGTGGCCTAGGCAAAGTAAGCCACCACTACCACCGGCACTACAATCTCACCTTTGGTGCTGATAGAGATACCCCAGGGACCTGAACTTAAGATCTTTTGGGAAGCAGCCCCCGTGGAGATGCTCCTGAAGATGGTATGACTACATCTTTCAAAGATCCTACAAAGCAAAATTCTTGGCACCCTAGTTCTTGGTGCTATAAAACAGTTTAATTATATCTATTTAAAATAGATATGATTTTATGAGTAGAAATTACATTAAAGAAGAGGCATTAACATCTGCTTTGCTGCTGTAACCTAAGGACCACGGGACCTTTCCATCTGATTGGCTGCAAAACTATGTATTGTCTCCCCTTTAGAATGTGGGCTCCTCAAGAACAGGGACTGTTTTATTTTGCTGTTTGTACCCCGAGGTCTAGCGCAAGGCTGTGCATGTAGGAACTGTTTAAAAAAATCTCTTATTCGTTTATTCATTGGACATTACCAAAAGGCCAATGGAGAAGTATAAGGCAAGTATAAGTAAGTAGGCAATTGAGCATTACTTTTTTTTTTCTACTTTCAACTTTCATTTCACTTTTTTGAATTTTTTAAAATTCTGAAATTAATAAATGTCAATTAAAATAAGCACTTGCGCGTACAGTAGGACAGAGAGGGTTGTCATACATGAAACTCAATCTCTATAATGTACTTATTTTTTGTCTTGCTTGTCTGTTATTATTTCTGGTTTTCCTGCTGGTCTTTTCTCCATTTCAAAAATAGGATTCAGTGACCTTTTTTTTCTTTTTTGGGGGAAGGGGGACAAAACTCTCCTTTATTCCCTTTTCCTCTACTCCACCCTCCTCAAATTGAGAAAAAAGAAAAATTAAATATTCTATTCATCCTTAGAGGTAGTACTTCCATCAAAAGAGATCACAGATCAAGTGAAGTATATAGAAATGCTAATGATATGTGCATTGATCTTAAATCCTACCATTTTGTTGAAGTTCTTCATCCTATTTTTGTTGTTTTTCTGGGGCTTTTAAGATAAATTATAAACATTACCTACAAATAATATTTCAATATCTTCTTTGCCAAAGCTAGTGAGAGTTATTCCTTTAACTTTTTTTATTACTATATGATATATCTAGAGATACATCAAAAAAAATAGTGAGCTTACAACCTTGCTTTACTTTTGTTGTTAATGTTAAAAACTGTAATAGTTCTCCAAGGGATATTATTTTGGCAAATGACATCAGAGATAACTTTGAGGTTTTAAGCCATTTGGGGTAATGGTAGTGCCAATAACAGTAATAAGAAAGTTGGGGAAAAGAGGTGATTTAGGTAAAAGATGATGAGTTTAGCTCTGGACATGATGTTTTGAAGTGGTGGCAGGCCCACCTCCTTATGGAGGTGATGGACTTCAGTGCAGATTGAGATATACAGTTTATGGGCCTGGCAAATATAGGCGTTTAATTATACATTTTTGTTCAAGGTTTTTTTTTCTTTTCCAATGGAAAGGGTAAAGTATATTTCTGTTAGTTAAAATTATAGTAAAAAAATTAAGTTCTGGCAGGATATCTGGAAAGAGGTGTTTAACAGTATGAGAAATCTGAGGATGGCGAAATCACAAATACTTTGGGGACAATGAAAGGACAAGGGGGTAGTTAGAGAGTAAAGAAAGTGTTCATGGAGGGTCTAAATAGGTCTTGAAGTAAGTCAAAAAACATTTTTTAAGCATCTACCATATGCTATGCACTGGAGTAAGCGCTAGAAGAAAACGTTTAAACAGGCAGTGGTGCAGATGGGGCTCGTGGGAAAACCATCTCAGCATGGGGAAAAACCATTAGCAAAGAAACAGAAACAAGAGAAAGATGAGAAAGGTAAACAAGGAATAAATAATAAATAGCCCAGACTTTTTGGAAAGAAGACTATCTGAAGAAGAAAGATAAGAGAAAAGACCCCAAATGTAAATATAACCAATTTGTATTTTATTCACTGGCAATGGAAGACAGCGACAGGGTTGTATAATGGAAAAAAATAACATTGTTAGGGTAATGCATTAGAAGAAAAATAATACTAATAATATTCACCATTTATATAATACTTTAGGGTTTGCAAAGCTCTTTACATACAATTATCTCACAAGCTGGTGAATTAGGCACTACAAATATTTTCTCCACTTTATAAAAGAAACTCAAGAACATAAAGGTTAAGTGAAGGGCACACGACTATTAAGCTAATGCCAATGGCACTTGAATTTGGGTTTCCTAACTCCAAATCTAATGTTTTCCTCATTATATCATGCAGAAAGAGAATTTTGGGGGAGCTGGACAAAGCTTAGTGGTCATCAGAGGTTAAGGTTCTGGTTTTGGGAAGGTGAGTTTTGAAATATGTTGAGTTTGAGGTTCTGGAGGTTTAAGATAGAACTATTTAAAAAGCAATTAAAATTTTGGTACTGAAACTTTGAGAAGAGGTCAAGATGGGGACAGAGATTTGCCAGTTTTCTGTAGAGAGATGATAACTAAGGCCTTGGGAATAGAAATAATTATAAAGGAAAAGTGGAGGAAAAGGTGTTGGTCAGAGGCGTGGAGAATACATCAATGTTTATGGGGGGGGAAAATAACAAGGGACCACTGGAAAAAAAGAAGGAATAGTTAGGAAGGTAGGAGGAAACCCATGAAAGTTTAGCCATTGTAGGAGATATAATAAAGAAGATGATCACATAACCCAGCTAACAGTAGAATAATCTGTGGGTTGACTTTAAGCATATGTATGTATATAAAACCTCAAGTCTTCTTTAAATTAAAAAAAAAATACTAGCTAAAGAAATGACAAATCATCATGGTCTGGTGATGGTTGTGCCACTAGCCTAAGAGTTTCAACTGTCAAAATACTGGTAGGTGAATCAGGAAGGATGCCCAAGGCAAAGGCAAAGAACTACAGAGAATTTCTTCTGTTATTTATGATGATGACAATAATGTTAATGATTCACTTGTCCTATAACTCTTCAGCCCAGGGGAAGACAAAAGCAAAGGAGCTTACAAGGATTAGAATTTGGGCTATACATAAAGATGGGTGAATTACTTTCCCATCTTTTTACACAGACTCACACATACACACATGCACGCGCACACAACCTGCTGTCCACGTCTACAGACATCTTGCCATCTGAGAAGCATATTTGACACTTCACTAAATCATTGCAATCAATCAACATCTGGAACCTTGGATTAGATTTTTACTCTAGGTAGTATAGTTCACAAATTTTTGACACCAAGGTACAAGACCATTTCTCTAGGTTTGGCCTTTCCTAGAGGAATTACAGAAAATCTTTGCTACTAGGAATAAACAACAACAACAAAAAAAACCATAATAAATTTGAAAGGAATGCAACTTGTATAATTTTTATCTCTGCAGTTTTATTTTAGCACAACCAGAAGCCTTATGTAAAAGTATCATTAGAACATGAGTGATATAACAGGAACTATTAAAAACCAGGTAAAATTATAGCTTAAAAGAGTGATCTAAAAAGGTAGCTTCAGGACATAGTAGCATACAGAACAAAAGAATTCATTTCAAAATAAAGTATTAAATGATGTTAGAATTATATGTTATTTTATAATGACCTGTCACTCTTCTCCCTTTAATGGGTTGGTGGGGAGAAGAGATGGAAAGGAGTTAGAAGTTAATTTTTATTAGCAATAAAAAAAATTAAGGTATGAACTAGACAAATTAGCAGTAACATGAATTGCACAATAACTATGAAATAGGCATTCTCCTACTCACAAAAATAAAAACTAAATGCAGGAAAACAGAAAATATACAGATAGGATAAACTATTTTCCTCTATTTTGTACTATTATCTATATATTGCATTTTATTTTAAAAATTATGTGATTGGCATTTTAGGCTTAAATAACTAGTCTATATTTTTAGAAAGCTCTATCCATAGCATATAGACATACAATTTATGACAGAATGCACACGGTACTTGAGATCATCTTATAAGAAGTCAGAAAACAGTTCCTTGGTCAGGGATTTAAGCTATTACAACACCGTTTCCATGGGAAATTCAGATTCATTAAAATAATTTCACGTTACACCCTAATTTCCAAGAATTTAAGCTGCCAAAAGTGTGAACACTGCCTAAACCTGGATCCTGATTTTCTGAAGCAAGCATTTCCCATTCTCATTGTTTTTCTCCTCATTTAATCTAGGTCTATGTGTGCCTTTGGGAGTATCTGTCAGTGCTGAGACCCTGGGTCACCAATTTTAGCTAGATATATTTCATAATTGATACACTGGGTTTTAGTGGATGGGAACAAAGCATATACATACATACATATAAATATATATATATGTATATATACATATATGTGTGTATATATATATATATATACATGGAGCAATAGTTAATTACATTAGTAGCAAAGTGACATTAGTAGCAAATGTGCAGGGCAAAAAAAAAGATTAGTCTACATCATTTAAATTTTATTTCTTAGGGATTTTATGAAGCTTAAATTCTCAAAAACATCCTTTTAAAAATAGTCCTCATTTTAGAGGTGGGGGTAATTTCCATATAGGTAGGTGAAGCAACCTGTTCATGGATCCCAGGTAATCACAGATGCTCTTTTTTTTAGGTCAGTGTCATTAGAAGGAGCTGAGAAATGGCACTTGACAGAGAAATGCAGGAGACCAATACCCTTCTCATACTTTTGAAGATACAAATAGAAATAAATCATACTGGACTTGTTTGAATGACAAAGGAAAGAAGAAAGGATGTATACTAAATACCTTCCAACACTTTAATATAAAAAGAGGAAATGAAGGCACTATGAAATAATTTAAATGATAGCTGTATAAAACCCAAAACAGCCTAAAGGACTGAAATTCAGTCACAATCGGACTCAAAGTAGGGAAACATCTGTAGTTAATATGAACTGATTTTATATATTTAATTTTTGAAATTTTTCACTAGGCTGAATAATCAACTGTGTTATTTGTGTCTTATCCATACTCAAATTTTCCCAACTACTTGAAGTTGTGAAAAATACCAAGTTCTAAACAGATGGCCACTTACACTGAAAACACACAACTGGATAAAGCAGAGTAAGTTTCCTGTAGTACTAAGTGACTGGATGAATGCAAACGTTTCATTTAAGGTCCTTCTTCCCTCCTACTTACTCACAAACAATATTAAATGACCATTAGGGAGAAAAAAAAAACCAAAAGCCAAACGCAAAACCCAACCTATTAAAGAGATCTGGGGCTAGAAGGCAGCCATTATCCAAATTAAACAAATGGCCAGGCTATTTGGCCTAATACCTCTCAGAGGTTCTTAAGCTGGGATCTAAGAAATTTTTTTTAAATATATTGTGATAACTGCAGTACAATATAATTAATTTCCTTTATAATCTTATATATTTTATTTTATGCATTTACAAACATAAAGGGTTCACCATGGGCTTTACCAGATACCAAAGGGGTCCAGGACTCAAAAAGGCTCTAAATCTTATAAGAAAGGTTGCTTATTATCTAATGACTACATGCAAGCAAAGTTTTCACTGGTAGGTTGAAAAATTAAAATAAATTACATTTTAACTTTGGCTTACTCCATAAACTATGATTTGAAAGAGTTATTTTTCTTTCTAGTTTCTTTTTCATATTTTTCAACATGGAAAATGTGAGCCCCAATTTTGGAAAATCATATCCATCTCATTTGGGTTTGTGTTTGAGAAATTCCAGCATTTCCACATTGTAGCTAAGGGTATGGATGTGACAATTTTTAAAAAGTGTGTGCATATTGGAGGAACTCTGTAATACAAACATTTATTTCTTGATAGGAATTATACTAAGGTAAAGAAATGAAATTTCTTTTATTGAAAGCAATTCTAACAATTAATTTTTCTGTCCACACTACTACCAGTTGCCTCGGGGAAAATGTGGAGACTAAAACACATAAACATAAAAAGCCCTCATAATTATTAACATCATGTCCCAAATAAACTCGAATTTCATCTCTGTTTATCCTGCCAAAAAAAAAAATACTGACATGATACTTCTGAAGCTAAGCTTTTTCTTTATTGTAGATAATAAAATGCAATTTTTCTACCTGACTGGCTTCTGAATGCATGAACTCTGGGAAATGTCAAATGTCTTTCTTTAGCTCAGTCAAATTAGTTTTTTTTTTTTAAGCTGCCTGGAACATGTTAAACACAAGGCTGTGACCTTAAACTCTGAAATAATATTTCTAGTGTCTGTGCAAAAGACTGACCTCACATACACCTTTAGACTAATTACTGCAGTGTAATGTTGCCAGTGAACCACTGTAATTACACTCGGAGAAAAGTATGGTCTTGTTCTTTCCTAGCTAATGAAAATGATAACCTTTCCATTTTGATTCATCATTCACAACAGGCAGAGCATGCGATGCGGGGTCCCCAGGGGATACAGTAATTTTCCTGACTGTTTATGCACAATTCTGTTTTCTGGCCATAGAAAAGAGGGAATTAAAGAAGCAGGCATACTTATGCTAAAAACAGTCAACAGGAATAGCAGCAATAACATTAAAATTTAATATCGCCCTCACTCCATCATGCCATTCCTTCATGGAATAAGGCTGCGAGGACAACCAGAGTGTGTCAAAAATGAAAATGACACAAAAACAAATAATAAGTTGTAGATTTATCATGTTTAAGATACTAGCCACCAGCCCATGAAATAGCCCCTTTGGATCCCAAAGATAGTTGAGAGAATGGTAGAACATTTTGTGCTCACAGTGGATTAGGCTTATGTCTAGTACCTCAACAATCACGGACTATGACTTTTCCACAGTTTTTTTTTTTTAGGCTAATATTTCTTTAGGGTAAATATACGGATATTCTTCATATCATTTTATTAGTAGCACTAGCACTATAATGTAAAAAAAATTATGATCTAGTACCATAAATATTACCTTGAAGTAAAATTTTTCTTACCTCTGACATGCTTTAAATATTTAATTTGTGCTTACATATTAATCTACTCAAATACTAATAGCCATGCATACCACAAAATCCTCACTTCCTTCCAAGTAGCAGGATTTATTTTCTTTAGCTAATTACAGCATTCAGAGATTACAAATAGAAGACAACTTGTGTACCTGAATGTGTTCATTGATTTCAAAAGCGCTAAAAATTGTGTATATTTTGGTACCAGGAAAAATTAAGTGTGTTTAAGTCTAGACCCTCACTCAAGGAATCTAATACATAGTGGGGTTATCGAATGAGACTGAATTTTCCTTTTAGTTATGGCCAACCAACTTCCTTGATGGTTTTTCTCTTCTACAGCTGCCCTTTATTTTCTTCCAGTCAATATTGGTCTTTTCCAGTTTTAGCAGAAAGACAGGTCAGGGCTACCTCTGTTCATTTGGAGGTAAAATTCCATTCTGTTCAACAAAACTATTTCCATATCCTGACAGATTGCCCATAATGGCAGTGCTTCATTGATCTGGTTGTAGCAATTTTTTTTTAAATAAACAGTTAGAGGCGACAAATGTTATCCTGATCCCTGTTCAGTATAAGAAGAATAGTTCTGTGTACTTGGTGGAACGCTATTTAGGCTACAAGGAGGGAGAAGGAGAGGAGCTAATTTCTACACAGAGCTCTAGTGTTCTTCAGTAATTAACCTTCGACTCTGCTCACTCCTACTTGCCTCAAACACTTCAATCCCAAAGCCCCCGTGGAAACAACAAAACACACAAAGACAGAAGCATGGAGGAGGAAAGGTGTGTGCAACACCTCCCAATTTCCCCTGATAGGTTTTTACTTAATAATTTATTACAGAGGTTTGGTATTAACTCTATTTTACCATGCTCCTGCAGTCTGAGCCTGTGCTTTCTAACAGCACTCACTTTCTACGCAGGATCTCACTATAATAAAACAATCATGTCCCATGGAGTTTGTTATAATAGGACTTTATCCTGCCAATCTCTCAGGCAAGCAATTAATTACACCACTACCTCATTCTTTCTAGGAATTCAACGCACATTTCTCTGCCTTTTAATTGAGAAGCAGTATCTTTGGAAAATCACTCTGTGGTTAATTCTTGTGGTCACTTTTCTCATGCTTATTTTTCATAATTCATGTTCACCTAGTTATCAGGATGAAATTATTTAATTCAAGCTAAAAGAAATCTTAGGAAACCACTTTTAAAAACTGTACCAAGAGATATAAATCTTGAATTTGTTCAATGTGTCACCATGTCTATTGATTTTTTTCCCCCTTGTTTCCATTTTCTAGCCTCCCTGATGCTTAGGATTTGATCAACTTACTTATTTCTAATAGGGAAATCCAGGCGATCAAGGAGACCTCGTCCAACTTTCTCAATCAGTCACTTCTCCTTTTGTATGGTTGTATAAAAACAAACAGTATTCAGAGACAGGAATCGATCCTTCTAGAAGCGGTTTGTTCAAATGAACATTACAAATAAAGACTGTGTTAAGTAAGATAAATCTTAGCCTACCACAGCACCACTGCGGAGTACAAAATAGATGTGGCAATAAACAACATGTGCTGTATGAACCACCATCTTTCAACCATTTGCCAGCCTGGATGGAGGCTGAGCAAGCAGAAAGGATTAGGTAGAAGTCAAAGACTGCTAGTCTCTAATGGTGTCTAATTAGCATAACAAAAGATATTCCCGCAATCTTTCCACACTGGGCAATACATCTCATTAAAGACAACTGAATAACAATTATTCTTTCCCACCACCCCCACCTCACCCTCAATACTTCTGGCCTAGCTGGAAGTGGGGAGGGTTGTGGGGGGAGCTTTATTCGCCAGGCACTCAGCTTCAGGGTAAATAGCCACTTCTATTCCTGTGCACCTGCATTTGAATGCTTCATTTTGATTTTGTCTCCTGCTGTGAAAATGTAGCTTCTTCAGGCACATACAAGTTCTGCCATGCAGTATCTATGAATATAGTATTCAGAAATGTCAGTTGGTGACCTAAAAACAACTACTATTCCTCAAAGTAGCATGTTGTTCTAAAATAAAATCTGTTTATGATTTGTTTCTCTTTCCTTCTCTACTAGGTTTTTTTTTTCACCTCCTTTTCCTTTCCTCCTTAACATGACTTCACTGAGAAAGATCTAACAAAGCCTGGTTGAAATCTTTCTAAATGTTGCTGTAGTCACTGATTAGTCACAGTGGAAAAGAGCAGAATTCCTGTTTCCCTGTCCTCCTACAAGCTTTTTAAGCGAAATTTCTAATCATCCATGTTAGCTTAGACTCATCCTTTCCCTCCTATTTTCTGCCGATCACAGAAAATCGAGAAAAAAGAAATTCAACACTGGAAAATTAAGGATTCAGGTAGTCAGGAGGTTGGTGTTTGTATAAGCAAAACTGGTAGAGGGGGGAAAAAAACTTTCAGAGGGGAGAATTTGATTCCTTGGGGCTGATCTGCAAGGGAGATGAAAGCTTTGAATGAGTCTTTGTAAAATGCTAGTGGTTTCCCATATCAACTCAAGTAGGAGACAAGAGAGAGGTAGAAGTAGATTTAACTTTATAAAGCACACAATTTTTTTATTCTAAGCTATTGCTTTTCAAAAGAAACCTTAACCATTGAAATAGATGTGATATATCTATATACTAAATGGCTTTGCCTGACAAAATATGAATGGCCTAAACCTTATATTTAAACACATATGTTTGAATAATTCTTTTAAAAGGGCTGTTTTTTCATAGATGTAGGCAGGAACTGCTGAGATTGAACATGAAAAATTTGGCCAAGAAATATGAGTAGGTCTGAATTTTGCAAAGTGCTATAAATTATATGACTGCATCACTATTTGATTGTGAGAACCTAAGAATATTCAAATTGTTACAAGTGACCTTAGAATTCAACTTGGGATTTCTTTAATTCATACATTTGCCTGAATATGTTCATTGATTTCAAAGGCATTAAAAATTGTGTAAATTTTAGAACCGGGAAAAATAAGTGTGTTAAAGACTATGTGATAGCGATATGATATATGTGGCAACTTTGGAACTAAGCATGAAATAACTTAAAATACTGACTCAAATATTTTAAACTGGATGTATTCGGAAGCACTAAGGTAGCTGTAGAGAATGAAGTCTAATCAGAATGAGCTTGTTCTAGACATAATCTTTTTTGTAAGTACAGATGCCTCAGAATTTTCAGACTTCTTTTTGTGTGCCCTAAGCCCCATAGAGTGCCACCACTTACCCCTCCTAGTGCTTTCCTGCAGTATAGTCCCTAGTCACTGATCTAACGAATTCATTCAGACTAAGATATTAGGCAGGACAGCTAGGTGGCACAGGATAGAGAACTAGGCCTGGAGTCAGAAAGACCAGAGTTTAAATCTAGCCTCAGATACTTACTAGCTGTGTGACTCTGGGCAAGTCACTTAGTCCTGTTTGTCTCTGTTTCCTCTTCTACACAATGATCTGGAGAAGGAAATGGCAAACCACTCCAGTATCTTTGCCAAGAAAACCCCATATGGGGTCGTGGGGAATCAGATGGGACTAAAACAATGAACAACAACAATAAAAAAGATAATAGGCAGTTTTTATGGTGTTTGGCAGGTACATAGTTGTGTTATTTTTAGTCGAGTCCAATTCTCTGTGACCCCATTTGGGGTTTTCTTAGCAAAGGTACTGGAGTGGTTTGCCATTTCCTCCTCCAGCTCATTTTACAGATGAGGAAACTCAGGACAACAAGGGTTCAGTGACTTGCCCAGGGTCACACAGCTAGGAAGTGAGGCTGGATTTGTAGTCCAGAAGATTCCAAGCTCAGTACTGCCCCAGGTTCACAGTAGACACTATATAAATGCTTATTCCCTTTTTACTTCATGTGTTACTCTTCTCAGGAGTAAAAGAGGCATCTTGGAAGAGTGGTTAAAAGAACAATGGAGTAGGAGCCAGAAGACTGGCTCTAGACTGGGTTCTAGTTCCAGCTTTGCCCATTTAATACTATGTGACCTTCTGTCATAGCCTCTGTGGCCTGGTCTCTTCTCTATAAAACAGGGATAACAATCACAGGTTAGGAACAAATGAAATATACTGTTAAGAAGGAATGCACAGTGGAAAGAGGCCTGCTTTTGGAGCCAGAGAACCTCGGCTTGAATCTCAGCTCTGTCACTCACTTTCTGTTTAACCTTGTCCAAAATCACTTCAGTTATCTGGGATACGGTTCCTCATCTATAAAGAAGGGGCTGGATCAAAAGTCCAAGGTCTCTTTTAGCTCTTGATTCTTTTACTATATATAAATTCTTATTGCTATTTTTAAAGAGGTTATGAGAACAATTACCACAAAATGATGAAGGGAATGAATGGGGGAATTTCAAGCCCCAGAGGAGATATTTAGGCATCTGGGGGACTCCTTAGGCCTAAAAAGCAAAACATTCTCTACTCTTTATTCTCTCCTTTTCTCTACCCCATTTACTTGCTTCTTACACATCTCTGAAGTAATCTAATCCAATCTTCTTTTTCTTACAAATAAGGCAACCAAGGCCCAGAGAGACTAAATGACTTTCCCATGGTCACACATTTAATAAAAGGCACAGAAGAGATTTAAACTCAGATTTTCAGAATCAAAAGTCACATATTCTTTAAATTATAATAATCAAGAGATTTTTGTGTGCCTTTGATGTACCAGGTATTGTGGGAAACATAAAAGAAGAAAAGAGCCTACTTCCCAGATACTTATAGTCTACTTGAAAATCAACATGGATGGTACTCTCTATAGTCCTAGGAGGAGAAGACAGACAAGGAAAAAGAAAAGTCAAAAGATGATTCCAAGAGTTTCATGCTGGAAGATTAAAGGATGCTGACACCAGGGAGAGAAATGAAATTGCTGGCAAAGGAAGCTGGCTTAGGGTTGAGTGATGTAAAAGATGATGAAGTAAATTTTGAAAATGTTGAGTTTGGGGTGGTGGCGGATCAATTCAACTATTTTATAAGTAGCTAGAGGCATAAGACGGTTAGGGAACTAGCTCCTGTTAAGAACTCAATTTCTACCTTGAACAAGATCTTCCATGGGTGTGGAAAACTGGATTTTGCTACCTCCTCGATGAATTTTAAAATGCAATTTGCTTTTTAGCCGCTGCATGCCCTCTGACTGCTAGGCTAAGGAGCTAGAACTTGACTCAGCCAGTGATAAGGAACTGCTGACTATTTTTGAGCACAAGCGTGATATGACTGGATCTATTCGTCAGGAGAATTAAGCTGACAGTAGTTTGAAAGATGGATTGAGGGGAAAGAGAGTGGAGATGGGAAGACTGGTTAGAAGGCAATAGTCTGGGCAAGCATGATAGGGCTGTTTTGAAGAGATAACCTAAATCTAATAACTGCAGTGAGCCCCCAAAGGGAAAAGACTGAGTGACTATGGGGGACTCATTCATTTATTTACTCATAAAACATCCATTAGATACCCAGTGTCCAAAGCACTGTACTAGGTAATGGGAGAGACACAAGGTTTAGACAAGAAATGATCACTGGCTTATAGTCTTAGGGAGGGATCAGACACAAACATAGATTAATATGATAAATAGTGTTACTTGGTAAGTCTACTAGCAACATTCAAGACAAAGTGCTATGTAAAGTCTGAAGAAGAAAGCTCTTCCCCACAGGGCAAAGTTAAAGAAGGCTTCATGGAGAGGCAGCAACTGACTTCTGCTTTAAAAGATTTGTACACATATAACTGGCAACGATGAGAGATGAAATTCTAGTCACAAAGAACTGTATGATTTATAAAGGCATGGAAGCGGGAGAGCAGAGAACACATTCAGGAGATAGAGGGTAGTCTACTTTAATGTAGTAGGCCATATTTGAAATTGTGTCTTCCTGACTCCAGGCCCAGTGCTCTATCCCTAGGGAGCCATTGGAGATTTTTAAATAGAGAAGTGCCATAATTAGGTCATTTTTTAAACCAATAATCTAGCTGCTAATGCCCATGAATGACCTTGTAGAAAAACTTGATGATTAGGCTTGAGAAAAGCTTGCTTAATATTGGTAATATTGACTCCAGACCTCCTGTTACCTCTGTCTCCTCACTTCATTTTTTCAGTCCTCAGTTCAACTAATTCTAATCTCGTTCTCATCTTCCATTTATTGTTACGGCTAGAGAAGCTTTTACGGCTAGAGAAGATAACTCCAAGAGCTAAAACTCACGTATTATAAATGACTACTGGCTACACTCAAGCAGCCTGGGAAGATTTTGATTTTAAATAGGAAACTGTCTTGGGGATCTTACTATCACTTGCTGCCTCAGTCCAACAATTCACTAAGGAAAAGGCAGAGACTCCAGGAGTAGTGGATTTAATTGATAACATACTAACTGAAAATCAGGATATTTCTTATGCAATGATACTTTCTAGAAATACTCAACTGAGAGTGTCATTATTTAAACCACTGGTTAATTTGCTGCTTGCAAGTGAATTTCATTCCCCTGTTGACTGATCAGACAAATAGGCATTTCTAAATACTTAGAACTCAGACATGCTAAACCTGTTCAAACTTTAAAAGCGGTTAGAAGAATTAACTATGGAACATCATATGGCAACTAAAGGCTCCCCCCTAAACATGACAAAATCCTTCTTGTAGATAAAAAAAAGAAAGGATCTTGCTAAAAAGAAAATTAGAGTCTATTCTTGGGCTTTCCTGTCAAAAATACAAGAGAGTAGAGTAAGAAAATTACTGAAGTGGGTGATAGAAACAATTTCAAAACTGATCACTGTGTAATTTACTTCTTCTATACCTTTTGGAAAAGCAAAAATGCTACCCCAAATTCATCTGCAGTATAATGCTTTTAAGTCCTCTCATTTCTAAAACATGACTCTAAAACATCCTGAAAGAGTTAAAGCTATATAAATATTTATCATCCTTTTTTTTTCAAAAGGATAAGTAAAACTCCTTTTGCATACATGAATTTCAGATTGCTAAGACAAACATGAGAACATGGTCAGGGGGCTCATCAACTTAATGAGGATATGGTAATGATAATGACTTTTAAGGCAGCTTATATATAATCAAAACCCAGAGACTTCAGTGTTGTTCTAAGACATGCTAAGACCCAGGAACAGCTAATGCTTTTAGAAGCATATGGTTGAATGACAGGAATACCATCAAGGGCTTATGGTGGTACCAAAGTGAAAGATTCATTAAAAGTGATAAATGGGATGTGCCTTTCTTAATGTTTTGCAATTGCATGTTCCATACCCAGACCAGTGGCTATGCATTTTAACTGCCTTTTTTAAAAAGGAGAGCTGCCAGACCTTAATTATAGATTAAATAGTTATTTGCAAATTAGAACTTCTTCATTAACATACCAGAAAAATAATTATGAACAATTCTCTAGTACTAAACAAAACATACTAATGGAGGACTATAAGAAGTTTGAGAGCATTATGAAAGTATGGAATGAAGGCAATGAAAAATCATTTAGGTCACAGAGAACAAGTTAATTGGCTCCCCTTATACATTATAAAGGGAACAAGAGATAATTAGTTCACCATAATGCATATGCACAGTTACAGAAACTTCTACCATGTTGTCATGTGTATTGTAGACTGGTGGTTTTCAAAAAACTAAATTATGGTAAATTTTCTTAAAGAATCTGCACCTTTATAGCTTCATTTTAATATCCCCACATGAACCAGACTTTCCTATTTCAACCTCTTACAAATACTTCATCAACATAAATTGTCAATTACAATAATCATGCCACTACTTTGCTGTAAAGTTTTCATAGCATGTCCACTGGTTGAGTGATTCAATCATTCATTCAACAAACCTGCTAAACACCTAATATGTACCCAGGGTTATGGTAGGTATTAGGGATACAAAGAGAAAACTGAAAGAAAAAACAACCCAGCTCGTGGCACATTATATTCTTACAGTGATCTCACAAGGTAAGGCAAGTATTTTAATTAATTTTACAGGAAGAGAAACTGAAACAAAAGCAAGTCAAGTGACTAATTAGTGAAAAAGTCATAACTAGGACCCACTGTAGGGTCTTCAGCTTCCTAGGCTATTTCTTCATAGCCTACTATTCCATTGCTATTCCTCAATGCTTCCAGGATCATTTGTTGTTCAGTTGTTTCAGCTGTGTCCAACTCTTTGTGACCTCATTTGGGGTGTCCTTGGCAAAGATATTGGAGTAGTTTCCTATTTCCTTCTCCAGCTCATTTTACAGATGAGGAAACAGAGGCAAACAGGGTTAAGTGACTTGTCCAGGGTCACAAACTTGGTAAGTGTCAGAGGCTGGATTTGAACTCACAAAGATGAATCTTGATGAATCCAGGCTGGGCTCATTATCTACTACATCACCTTGCCCTAACCAGGATCAAAGCAGCATACGTTTAAAGCTGGAAGTGATCTTTGAGGCCACTGAGTTCAACTGCCTCATTTTACAAATGAGGTAACAGGATAAGGCCAAGGCTGTGAACCTGGGAGATTAGACAGATGGTGGTACCTTAGATAGAAATAGGGAAATTTGGAGGAAGGAAGTAGTGAAGCAGGATGGGGATGGGAGGGGGTTGTAGAAAAGGATGAGTTCTGTTTTGTGTGTGTTGAACTAGAGAGGCACGCCTGTTGGAAATCCAGTGGAAAATGTCCGATAGGTAGTTGATGATGTGGACTAGAACTCAGGAGACTAAAGAAGAATAAATATATGATAAAAACACTAAAACTCAGAGAGGATAAATGACTTGCTCAATGTCACATGGTAAATGGAAAAACTGAGACTGCTATTAAGGTTTTCTTACTCCAAATATAGAGCCTTTTCCTTAATATTTACTAACATTCTACGTACTATGAATAAAATAAATCACGAAACACAAAGATGGGAGACAGAAAAAGAATCCTCATAGTAGTTCTAAAATCAACTGCTATCTTAAACCCATTTTAGAAGTAGGTTGGCTATAAATCTTGAATAGTAATCAATAAAAATTAAAGTAATTGAAATAGTTCAAATATTTTATAATAGTACTTCTCTAAAGGATTTTGCTTCTCACTCTTTGAATGCATAATGCAGTTCAGTATTGTTAAAATCACAATTTGTATGAGGAAGTGTCAGTTTTTAATATTTTCCTTTTTTATAGTCATCTGAAAGTCAACAGGCAGGATTGGGGATTATAACTCATTTAATATTAATAAAAAGAACTGATATTTATACACACATTAAGGTTTAGAAAGTGCTTTAGATATCTTCCCTCATTTGATCTTCATAACAACCTCTAAGTTAAGAATCCTAGAGGCATTTTTATTGTCCCTCTTTTATGGATGAAGAAAAGATGTTTCGAGAGGAGTGACTTGCCCACGATCACAGAGATAACAAGTATTTGAGATGAAAACTAACTAAACTAGGTCTCCTGATTTCATGTCTATCTCTACCCACTTTACGAAGGCATCTCTCATTTTGACTTCTGCAGGATGAAGTATATACTTGGACTTTTCTATTCCAGAACAAACTTGAGAGACTACCTGCATTGATCCTATCAGAGGTTTTGTAAAATACATTTTGTACAATGTATTATTTGTATAGCATATCAGCTGATATACTCCTCTGTAATGAAGATAGTCACAATCTCTTAGTAAAACGGATATAAAAAAGCATAGAGGTTTTTTTTTCCTTCAAGCTAGAAAAGGTAATAATGTAAATGGTAATTAATATTCCATGGCATTTTCTCAGTCCACATCCTCTTGATGTCTCTGCAGGATTTAACACTGCTGACTACCTTTTCCTCCTAGATATTCTCCCCTCTTTGGGTTTTTGTGTTATTACTTTCTTGGTTTTCTTCCCACCCATCTGACTGTTCCTTCTAAGTTTCCTTTCCAGAATTATCATCCATGTTGGTCCCCTCACAGCGAGTGTACTTCAAAGGTTTGCCCTCTTCTGTTCTTTCTCTCAATGAATCTCTTAGTTTCCTTGGGTCCAGTTGGTCAACAAGCATTTGTTAAGTGTATACTATGTGCCAGATACTGTGCTAAGCATGTGGGATATGAAGAAAGACAAAGACATGGCTTGGGGTAGAAAGATAATGAGTTGTGTTTGGACATGTTGAGTTTTAGATGTACACTAGCTGTCAAGTGCAGATACTTCTTAGATCAATATCTAGCCTTAGTCTCTCTCTTAAGTTCTACCACCGCAGCTCCAGATACTGGACACTTAACACTGACTATCCCATGGGTCAGTACCTCAAACTCAAAATGTCCAAAACAGAGCCCATTATCTTTCTACCTAAACTCACTTCGTAATTTATTCATTGCTTTTGAAGATATCACCATTCTTCTAGTTATACAGATTTATAACTTTGGAATCATTCTGAACTCTTCACTCTAATTCCACCATACCTACATATCATTGACACTTATCCCATTTCCTATACTAACTTGGCCACTATTCCAGTAAGAGCCACATTATCTCCCTGGATTACTATATTATGATCTTCTTGCCTCAAACCTCTCCTTTTGCTGATCTCTCCTCTATATCTGCCAAAGTGATGTTCCTAAATCACAGGTCTGACCAGGTCACACCACTGCTCAAAAAGCTCCAGTTGCCTCTAGGCAAGTCTGTTTGACAGCTAAAGTCCTTTAAATTTGGCTTGGGCTACCTTATTCCCTTTCATGTACCCTACAGTATAGCTGCTACCCATACATGAAACTTCATCTCCCACTTGTGCTTTTGCCCAAGGTCTAGGCTAGTACTGGAATGTAGTCCCTCCTTACTTATGTGTCTTAAAATAACAGAGCTTCTCTCAAATCTCAGCTCAAATTCTACTTTCTACATGAGGCCTTTCCTGAACTCCCTAGCTGCTAGTTTCCTAACCTGCATCCCAGAAATGTCTTGGCATTCACTTTGCATACATACTGTAGTTACTAATGTGCATGTGTTGTTTCTCTCCAGTATAATATAAGCCCCATGAGGGCAATGCCTGATTCATTTTTGCCTTTCTGTCCTCAGAAGTCACTACAGTCCCCTAGCATGTTGTGGATGCTGGGAGATAAACAGAAAAGTGAGAAAGTCCCTCCTTTCAAAGAGCTTACATTGTACTGGAGGAGTCAAGTTGCTCTAGTGGAGCATAACATGTTGATAGAAAAGTAAACACAAAATTTACAAATATACAAATTAAATACATAGAGAGCAGCCAAGATGGAGGAGTAGCAGAAAGAAAGAGAGCTTAGCTCTCCCTCTACTCCATAAAGATCTAAAAAATGTACCAGATTGAGTCTTGATAAGGAAATTCAAGAAAAAAAAATCAGTGTCATTTCTCAAGGTCAGGTCTGCATAGGGAGATAGAGAGGTCTGTGAATACTGAATTAGGGGTGCAACCAGGAATAGCCATGCAAAACATTCCAATGAAAGAAATGATGGAGAGGCCTATCCACAGCTGTGTACCAGGGCAAAAAGAGGTCCTTGATCTGGTGCAGAGGTGCTTGACTTTGTGTGGGGAGCAGTAAGAGGTACCAACCAGTAGTATTACCTAATGGTGGGTCACAAACCCCGTGCAGAACAAGAAACTGATTTGTATCTACATATAATAGTCCAGGGCAAGGAGTGGTAGGCCCTAGAACCAGAGGCTTCCAACTTATGTGGCCTACTGACCCCTTAAAAAAAAAAAACATTACTCAGTACCCCTTCAGGGTTTGGTTAGGTTAACCCGTATGGGGTATGGACCACCTGGGGAACCTATGCCCTAGACCAGGCGTGGGCAATCTGTGGCCTCGAGGCCACATGTGGCCCTCTAGGTCCCTAAGTGTGGCTCTTTGAAGTTTGGATTCTATTAAAGGGCCATACTTGAGGACCTAGAAGGCCACATGTGGCCTCAAAGACGCAGGTTCCCCACTGCTGCCCTAGACTGTCAACTAAGTGAGGAACAAGTATGGAAGCAAGTACATTTGTGTGCCTATGACCCTCACCTTGGCCCTACTACCAAGTCCAAAGTCTGCAAGTAAGGCTAGAAGAACCAACAAACAAAAAAAGAATCTTACCATAAAGAGCTATTGTGGTGACAGATAGATACCCTCAAGACACAAATCCAAGCTAAGAGAATTCCTCCAAAACATATAAGCAAAACCTCATGGAAAAACATAGCTTGGGCATGAGAAAATTAGAGGACACAAGTGGAAAAGAAATGAGAGATATTAAAGAAAGAATAGGAAAGACAAGGAGGTCCAAAATCATATTCATGCAACAAATTCTTTGAAAATTAGAATGGACCAAACAGAAATTAATGATCCCACAAGACAAGAAGAAGTATTAGCACAAAGTCAAAAGAATGAAAAAAAAAACAAGATAAAATGTAAAGTATCATCTCAAAGACAAATTAAGGAGAGCTAAGTTAAGAATCCCTAAACTACCTAAAAGTCATGACTAAAAAAATAAAAAATTCTCACTATATTATAGCTAGATATCATATTTCAAGAAAACATGAAAGTAGAAATACATAATTTAAAATGCACTTATTTAAATGGCATGCCAAAAAATTTACAAGATGATAAGAAATATTTTAAAAACGCATCCCTTTAGTGAACCATCAACCCCACTTTCTCAAGCAATGAGTCTCAGCAGAAAAATGAACTGGATTTAGAATCAGGGGAACTGGGGTCAGATTAGCTCTGCCACTTACATCCTTTGTGACAAGGAGCAAATCACTGAACTTCTCTGGGCCTCAGTTTTCTTATCTACAAAAAATGGGTGAGGGGTGTTAGACTAGAGAATCTCTGTGGTCCCTGCCAGCTCTAACAGATGAAATGTCATGACAAACTACTAAGCTACCTAACTGGCAGCATTTGAAACAGATCTCCTACCATCTTTATGTTAAATCTGTGGACTTATAGATTATTATCCTTCAAGTTAAATAAAGCAAAGGAAGAAGATTCTTAGAACTACAAAGAAAATTTATAACAATAAGAACAGTCATTCATTCAGAACCCTCTATTAAAGTTAACATTACCCCTTGTCTGCCATGTGTATGTAAGGTTGGACATTTGTGAAAACCTTGCTTTCCACTTCTAAAACTCCCTGTCTTACTCTCTGTCTTAGTCTCTAAGTAGGCAGCAGGTGGGTTCTATTTGGATTTAAGTCCTGCCTCTGATACATACTCTGTGACTATGAGCAAATCATTTCCCTTCACTTCTCAGAAGTTGCTGACCTGCACAGGTGGATGGGTGGAGCATCCGCAATGGGCCTGCCTTACACTAAAACAATAACAATATTTACATCAATTCATCTGATAGTTTGCAAATACATCTGCCTTCCAAATGAGTTAGTCCTCATTCTTGAAAATAGTGGTGAGGAAAGTGGAACCGCCATCTTGAGAGTGGGGAAAAAAACCATTTTCCTTCTAATGTTCAAGTTAGTATGCTATACCTTGAGTAAGATGATACTGGCAATGGCAAGACATGTGTAGACTCATCAAGTTAACCTCGCAACAGTCCTAGAGGAGAAATTCTGTTGCTTCGTGAGAAGTTTTAAAACATGGGGCTAGCATAAATTTATAAGATGTTTAGGGCTCTAGCAAACTACCAAATGTTAGAAAATTCAGGTGACAATACTTATGGATAAATGGTTGCCAAGAAACTTGTTCTGTTCCAGTTAATTCCATTACTTTGATCTAGAAAGGATTTTATAGTTCAATGATTAATCTTTTTTCTATTAAAAGTATATGGGTTGATTAAAGGAAATTTGTATTTAAAAACAAGTAAAAACTACTTGCTTCCACATCTTTAAGTAAATATTTCTTCCTTGATTTGATTCGAGAGTTAGACAGCACATAAAATATTAGCAATATACTTATAATTTCTTTTCTTATCAGTGAAATGACATCATAAGCTATAATGTATTTACCAAGGAATTGTAATGCACTGGCTTTGTGCAAATATTGTACAATCCAATAATATATTTCAGAATAATTTCAAACCCATCATACAATTTACATCATTTATAAGAAATGTAATTTTACTATTTCTTCCTCCCCCTCTCCCATATGTCATTTTTTAACATTTATACTACCCTTTCCCTAACACACTGGGTGATTTCCCTTTAAGTCTCATCTCCTTTTGCCTATCCATGCAACGCTGATTAGCATTTTCTTTTCAGTCACATTTCTTTGTCCTGTTGCTAGAAGAGACTGGGAGAATGGTTCAGGGGGCTACGCAAATGTATTATAAAATAGGATGGGTTCCAGTGAGGCCCTGATTCTTGCTTGGCAAAATTGTTTAATTTATGCTTCAGTTTTGTCACCTGTGAAATGGGGATAATGTGTATCCTTCCAGTTTTAAATGAAAAGAACTGAAACATGTGTGTATGTTACCAATAATTACATATTAGAGAATTTGTTTAATAAAATACTACTCTTCTGATACTGACTTATGCAAAACAGTACTATAGGATAGCTTACCTAAAATATGCTACTAATGTGTTTAGTTTTCTTAAATCTATGTTTATTTTAATGTCATTTTAAAAAAGGCAAATATATTAAGAAAAGCTGACTCTTCCATTAAGAGATCTTGTTTACTGATCATATAAGCTGTTCTAGTAGTTGTACTTAGACACTGTATCATAAGCATAACACAGATGGGAAGAGAGATCAAATGGATACCTTAATGAATATTTACTACTGGTTACTCCAAATTTAGCTGTGTTGAATATCACAACACGTTCTTTAAATCAAGTACTCTGGTTTTGTGCAAAACACCCATTTTCTCATGTATTCATTTGTAATAGTTATTAAAAAGAGAGAAAAAACCTTTAACTTAGGTTTTCAAATAACATCATGTTATGTAGATCAATTCCTAATTTTCAAAAATCTAGAACTTCTGTATTTTTGTGTTTTTTAACAAACATTCTTAACAGCAATAAATGGTTTAAAAAATAGCAAAGACTTAAACATATTTATTGGATATAATAAGATTAGGAGAAAAATTTCCCAAATGAATAAGCATGATGTTACATGAAACAAGAAATATATTAATTGAAATAAAATAACATTTTCAACACGCACTCTTATCAAAATTCTGAAGGGACAGTTAAGAAATGGCAACTTTTAAAAGCAATATCTGTGTCATTAAACAATTTAAGAATGGACAAAAGACTATAAAACACTATTTAAATAATTTAACATTTAAGGAAAAAGATGCTCCATTATATTCACACAACTTCTGGTGTACAACATAATTTATTTAATAATAATTCTACTCTAATAGCCTGGGACTGCATCTCACAGGACGCAGAGGAAGGCTTCAGGGAAGTGTCCTCTCAACCAGTTGTTGAGTTAGAGATGGAATAGTAAAGTGAACAGATCCCTGACGTTTCCTAAATTTTCATGTTAAGGTGTGGAGGATATAAGCTATCCACAGCTACCCATGTTCTATTTTCTGAGAGAGACCAGAAGTTAAAATAGTTCACAATCTGTTTAGCAAATCCATTTGACTTATTTGCACAACTTTTAAAATAACAGTCTATTCATTCACTCATTTTAGTCTTAATTTAGGTCACTATTAGGCCTTGCAATTATAGAACTAAAATTAATCAGACCCTACTTACCTTTTCAAGACTCCTCATAAAATCTATCATCTAAAATTAATCTATGCTAAGAGAAAAGCTCTTTTATTTTAGGTGTATACTTGTAACAATATAAAATCAAAATAATATCTTTGAATCTATATAATCTTTCCTCTGTCATACAGTCCTTAATAGAATAGTTTGGTGACAACTATTTTGTTTAAGTTGACAATAAAGGAACTACCTCTTAAAAATAATCTTACGAAAGTTAAATTTACCATTTGGGTCCATTATTACTTTGAATGCTAAGTGGAATTAGGGTTGTCCTATTAACAGGAGACATCTTTTCAAACTAGTGATAGATGTTGATACCTTTAAAAAATTAAACAGAAGGAGTCCTTTGAAAATCACAAGACATGAAAAAACAATGTTGCAAAAACGGGAACTTTCACAAGTTAGACATATTTCTTTTACTAACCTGTAGTTAATATGAGAAGTATATATACCTCAATACATTAGTAATCTTATCGACCTGGTTACTCCCTCCAACTGGAAATTCATGATTACAAATACCAACCCATCCTATTCTATCTATGTGACTGTTATTCATGTCTGCTCATAAATTCTGCACAGAAGGATCTACCCAATATGCTGGAGGCCTTTGCCTAGGTCTTTTAACAATCCATGGGAAGTAGAATAACACCTGGACTATTATTTATCCTCTCCATCTAACTGGTCAGATGGGTAACCTGGCAGCAATGGAAAAAACATCATTTGAATATTAATGGTTTGGGTTTTTAGTATTATGCTTTATGGAGCCATTTTCTTAAATTTGCGTTTTGGTCTTCCACATTAATATGACATAAAATTTAGGCAGTCACACAATGATCAAATCATGACTATGCAAATCGAGGACACTATGTATCTAGAATTTTGTGACAGAAGAGTATAGCTAAATAAATAATTGTATTCATTTTGGATTCTAACTAGATTATTTTGACTTTCTACTATTTAGCATTGAAATCCTGTCCATAATGCCCACGGTAGCAGAATTTGGACTATTGAGATTAGTCTTTCTTCCTGTAGCATGATAATGGATTTTAAAACTCGACCAGTCTTAGTAGAAGCAAAGACCTTAGAGTGGAAGAGCAGCTGATGCACAAGAAAATGGACTCTATTAGTCACTAATTGTTAAGGTGCGTAAGTGGAAAATTTATCTGGAATAACTAAAAATATCTCATCATAAATGTTAAGGAGTATTTGAAAATGTTTATTAATTTTCTTCTTAAAGAAAATTAAAATGATTTTAAAAAAACCTTTTCTTTTAAGAAAGTTTTCCTGTTATACATTGCTATAATGAATTAATTAATTAGTTCTAATGAAATAATTGTGAATTAATAATTCACCTTAGTTTACTAAATGAACAAATCGTGAATTTGTAACTCACCTTTAACCATTAACTAATAAGTTTATTCATAATTAATGAATTATGAATTGCCATAACTGATGAATTATTCTCTTTGGACAATGCTTTCTTTTATTTACTTTTTTTTGGAAGGGGAAAGGCAGGGCAACTGGGGTTAAATGACTTGCCCAAGGTCACACAGCTAGTTAAGTGTGTCAAGTGTCTGAGGCCATATTTGAACTCAGGACCTCCTGACTCCAGGGCTGGTGCTCTACTCAGTGTGTCACTTATTTGCCCCTAGACAATGCTTTCAGTCATTTACTGAATACTTACAGAATGCCAGCATTATGCTAGGTTCTGTTTATACAAGGATGAAATAGGACAAAGTCTCTGCCTGCAAAGAGCTTGCACTCTAGTGAAGAGGAAGGAAGAGAATATATACAACAAGTAACAATAAGAGTTTTAATGCTTTGATGGGTTTATGATTTTATTCATGTGAGTACTCCCTTCAATTATAAAGATCCCATGGATTCCTCCAAACCTTCTCATCTTATGCAAATCTTGTTCATCTCATCCTGTCAATCTTCAAAGGGGGTTCAATCACCATTCCAGGGGTGGTCCTCTCTAGACTTCTTCATATTATATGGATTGCAATAGAGCTTAAATGCTATCTATCAGTTATCCCTCTGTTTTCTGAAATGACCAGCCTATCTCCTTTTTTGATCATATACTTATCTTTCTGATGATTGCCTTCATGCTACATTTACCACACATTAAAAAAAATATTATTTGATGGATTAAAATAATACCATAGTCATTTCCATGTATATTCTATCTCCCTAAATCCAAAGCCTCTACTTAAACACAGTTCAGGAAAATCAATCATGTCTAACAGAGTGTAAGACAATAGTCCCTCATATCTATCAAAAGATTCATAGGAACATAGTTTTTAAGCAAGAAAGGACCCTAGAGATCATTGAGTCCAATTACTTCATTTTATACATAAGGAAAGTTAGGTTAAGAGAATTTAAGTAACTTATCCAAGGACACAGAGCTAGTTAAGTGTCTGAAGTAGAATTCAAACCCAGGTCTTCCTGACTCTAAGTGCAACAGTTTTATTATTTGCTCTCAGGTACCAAGACTGGACATTGCAATTAATTTGAATTTTGTTTAGAGTTGTTTTTGTTTCTCTTACACTTTTGCCAACTTGATGTGTGTGAAGTAAAATCACAGATTATTTTAATTTTTATTTCTCTTATTAGTTATTTGCAGAATTTTGTATAGTTACTAAGTTTGCACTTCTTTTGAAATTTGTTGATCTTTTAACCATGATTATCTCTTAAGAAATGGCGTGCATGTGTCTGAGTGTGTGTGTGTGTGTGTGTGTGTGTGTGTGTGTGTATACTGAAGCCTATTCACACCCTCCATGCATCTTTTCTTGGGAAACCCTCTAATTTAATTCTTCAGAGGCTGTCATGATTCCTATATAGTGTAATGGGAATAATACTGATGAGCTTTGTCACAAGACGCAGCTTAGGATCATTAAATTATTGAACAATTTTCTTAAAGTAATACAAACTTCTCTCTTTTTTTCCTTTTCAAATCTGGGTCCAGTTCACTGCCTAGACAGTATCTTTTACATACATGTAATATGGGCTGTCCATTCAACAGTATATTGTGATCTGGACAATAGGTATTCTTCATCCACTGTTTCTGTGTGTGTATGTGGATTGCTAGTCTGAACTCTTATGAATGATTATAGTTCTCGTTTAGGAGACTCTTCAATGTGCCAGGTCTTGATGCAATTTGAACAATGCCATTCAAAACCACGAACACCTGGACATCATCAACTATAGAGCATCCCTCTTCTATCTGGACTCTGAACTGGACATCATTCATGATATTGGTAAAAAATTTAAGCAAGAATGTATTTCCCTATTTTATACCTTGTTTGATATCAGTAATCAGAGGGTCACTGAACAAAATTATCTCTGTTGCTGCATCTTTTGAGGGATCTTCTATGATTTTTACATATGAATGTTCCACCTTGTTGAAACAGAGCCTTAAAGGCCTGCTCTATCAAATCAAAGTTTTGTGTGTGTGTTTTTAAAAATAGTTAACAAACAATAAGCACAGTGGGATCTCTTCTTCATTCTTTCAGTCACTTTTATATATGTGCTGGAATTCCTTTACAGGGGTACAGCCTAAGATTTCTATCAGGAGCTGAAGATAATATGTGGAAGTCTTTAGGACCGTGGTCTTTCCTCTTGGTTTCTCCATAGTAGGTCATTCTTGTAGCAGCTGCTCTATCAGCAATCAGTTGTTAGGGTGACTAGCTACTCTTCTCTAGTTGGGGGAGATCTCTGAGAAGTAACACACAGGTACTATACACAGCCAAGTTCCTTCTAGTGTCGCTTCTTAGTCTCAGCTTTACTTCAATATCTAATGTATATTTGACCCTTCTCTGTGCTCTACTGGTTATTGAGCAAGCAAGCAGACCTATCCTGTGTCTTGCATGTACCTATTTCTATCTGGATTATCTTTTCCTGCAGAACATAAGCTCCCTGGGCCTGCTATCACACATCGGTTGTGCCTGCTACTTACTGGAGGAAGCCAAAGCTGATGGATCACTTGAGTTTAGGGTTTTTTTTTTTTTTAGCTCTGAGGAAAGAGGGCTGTTGGAGAGATCCAGCAGATTATTAAATGGAAGACCTGATGTTTTAGTATAAGCATTTATACCACGGAAATTGGCAGACACTACAAACCAGAGCTCAATTTATTGTTCTCTAAAATAGACTTACAAAAGGGATGGAGAAAATGTTAATAATGCAGATTAAACAAGACTATGTTGTGGGCATATTTTTTTGGAGAGCCAGCTGGAAAGCCAATGGGTATCTGCATTAAGCCCATCACTAATATGGGATGTGCCTGGGAGCTGATGACCACTATGGTGCCTAAGGATGGGAAAACTAGCTCAGGTCAGAAAACTGGAGCAAGATAACACTTCTGTGTCAACTAGCAGTGAGTGGCTGCTGCATTTCCATCCCAAGAAAGATAAGATCCCGTCTTCAAACAAAACAAAACAGTGAATATAAGCTTGTTGTGAAGAGGGACTAGTTTTGCTTGTTCTCTGCATGCTTAGCATAGTGCCTGGAACATAGCGGGTGATGGATCAATAAGTTCTTGTTTGTTGACTCCTTGCACATAACATGACGCCTTTTGTCTCCATGCCTCAGCACTTGTCATTCCACAGGCCTGTAATTCACTTCCTCTTTATCTCCACCTCTCAGAGTTCCTCTCTTATTTTAAGACTCAAATCATGTACCAACTTCTGCATAAGCATCTACCAGTCTCTGACCCAAACTACCTTAGATTTAACTACTTTGTATTTATCACTTTATCCTGTGTACATTTTTATATTTATTTGTTGTTTCTCTCATTAGAATGTAATTTTAGGTGGATTTTAGTTTTTAAAAGGCTGAAACAAAAACATAGATTCTGATTAAACAAAGATATAAATAACCAAAGGATAAGAGATTTAGAGCTGAAAGGGACCTCAGAGGTCACTGTGTTAATGGATGAGAAAATGGAAGTGAATAGTCTATGCTAATGTCACATAGGCTGTAAGTGGCAGAGCTAAGATTCGAACTCTGGTGCTTTGAATTCAAATTCTATGCTCTTTTTAAAAAAGCATACCAAACTGTTGAATTTTTTTTTTTTACTGTTAGTATATGCTCTTAAGTATAGCTCGAGAATTATGTGTATACACTATAAGGTTCTGTTAATACCCATAATAGCCAGACTGCCCTTCACAATTCATTAAGAAATTCTACTTGTTTTTGTTATAATGAGACAAACTCAAAGCATAACTGCTAGGATTTAAAGTTATCTAGTAAATTAGACTAATTTAAAATATGTATTTAGAGTATGAAACTACTCCTTCCCAACATCCAAATCTCTGCCTCCTGCAATTAACACTATTTCAAGAAAACATCATCATAAATTAATTCATCCATGCAACACTTATGTGACTTATTAAAAGCCTCATGCTAGGCACAATAGACACTTGCATTCAAGTGCTCAATTAATGAAAATGGCATTTTGTTCTTCCCATTCAAAGACTTCTTTTCTTTGCACTGTAGTTTAGTTTCTCTCTAAATGTGGCTTTTAATATAAAATGACAATAATTATGAGCCCTTTGAGATTTCAAATCTGAATCTCAAATTATCAAGCCTTAATAAAAGCCTAATAAATTCCTTTATGTGCCATATTATGTCTGCTTAATTACTGCAGACACATAAAGAAAGCAATGCAAGACCACAGCCTTTCTATTAGCTTTATATGAGAGTGGTTTTAAAGATTCTTTTCTCCAAATAGAATTTTTTAGGTATATAATATTTAAAATAGATATTCAAAAATTTTCTTTTGAATCTATAATTTGGATCATCATATAAAAACTACAAAGCATGGCAGAGAGCTAGCTTCCAAGCCAGAAAGATGTGGGGTTCAAGTCTGGCTTCTGACACATGCTGGCTATGACTCCAAGTCACTTTGGACACCTTTGTCTTCCTCAGTTTCTTGAACTGGAAAATGGGAATTATAAGACCATCTACTTGAAGAGTTGTTATAAGGATTAAATGAGATGATATCTATAAAGTGCTTAGCACAGTGCCTAGTACCTAATAAATACCTGTCTCCTCTCCCTCTCCTCCAGACAACAATTGGCAAAGAAATTACAAATCCTCACTAATCACAAACCATTTATAGAGCTGTTATTCCAATTAGATATTTTGCTTATATCTTTACCTATGTATATTTGATATTATGGGAATTCATATAAATGTCTAACATACTGCCTGGTTTCTCTTTCCACCAATTGTTTCAAGAATTCGGCTAGCAGCTGTTGTGGGGGTGAAAAACCAACACAAGCCCAACAACAAGCATGCTACCAGCATGCTGCAAAAGCCCAGGTTCTTTTGATCTGCTTTACTAAGGAAAGCCACATTAAGGGGTTAACAAGTTTATTTTAATCCAGCATACAAATACCATTCACTTAGTTCAGGAGGAAGAAGCCAGCACCCTGAACTTCGGAGCAAATACAAACAAATTACAAACATTGACAGACAGACCAAATAAATTCACAGTTACCAACATCTAGGTTCAGCCTGGGAGCTCATAACAAGGGCTGGCCCAGAGTGGAGTGCCACCAAGGGTGTAGGCAAGAGCTCCGAAAAAGAGAAAGCCAACCCCTGGTTTTATATCTTTTTCAGGGTCAAGGGTGAGTCACACATGCGACTCACTCACATCACCTAAAATCGTTACAAACAGG
>CM053622.1:168471439-168489325 GCA_028646595.1 Phalanger gymnotis | reverse complement strand
AGACAAGATGTGCTACACATGAGTCTTTGGATTTGCCTGAGATCATAGGCATGTATAACAACTCCTAGAACTATATTTCCATTGGCCTCAGAACTTCCCAGACTTTAAACACACAAGCCTGAAATCAACACTGTCAGTGGATACTAAATCACTGGAAAATTAATAATAACACTAACATTTATATAGTGCTTTAAGGTTTGCAAAGTGTTACCATATACTCTTTCACTTGGGCCTTATAACAATCCTGTGAGCTGGGTGCTATAATTATCCTCATTTTATAGATGCTTTATAAAGCTGAGGCTGAGAAAAGTTAAGTGAGTTGCTCAGAGTCACACTGCAAGTAGGTGTTTGAAGTGGAATTCAAATTCAGAACTTCCTGGCTCTAAATCCAGTGTTCTAGACACCATGCCACCTAGATGCCAAATAAACAGTTCAGGACCTAATTCTAAATGTTTCTAGCTCCACACAGACAAACACATACTCACAAAGGAATCTTATCTTTTTATGGCAGGGATTTTTAACCTAGAGGTTTATGAACTTTTAAAATAAATATCTTTTGATAAGTGTATTTCAGTATAATTGGTTTTCTTTGTAATCCTGTGTTAAGTACCAGCTATACGCCAGGAATTTTTTTGTTTGTCTCTTCATTCTTGAAGAGGACCATGGCATCAGGAAGGTGATACCACGGCTTGCAAGTGAATTGGATTTAAGTGAGAGAGAGCTTTGCAAAGACACCAGCCTTACTCTCTCCTCCGGAGCCATTTGGGTCCGGTGGTCAGATATTCATCAGGATGACTGGAGACAGCTTCCAACAGGGACAAGGCTAAAGCATCAGAGAGATACAAAGAGAGGCAAAAGATAAGTCTACCTCTTCAAGGAGCTTAGGACCTAATGTGAGAGAAAACCAAAAACATGTACAAATAAGTTCTATATAGGATAAATTGGTAAGAATTAAAAGAGGAAAGGCATTAGAATTAAAAGAGGTTAGAAAAGGCTTCTTGCAGAAGATGGAATTTTAACTGGGATTTGAAAGAAGCCAGGAAAGACAGTAGGTGGAGATGAGAAGAGAGAGCATGTCAAGCATGGAGGACAACAAGGACAACACCTCCCAGAGCTGGAAGGTGTGGAGTGCCTTGTTCGTGGAATAGCAAGGAGTCCATTGTTACTGGACCAAAGAGGAGTGGCCTGAGGTAAAGTGTAAGAAGACTGGAAAGGGGGAAGTGGAGCTTAAGGTACAAAGAGCTTGGAATGCCAAACAGAGCATTTTGTATTTGATCCTGGAGTGAAGTTTACTGAGCAGGGTGACATGGTAGGATTTATACTTCTGGAAATTCACTCTGGTGGCCGAATGGAGGATGGACTGTAGTGGGGAGAGACTTGAGGCAGGCAGACACACTTGCAGGCTATTGCAATAGTACTGGTGTGAGGTGATGAGAGTCTGTACTGGGGTGGTCTCAGTGTCAGAGGAGAGAAGGAGGTATAATTGAGAGATGTTGGCAAGGTGAAATCGACAGGTGAGGACAACAGATTGGATATGGGATGATGAGAGAGAGTGAGGAGTTAAGGATGACATCTAGGTTGTGAGCCTGAAGGACTGGGATTCAGCAAAGGAAACAGAGAAGTCAGATAAGTAAGAAGAGAACCAGGAGGGTGTGGTGTAGTGTTAATGTGATTAAAGATCTTCCCTGCCCATTCAACAGGGCCTTTACTTATACCCTTTACTTACTAGGTGCAAGGCCCTAGGCCCATACCCTTTTGCTATTTAGGTCACAAGAAGTATGAAACCCTCAGGGCCCTAAGGAGAGGTGCTAAGACCAGAGCCAATTGTATGTGCACTGAATTCTAGCCAGATGTGCATGAATTCAGCCAATCAGGGACCTGAGTTCTAGCCAATTGGATGCTAGCTAGGGCTGTATATAAAGAGAGCTCAGAGTGTGCGAGAAGCAGAACTGAGAGCTGCAGAACTGAGGAGAATTGAGAAGCAGACATTAAGGGAGAGGCAGAGAGAGACTGCAGAACCGAGAGTGCAGACACGAGAGTTGCAGAGATCAAAGAGCTGAGAATTTACAGCATCGAAACTATTAGATGTGGTAGCACCAATTTATTGTCATTTATTGTGAAGTCTCAATGCACAGATCTGACCCAGGTGGAGCCATTTTGCCATCTTCCTTTACCCTCCAATATTCTCTACAATATACTCAGGTTGAGAAGGTCTGGAAAAAGTGAAGTCTGATCTCTCTCAATCTTCTACAGCCTACTGATACTAAAACCAAGACAGAAGAATTTAAAGAAGGTGATCAGTAGTGTCAAAGGCTGCGGAGAGGTCAAGAAGAATGAGGATTAAGAAAAGGCTATGAATTAGGCAAATTAGGAAATCACTGGTAATTTTAGAAGGAGTAATTTTGGAGGAATGATGAGGTTGGAAGCTGGCTTGTAGGGGGTTAATAAGAGAGGGAGAAGAGAGGAAGTAGAGGCATAAACAGCCTTTTCAAAGAGCTTAACCACAAAGAGCAGGAGAGGTATAGAATAATAGTTGGCAGGGAAAGAAGGCGCATACGAGGGTTTTTTAAGGATGGGGGAGAAAGAGGTATGTTTATAGGCAGTAGGGAAGGAGCTAGCAGAGAGGGAGAGAGTCAAGATAAATGAGAATGCAGATGACAACGGGGGCAATCTGCTGGAGATGGGATAGAATGGGATTGTTTGTTCGGATAAAGTAGTTTATCTTAATAAGGAGGAAGGCCATTTCTTTGTGTGACACATGGGTAAAGGAGGATGTGGTAGGTATCTGAGTGGTAAGAGATGAAGAAAAGGAAGCTCATGGCAGATAGCCTCATTTTTTTTTCCTGTAAAATATGAGGGAAGGTTTTCAGCTGAGAGGGTCGGGGTAGATGGGAGTTTTGAGGAGGGAGGAACAGGTTTGGAAGAAGGGCCATGGAGAGCACGATAGTAAGTTGATAAGGGAGATATCTTGGAATTATCCAGTGGCAGTGAGAGCCCACTTGGAGCAGTGTAACGATGTTGGCTCTTTTCTCAGTGGCATGCTCAGTAATACTGCTTCAGTGTTTTGGAGAGCTGGCCAAGCTTTTTATAACCTGCTCCAAAGGGCATCTTCATGTTGAGTTTTAGAACTGTCACTGTGCTGTGGCTTCTGGGGTGAGGGGGTGGGGGTGTGGGGGTGTGTGCTATGATCTTTCTTGCATTCAAGCTGCAGGTGTGGGACATAACACCTACCTGGAGTTATCATTGGCTACTCTAAAGTTCCCAGACCACTCTGGATCACTGGGTCTCTTCTTTGGCTATTCAGAAACTGGCAGATGTGGTAGCATCAATTTATTGTCATTTATTGTGAAGTCTCAATGTACAGATCTGACCCAGGTAGAGCTGGAAATTATCTCATTTTGTCATCTTCTTTCACGATCCAATATTCTCTATGATCCACTCAGGTTGAGAAGGTCTGGGGAAAGTGAAGTCTGATCTCTCTCAACCTTCTAGGGGCCAGATTCAATGTTTCTAAGGTCCCTTGCAGATTTCATAGTCTATGTTTCTGATTCCCTAGAACATGGGACTGAAGTGGTTTAAACACTGGGTTTCAAAAAGTGTTTCTTCAGGCAAAATAAAGAGGATGTAGAAATGTCATTAGAGTGTTTTAGTTATGTTCAATACAGAGTTCCTATAAGATCATGAAAACAACATTAGAGTAGGTGAACTTCAAAACAAAATTTCTATTCAATGTGATAATGAACCTTTTAGTTAATCTAAAGTTCCAAATATTTTCCAACAATAATCAGTATGGTTTCATAAATAAATAGATTTTCACATTTTATTCTTAGTTTATATATATGAAGGAAGTTATAATCTACCTCCAAATTTAATTGAATACATTGTCTATGTTTTATGATACCACAGAAACTGCTCCTATGAGACGTTCATTAGAGAATTTATAAATTTACACAAATCATTTAAAAGAAATATTTATTTAAAATAAATATTATTTTAAAATATTTAGAAATAATTGATAGAGAGCTAATTAATGGTTAAACATCTAAAAATCATAAAACATAATAAAGATAGTAATTCTATCTTTCTAGTTCTTGGAGGTCTAGTTCTTGGAGAAGCTACTTTTTTTCACAGGACAACAATTTTAAATCCATTAATTCTAAAATCCATAAATCTAAAATCCTAAAACATCTACTTATACATTTTCTTTAACTAAAAAGAAGGCGGGAGACAAATGACTTGAACAACAAAACCCTGAAATTTAAAACTGGATGTATGAATAATTTTAGGTATTTTTAAATATATTTTAGTGGGCAGAAAGTTAATATCTCAAACTAATTGTGAATGTTTCTGTTCTTTCTCAGTTAAGTCATCACTGACTATACACTTGTATTCAATGATGAAATTCACACTCATGTGTCTACTTACATTTCAGTACTTCTAGAAAACTGTCACATCTACTTTTGCTTAGAGTCGTTTTATTTTGAATGGTACAGGTAAAAAGCAGAAGGCAGACAATCACAGGAGAAATCAGGCTTAAGAAATCAAAAGACATCTTGGTAAAGGGTGAGAAATACTCTTTCCAGTATAAGGCATTTCTAATAGTAGTAAAGTAGAAGTTACCAGTGCCTGCAGTTGTCTGGCTTGTAGCCTTCCTCATGACTGTTTGACGTTTTTCCCCTGTGTAAAACAGGGGTAGCATATCAGATCCCTGCAGATGCTAAAGCTGAAGGCAATGGAAAGAAAAGCTTTGACATTCTGTCATGGGGATGACAGGACAGAATGGACTGCAATAAACAACAGCCTGAACAGGATAATTTGATGCATTGGGTCCTTAAGCTTCTCCAGATGCTGAACTCAGCTTGGGACAGGAGATAAGAGGACAGCATTGACTGTGCTGAATAGAGTCGACTTGTGTGAAACCAGGAAAAAGAAACGCCTTTATGTAAATAGAAAATAGTCCGCCAACATGCTATTTTTTTTTTGGCCTGTTGTCCTTAAAGCCAATAATGAAGACTGAAAGGCAATACAAGTGTTAGTGAGATATCCTTAGGATGGAAAAAAATAACAACGATCCAACATTATAGCAACATTTCTAGTCATCTTAAAATCACTTAATACTATATTGCTCCACAGCTATTACACATAAATAAAATGACTTTGAATAACATTTCTTTTCTAAATAAACAAACACATGCAACTCACAGATTTTGACTGTGAAGATTTAATTCTCAACAGAAGGATGTTGCTTATGGAGTGAGAAGTGAAATCGCAGCCCCTCTGGGAACATCTAGGTGCTTTGCCAGCTTTCTATCAGAAGGCTGAATGATTTGCTTACATTTCTTGAAATCTGTTTTCTTTCAAAAAGGCCAGTTTAGGTGACTAGAAGATGTCATAATTAAACTGAACTACTATCTAACCTACTTATATTGGTAATGCATGACAGAGAAGAAAAACAAAATCCACTCCCACTGGTGAGCCATTAAACTACATTTTCTCCATTATTTAAGCTTTTTAAGTGTTACTAATACAAATAAATTCATTACAAAGAAATGACAAAACGTAATATGCTTATGCAAGTGGGAAATATGAAATATAACAGTTTCATAACATCACTGAATTAACAAAGATCGAAATGAAGGAAGGGGTAGAAAAAGCAAAGAAATTCATATATAAATACAAAGACAACTTAAAGATATTCCTAAACTCTACAATGAAAAAACGGGTCCAGGTTTATGGTGTATATTTTTGGGCAGATTCCCACAAAGACAGTCAGGGGTAATCCTAAGCCTGATTTTATCCTTTTGCTTTGGCTAGTCTACTGACTTGGAATGCTGTGTACCTTCTTTCTACCTCTCCTGATACTTTGGGGCTCAAGCTTGGGTTTCCTGAGAACTTCAGCCAGCATTACTCTTTCCTTTTCCTGTATGCCTACCTTTCTAGTCCTCCCCATGCACTCTGATCCAGTTATACTAGCCTGCTTGCTGTTCCTGATAGATCATTACATCTTCTCTCTGCTTTCTTTTGCACTGGCTGACCCCCAGGCTTGGAATGCTCACTCTCTTTATCTCTTCCTCTTAGGTTTTTTTTTTGTTTTGTTTTGGTTGTCTTTAAGTTTTAATTCAAGTCCCACCTTCTGCAGGAAGCCTTTCCTGGTTCCCCCAGCTACCTACATGCTTGGCATATAGTAAGCACTTAATAAATGTTTTGCTGCCTGCCTGACTATTCTCTTTATATCTTGTATGTACCTAGTTATTGACATTGTTTCTCCAATTAGAATGTAAACTACTTGAAGCAAGGGCTTGTTTTTTTTTTCCTTTTATTTGAGCTTGAGCACTTAGCACAATTCCCGGCACAAAAGTAAGTGCTTAACAGATGCTTTTTGTTTTGATTGAGTAGACTGCATTTATAAAGAGTTTACTATGTGCCAGGAACTGGAGATAACTTTGGGGATACCAAAGTAAGCAATCAAGATAGTCCCTGCCCTCAAGGAGCTTATATTCCAATAGGGGAAGATATCATATAAAGATATCATACAGTAGAGGAGAGAATATGCCCATGAACTCATGGAGTAGAAATAGCCTGGAAGTACTACAGAATAATGGAATTTTAAGAATTAGAAGGACCTTGGAGAGTGTCTAGTTCAGGGGTGGGGAACAGGAAGCTCTCTAGCTCCTCAAGTGTGGCCCTTTGACTGAATCCAAACTTCACAGAACAAATCCCCTTAATAAAAGGATTTGTTCTGTAAAACTTGGACTCAGTCAGAAGGCTGCACCCGAGGACCTAGAAGGCCACAGGTTGCCCTCCCCTGGTCTAGTTCAATCCCTTCACAATTAATCACAGATCTATTTGTCTAGCCCTAACTTCTCTCCAGACCTCCACAGTCTTGTATCTCCTTGGATGTCCTACAGACATCTTCAACCCAACATATTGTAAGGGCAAGCAAAGTGGGACTTTTTACTGTTTTTTCCTTTGGAGTGCTTTTCAGCAGTAAAGAAATCAAGTGCCTTTGATTGAGTCTTGCCTTTGTTTGTAGGAAGGCACACACCCTTTTGCTAATTAGGTCACAAAGCCCTCCAGAGGTGTGAAGCCCTCAGGCCCTGAAAAAGGGTATATATACTGTGAGGTAGCTCTTAAGCTAGAAATTTCAGAACTTGGGGAGGAGAGATTTTGCTGGAGGCGCACTCATTGGAAGCCATCAAGGAGCCCCTCCCTCCCTCCCCCTGAAAAATCCTGATGTTGGTGCTTCTCTCTCTGGTAACTATGTGTGTAATGTCTTGGTCAGACAGCTAGAAGCCCTGTCTGTTGATTTATGTTTATTTGGTCTGTTTATATAATTTCTGCTTGTAATTTCTGTTTGTATTTTCTCTGAAGTTCAGGGTGCTAACTTTTCCCCCTGAACTAAGTGAATGATATATGCATGTTTAATTAAAGTGAGATTGTAAACCTCTTAAAGTTGCTTTCCTTAGAAAAGTAGATCAAAGAACCTGTGCTAGCAGCCCTCCTGTGTGCTGGTGTTATTGGCTTTACACCCCCACAGCAACTGCTAGTAACACTGTTGTTACACATCTAAACTGAACTCATTATCTGTTTCCCTCAACCTTTTCTTCTTTCTAACTTCCCATTACTGTTGAGGGTATCACTGTTCTCCTTGTCACCACAGCTTGAACCTTAGGGCCATCCCTGACTTCTCACTCTTCCCTCCCCAAAAAGAGCTCCTCTCATCCAATCAGTTTTCACATTCTTTCACTTATACCTTGGAAACATTTCTTGTATATTCCCCCTTCTCTCCTCTGATACTGCCACCATCTTGGTACAGGCACAACACCTCATGTCTGGACCACTGTAATAGCCTGCTGGTTGGTCTCTTTGCCTTGAGTCTCTCCTAATTCCAATCCATCTTTCATTTAGCTGTCGGAACTATCTTCCTAAAGTACAGATTTGACAGTATCATCCTTCCTATTCAATAAACTACAGTGGCTCACAATCATATAGGATCAAATATAAAATTTGTTCGCCTTTTGAAGGACTTCATAACTTGGCCCCTTCCTATTTTTCCAGTCTTCTTATAGCTTGTTCTCTTATTCTTTGATTCAGTGACAGTAACATCCTTGCTGTTTTTCCTACATGACAATTAGTCTCCTAAATTTAAGCCTTTTACCTCCTCATCTCCACCTCCTGGCCTCCTTCAAGCTTCAGACAAGTTCTCACCTCTATAAGAAGCCTTTTCCTGTCCTTCTTAATCTAAGAGCCTTCCCTCTGAGACCACTCCTACTTTATCTTGTATATATATATATATTGTTTATACATAGTTGTTTTCATGTTGTCTATTCCATTACACTATGAATTCCCTGAAACCAGGGGCTATTTTTTTTTTTGGTTTTCACTGTATCCCTAGCACTTAACACAGTGCCTAACATATAGTAGGCTCTTAACAAATGCTTGTTGACTGACTTATTTTACAAAGGACAAAACTGAACCTAAACTCTTTTTATGTAGGAGTTATCTTCTTTCTGTTTTTCTGCCTTCCTTTCTTTCTCTCTCTTGCTCTTTCTTTCTTTCCTGCTTCTCTTCATCTTTTTCTTCCTTACTCCTTCTTCCCTCTCTCTTTTACTTCCTCCCTTCTTTTTTTTCAGTTAGCCTAGTACCTGTCACATAGTAAGTACTTAGAAAATGGCTGTTGATCAACTGATTGAAGAATAGAGAGAAGAAGTGGTTTTGCCAAAGTCACACAGCTAGGAAGAAGTACCAGCATACAAACTAAAGCTTTCTGACTTTAAGAGCAGTGCTCTTTTCATGACACAATTCTTACTGTTTAAAGCAAACTGTTTAAAGCAAACATTTTGATCTTTATTATATTCACTTTAGCAATTTATTACATAGTCTTTTTATTTTTCTGACTATTTAAGAGACTGTAAGGTCCTTGAGGACAGGAACTATGCTACATATTTTCTTTTTCATTATCTACTGTATCTAGTACAACACTTAGGGCATAGCAGGCACTCACTGTTTGTTAAATGTAATCATCTCCGACTACCCAGAAATAAACCTTCCCTCACCATGATTCACAAATCAGGAATGGTGTAATACCCACTAGTGCTAAAGTCTACGCATCTAACTAATGCTCCCTTCATAGATAATACAGACAAATCAAGTAACATTCCAGAGCATATCAGGTAACTTTAATGGCCTAGAAGTCCTGCCTTCATATACACCTAGCTAGACATACTTCCTCTAGCATTCTCAGCTATTTAATGGAGATGTCACTGTTGGTTTCAAACCTGTATGATGGACCTGATCTTGCTACTAGTGAGAACATATTTATTTATTTTTGAAAGCATTGTAGTTTTTAAGACAATTTGCATCTACTTCACAGATATTCTATTACCTAAATTTACTGAGAAAAATCATTATCTCTTTAGGTGAGTTGTATATTCTGCTCTGACTCATGGGACGTAGACCAGTGTTTGTTAAGAGCCCAGGGCTCCTTAGATTAAAGGAGCTACATGAGATTAAAGTGTTATTATTGTTGTTTTCATGCCCTTGGAATAAATAAAGGATGCCCAATCACTATGTGGCCATGGGCTGTTCAAAAGATATACCTGTAAAACACTTAACACATTCCCTGGCACTTAGCAAGCACTTAATAAATGCTCCTTTCCCCACTTGGGAAAGTCATTTTACTTTTCAGTCTTGGGAAACTCTAAGACAGCTACTAAAGAGCCAGGTTAGATTTGGTTGGTGGAAGGAGTCCTACGTTGTTAAAATTGCTGATTTTAAATTTAATACTTGAATAAATTTATTTGATTTGAATGGGTTTCATACCACACAAATTTTGTGTAATGATATATGAATAGCCAAATATGAAAACAATTCACATAATCAATCAGTAAATTGATCAAATGAGATAATATTTGTAATGCACTTAGCAAAGGGCCTGGCACATATTAGGTCCTATATAAATACTCATCGCTATCATTATCCTCATCATTGTTATTGTTATTAAGTACTATTATTAAGTAATTATTAAGTATTAAGTAAATATTAAGTATTATTAAGTACTAGTATTAAGTACTTATTAAGTGAAAACTATGGGCCAAGCACTGTGCTAGGTGATAGAGACACAAGTACAAAGAGAACGAAACATTTCCTTTTCATAAGGAGAGACAAAAACAACATATATAAATACATATGGCATAAATATAAAGTGAATAAATACAAATAAATGAAGCAGTTAAATACAAGATAATTTGAGAGGAAGGGCACCAGCAGTTGGGGATGATCAGGAAAGGCTTTATGCAAAAGATGGTGCTGGAGCTTATGGAAGAAAGGGACTCCTAAGTGAGACAGATAAGTAGGGAACTTTTCAGGCATGACAGACAGACAGTACAAACACAGAAAGATAGGAAATGGAGTGAAGAATAGAAAGGAAGTCAGTTTGCCTGGATTCCAGAGTGTGGGAGGGAGAAGGCTGGAAAGATAATTTGGGACCAGATTGTGCAGGGCTTTAAAAACTAAACAGTGGAGTTTATATTTTGGCACAGTGGATTGAGTGCTGGGCCTGGGGCAAGGAAAACTTGAGTCCAAACTTGGCTACCATCACTTACTAGCGGTGTGACCCTGGACAAGTCATGTAACTGCTATCTGCTTCAATTTCCTCAACTGTAAAATGGGGATATAATAGCATCTACTTCTAGGATCAGTGTAAAAGTAAAATAGATAATACCTGTAAAGCTGTTTTCAAACCTTAAATTACTATATAAATGTTAGCTACTGTTATTAATGAATTAATTTATCATTAAAGGCAAAGGGACCTTATATTTAATCCTGAAGGAACCACTGGAATTTACTGAGTAGGGGGCAGCATGATCAGACCCATACTTTTAAGAAAAAAGCATTTTGGTAGCCAAGTGGAGGAAGGATTGGAGTGGGAAGAGACTTGAGTCGGAGGGACGTAGTAGAAAGCTATTGAAATAGCCCAGGGGAGAGAGATAAACTTGTGAGATAGCTGTCTGGTGCAGAGAAGTGACATAGATGAGAGAGCTGTGAAGGGAGAAATGAAAAAATTGCCAAATGACTGAATATTCTGGCAGTCAGTGAGTCAGTAAACAGTTATTAAGTACTAGGTTCTATGCACTATGTTAAATGCTGGATATACAAAAAGGGGCAAGAAGTCCCTTCCCTCAAGGAACTCACAATCTAATGGGGGAGGCAACAAACAAATATACATATATAATGCATACATACAAACATATATAACATATATATGAAATAATAAAGGGGAGGTATCAGAATTAACAGACTTTGGCAAAAGCTTTCTGCGGGTGAGATTTTAATTGGGACTCAAAGGAAGCCAGAGAAGCCAGGAGGTGGAGATGAGGAGGGAGAGCATTCCAGGCAGGCAGACAGTCAGAGAAAATGCCTGGAACTGAGAGACAGAATGTCTTGTTTGTTGAACAGCAAGTAGGCCTGTCAGAGAGTATGTAGTCAGGAGTAAGATGTAAGAAGACTGCAAAGGTAGAGGGGGGTGAGGATGCCAAACTGATGATTTTGTATTTGATCTTGGAAGTGATAGGGAGTCACTGGAGTGACGGGGTGACACAATCAAAACTGTTCATTAGGAAAATCCCTCTGGTAGCTGAATGGCAGATGGACTGAAATAGGGAGAGACTTGTGGCAGGAAGACTAATCAGTAGGCTATTACTGAAATAGGCCTGGCCTGAAGTGATAAAGGTCTAGTAAGTGGTGGCAGTGTCAGAGGAAAGAAAGGAGTGTATTCAAGAGATGTTGTGAAGGTAAAATTGAGAGACTTTGGAAAGAGACTAGATATGGATGATGAAAAATAGTGAGAAGTTGAAGATGATATCTAGATTGTAAGTCTGGGACTGGGAAAATGACGGGTGCCCTTGACAGAAATAGAGAAATTTGGAAGGGAGGGAGGTTTAGGGGGAAAAGATAATTCAGTTTTAGACATGTCCAATTTAAGATGTCTACTGGACATCTAGTTTTAAACATCTGAAAGGCAGTTGGAGATAAAAGACTAGAGATTAGCAAATAGGTTAAGAAAGGCCAGTTAGATCTGAGAATCACCAGCATAGAGATGATAATTAAATCTATGGGAGTTAATGAGATCACCTAGTGAAGTAGCATAGAGAGGGAATAGAAGATGACCCAGGACTGGGCTTCGTGGGACACCTATGGTTAGAGGGCATGACTTGGATGAGGATTAGGGAAAGGAGACTGAGAAGAAGTTGTTGGATAGGAACAGACCCAGGGGAGAGTGGTATATCAAAAACCTAGAGAGAAGTATCAAGGAGAAGAGGGTGATTAACACTGTCAAAGGCTACAGAGAAGTCAAGATGAATGACTGAGGAAAAGGCCATTAGATTTGTCAATTAATCATTGGCAATTTTGGAGAGAACAGTTTTGGTGGAATGATGAGGTCAGAAGCTGGTTTATAAGTGGTTAAGAAGAGAGGGAGTAGGAAGGAAATCTGCTGAAGGAGGGAGGAATAGGACTGCTTATTCAGATCAAAGAAATTGCCTTGGTAAGGAGTAGAGCAGCCTCCTCTTGTGAGACAGAAGTAAAAGAAGAGATAGTGGCAGAAGGCATCTAAGTGATATAAGATAAGGAAGATGGGAGAAGAGGGAGCTCATGGAGAGTGGCCTCAATTTTTTCTGCAAAAGATGAGGCAAGAATCTTATAAGACTAATATGAAAAATATATTTTGCGTGATTTCATATGTATAATTAATTGATATCATTTTGCGTGCCTTCTCAGTGGGCGGGAAAGGGATAGTAGGGAGAGAGAGAATTTGGAAATAAAAATTTAAGAAGAAAAGAATGTTAAAAATCAATCATTTCACCATGATGGAATACTACTGTGCAATAAGAAATGATGAGCTCATTGACCTTAGAAAGAACATGGATAGACTTGCCTACAATAATGAAGAGGGTAGTGAGCAGAACCAAGAGAACATTGTATACAGTAACAACAATATTGTTTTAAGAACAGCTTTGAGTGTCTGAGTCATTTTGGCTATATAAATACCCAAATTAACTCTGAAGGAAGGAGCTATCTGCATCCAGAAAAAGAACTGATAAATAGATGTATAAAATGACTTCACACACACACACGCACACACACACACACACACACACACACACACATTTGTGTCTAATGGTAGCCATCTCTAGGGTGGAAAAGGAAGGGGGAGGAAAGTTACATGATTGCTTTAATATATATTTCAAAGGAATAGCAAATTGTACATAACAGATTTGCAATTTCATATACAATTACCTTTTTTCTATCCTACTATGTTATGGAAATACTTGTTTTATTTCTTAAGCTCAGAATAAAAAAAGAAATTTAAAAAAATTAATTTTACTTCAGACATATGGTAAGCAATTATTGTGTACAGAGCACAGTACTAGGTGGTAGAGATACAAAAATAAAATTAGACACCGTTTTTTTCCATCAAAGAGAAATCTAAGAGAAAATATTCACATGGATATAACTACAATGCAAATTAGAAAAGAATTTGAAAGGAGATCATGGCATCAGAAAGTTTATAGCATCGAAAATGCCATGAGAGATTTTGAGGGCACTTAGTGCGAGGGAGGGGTTCATGGAGAAGGTAAGACATTAATGGAAAAAGAGAAAGGAAGGAAGGAAGGAGTAGGGAGAGAAAATATTAAGGAAGGAGGAAATTTCTGACTGTCAAATGGATAAAGACTTTGAAAAGGCAACTGGATTTGGTGATAAGAAGTTAATTTGTTACCTTAGAGAAGTAGTGAAATTAGAGTGGTTGGGATGGAAGCAAACTATTCTTCCTAGAATTTTGTCAGGAAAAGGGAAGGGAATGAGGATAACTTGAGAAAGAATAACAGACCAAGAAAGGGTGGATTTTTGTTTATTTTTGTATTTGGGGGAAAGTGCCAGTTGAGGAAGAAGATTGAAGATGCATGAAAGAAGTAGAATGATTACCTGCACAAGGTAACTGAGAAGATGGTATGGGGTTAGAGGAAAGAGACCAAAGAAACCACTGTTAGATGGGTTTGATTTGGCAAAAACAGGACTTTTCTCATTCTCTGACAAAATGAGTGAAGTCACAGAGTTTTATGGTGGTAGAGAAAAGAAATTGTTGAGAGACCTCACTTAAGGTGGTCTCAGTAAAATAGAAGTTGAAGTCATCTGCTAAGAGTGATGAAGCAAGGGAGTTGAGAAGAGAATAGAAGCTTTGGTATAGTCACTATGGGAAATACAAGATATTTAATAAAAGAAAGATCAAGATTAGTAATGTTAGATGTTTTACTTTTACCCCAGCAGATGGTTGCCCCAGAAGGCCAGATTTTGACCATTCTTGATTTTACAGGATAGTCTGAGAAAAGTACCTGAATTCCCAGAGGTAGAAAAAATAGCTAATGCTTTAGCTGCTTTTTTTCCATAACTACCTCAGCTTCTAGCTAATTCACAGAAAAAACTACAGACTTGAAACATCCTGGAGAGCTCCACCAAAGCCACCTTCCACACACTGGTCATATACCATTCTGCCTATAAAAAGATTGATTACTGGATAAAACTCTGAGCAGTGGAGCTATTAAAATTAAATCTATCCTGTGATCTTCGGAGAGTGTTGATGCTTCTGCTATTTATAAACTAACTTTGGGAACAAAATCAATAAAATATTCACTAACAATATGAAAAGTGATAAATCTCAGAACTGCTTTAATTTCAAAGTCTTAATAATTATGTAAGTATGTATCTTTTTTAAAGGATGTTAATAAAATCATAATGCTAAAGCTAGCTTAATACTTACTTTTAAGTAATTCATTTTCTCATTTATGGTCATTTAAGAAGGCTTATTAGATCTAATGACTGCTTTAAGATTAAATGAAGAGAAAGCCTGTCCTAATTATAGAGATGGATAAAAACAAACTAATTAACCAAAAAAATATATGTTTTGTTCTCCATAGATGTCTGGCCAGCCATACCCAATATGAACTTGGGTTACCTAGTTTCAGAGTTTTCTAATCATGCTTTTAGATTGCATTTTTACACCATCTGTACCATTAAGATGACTGTAATTTCTGTCACAGTTGGAAGCATCAGTTAATAAATGTGTTTTGGAGGGGGATGGGAAGGCAGAAGGAGGAGAGATAGGATAGTACGTGAATATGAGTTAAGGAAACGAAATACAGCTGAATTAGTTGGATACCCTGAGGTATCTTTTCAGTGGACCTTCTAAGCCCCATCAAATAGACCTCCTATTCTAGTCCTGAGCCATTTTCTCTCTTTAAAGGACAACTTTCTGGAAAAGATGAACAACTACTCATTTACACTGAGCTGCTAAGAATACGCATAACTGCCTCTAAGACTGATATTAAAAAAATGTCTCTTGATATTCAAAGCCATCCTGTCCCTATATAAAAATGTTGGATTGTTTTTTAAATGGCTTCCAGTACAAATAAAACCCTAATGTAAATCAAAGTTTCCAAATAAATTCAATTGAAGGAGAGAGAAGGAAAGGGATGGGAAGACATTCATTTCTAAAATTTAGTTTTCGGGAAGGAAAAAGGAGATGATCTTGAATTGTTCTATAAGTTTGCCTGGGACAAGGCACAACAGAAGATATTTACATAAATTTACTTTTATTAAAGGTTGGCTAGAGGTGAGAGTAGACCTACAAGATCTGTCCTTGACAATGATAGACAGTATAAAGAAATCAACAGTGAAATAGCATTGCCAGCTAAATTTCCCAATTTGCTCACTGTGGTGTAGCTGTCACCTCTCAGACCTGACCTTTCCCAAGGGTTTCAGGAATTTCCCTGGACTCCCAATGTCCCAATGTCCCAAAAGATAGATGCTTGACCCAAGGAGTTAATTGAGGGTTCTCAGTTTCTTGGATGTCTATAATAAATTAATAATTTTATCATGCAGGGGCTTTTATTTTTTTAATTGCCCTTTCAGTGGTCTGGTCACTCAACTGTATGTCTCAATCTGGCCAATAGTCATTTTTTATCCATTTGATTTTTCCTTATGGATTGTTAGATAAATGTCTTTTAAAATTGTAAATCTCATTGAAGATACTCTATGATGTTCTGAAGTTTGATTCTGTAGGCATAATACCATCCACAAATAGTAACATCCTAGAGGACCTCACCATCTATCTTCCATTTGGACCATAGAGAGAATATTGTCCTTGACATTGACAAATATATATATATATATATATATATATATGTATGTATATATATATATATATATATATATATTTATCTCCCTTGTTTATACCTTGCTTGACCTTAATAATCAAAGGGCTATTGAACAGTTATCTATGTATTTGAAATTACTGAGTATTCTTTTATGATCTTGCAAAAGCATTCTGGGTATTGTTTTCCAGAGTTTACCCTATGCTATTCCTATCTATTTTTTTGTCCTCTATCTTGTGTTATTCAACATTTTAAAATATGTTGCATGACTTCCCATTTGTTAAGAGTGGAACCAACTCTAAACACTTATCGTTGCCCCCTTCTCAGTCACAATAATAAGGTGGGTCATTATTTGTTGTGTTTCCCAATTTTCCTTTCTAGTAGAGATTTAATAGTTTGAAGGATTTTACTGCCCCTACTTCTAAACGACCCTATAACCTTTACCTGTACTTTCTGCTGACAAATCCCACACATTCCAGTCCATTGTGAAAAGACCTGCTCAGGTTAGATTTCAGGGTTCTAAGTAATTTCCTTGCATAACTAAGTAGATTAATTAATCTTCTATCGGGGATTGATTTTAATGGGATTATATTATTGGTTAACATTCTTAGCCTTGTAGTACTAATGCTATGCCTAAATTCTGTTACTATTTATTACACACACACACACACACACACAAAATCACAATCATGGCAACCAAAAAAATAAACTTACTACCCATGTGACCTTGGACAAATTACTTAACCTTTCAAGGCCTCGATTTCCTTAGTTGTAAAATGCGAGGTTTTACTACATGATCTCTGAGGCCACTTCCAGCTTGAGATTCTTGATCTCTTTTGTATCTGCTTAGGTCATAGGATCGTGGGATTTTTAAAACTAGAAGGAATCTTAAAGATCCAGCATCCTCATTTTACACTTGAAAACTGGAACCAAAGGGGAAAAATAAAATAAAATAGCAGCTAACATTTAGATAGCACTTTAAAATTTGCAAAACACTTTATTTACATTTTCTCACATAACCAGAGCCACAAATGAAGTTATCATCTCAGCAAGTAATGCTGATATCCCCTACCATGTTGTGCAGTATTGCAAGGGTTAGTAATTGGGATAAATATAAAAGCCTAATATGGCCCTATAGAAGAGTCAGCTAACCTACTCTTGCCTAATAGAAAATATGCTAGTTAGTATCTGATTAGAATTTTAAAGGGCTTTTGTAAATTGATGACTTTCTACTACTTGAGTTCTTAACCTTTTTGTCAGTGGACCCGTCTGGCCATTTCATGAGACCTGTTGATCCCTCTCAGAATAATACATTTAAATACATAAAGTATATAGGATTATAAATGAAACCAATCATATTGAAATAGGGGATTCAAAATATTAAATACACACACTCATACTTCAAGTTAAGAATTCTTATTGTACTATGCCCAAAGGGCTTTAAAACTTTGCATACCCTTTGATCCAGAAATACCACTGAGATCACAGGGAGGGAGGGAGGGAGAGAGGGAGAGAGGGAGAGAGGGAGAGAGAGAGAGAGAGAGAGAGAGAGAGAGAGAGAGAGAGAGAGAGAGAGAGAGAGAGAGAGAGAGAGAGAGAGAGAGAGAGAGAGATCGCGATCGCAAAGAGATTAAAAAAAAAGAGGGACCTGTTTGTACAAAAAATATTTATAGCAGCT
>CM053622.1:168459928-168471339 GCA_028646595.1 Phalanger gymnotis | reverse complement strand
TTTTTAAATGTTAAAATTTGTTTTTATGTATGGTTGGGGAAAAATAAAATATTATTCATTGGAAAAAATAAAGAATTCTTATTCTAGAGAAACAAATACACTCAAATTTTAAAAGAGAAACAACTGTAAAAGACTCATTGGCTAAATTAAGCATTCTGATCTAGAAAAGTTCTAAGAGGAGATAGAATGGGGGGGGAATCAGCAACAGTATCCATTAAGTGTGAATATTAACTTTTTTTTAACCATAGTTGTATTAGAACCAAAGGACTTCTTTGAGGGAAGAAGTCAAAGTTAGGACTCATTACAAAGAAGCCAGGAATTCATTTCTCTTAGAACTGATATAGGCTAAAAACCATACATAATTCAAAATAGCTGTTGCCATTGAAAACTAGGAAATCCTTTGGAATGTCCCTAACCTTTCAAGATGGTTTCAGGTTTTCCAGCTACTTCTTCATTAATACTCACCAGAAACAGTACTGGGCAAGAGGACACATTTATAGATGTCCTAGTTTGTCACATCCCTTCTTTTATTTAAGTATAACTGGAAAAGCCTCAAAGTTTGTCTACATATATGATAGTAGAAAAATTAAAGAATGTAGTATAGTTATCAGATCTTACTTAGACTGTAAGTTTCTTTAGGACAAAGGCCAGGTTTTGTTTTATTTTGTATCTACCCCTAAGCATAATAGTTGAAAATAAATGTTGAATGAATCAGTGAGGAAATGAATGACTTGTTCCAATGATGATGATTTCCACTTAAACTCACCAGTCACTCCCCTTCTACATGGTAGCATAGTCAGTAGAGACCCAGAGAATTAATTAATCTACATAGGTCATTCATAACATACCATTTTGACTAAAATTTAGCTCAAAATTCTGTAATGGTGCTTCTTAAACATCTGTGGACAGTTTTCTATATTGATTTGGCTTATTAGGACAACAATGGTGTTAAACAAGTCCACTCTATGATAGAAGTATAAAATATAAAAATAAAATGGTTGCCCAAACCATTCCATAATATCCAGACTAGTAAGATATATACTTGAATATTCAAGGTTAGTACTTGGCAGTTTAAGAAAGACATGAGAAAGTTAGAAAATTCAAAATAGAGCCACAAACCTAATTAAAGGTCAGTTAACTAATAAGGCCCATGAGAATAGGCAAATCTGGAAATATTTAATAATTTTTAGATGTATTGTACAGTTTGATTAAAAAGTAATTATTTTTTAAAAAAAATCATTTTAATTGATGCTACAAAATTGCATATGAAAGCATTTATAGACAGACAGACATGGAAAAAGTAAAGAAATCAGGTCAAGGACAGACATTTAGATTTCTCAGTGTAGGATGCAATAAGAAAAAAACAATATAAAGTGAAGTTCTGTTAAACTGTGATTCAGACCAGACTTTGAGAGGATATTGGTTTATTGCAGTACAAGTATTTTAAAAGGACAAGTAATAACTTCTTCTAGCCTTTTTGTTTGATTTTAGTTCAGTTTTCTCTTATCAGACATTTGAGATGAGCAGGGGTGGAATGCTGAATTCATTCTATTGAATGAACAATAAGGGACAAGTGGACTTGGTATAGCATTTTTCTGGCAATGTTCACTATGTTCAGCAATCTTAGATTTCTTCCAGGCTTAAATCTTCTTCATGGTCACCACAAATTTCCATTGAAGAAAGAATTGCTTATTTAAAAACAGTTCTTGATCAACTGCATTACCACACACACAGGGCAGCAGTTGTGTGTCGTATGATCACTTCAAACACCATCTCTAGGTGGATGACCCCTGAATCTGGATCTTCAGCCCCTTCCTGCTAAACAATCCCCATTTGGATGTCATTGCATCACTTTACATTTAGTTTTTCATTCTAATTTTAATGCTACTATTAATGCAGTATCATTTTCCCTTGTCACCCAAGCTCAAAATCTTAGAGTCATCTTTGATTTCTCCCCCCTTCCTCCTTGCTCTCACTCTCTGGCGTCCTACCTCCTGCCATATGCAGTCAGTCACAAAATCTGCTCATGTCCATGCCTTCTTTTCTAGTCCCTTATTACTACTGTAGCCTAGACTGTTACAGTGACCTAACTAGCCACCTTGTTTCTTCACATACGCACACACACACACACACACACACACACAGTGTCACTAACTACTCACTCTGCTCCTAATCGCCTGTTTTATAACCAGTCCATTCTTCAATATTGTCAGCAGATCAATCTTCCTACAACACCATTTTGATCATTTCCCATCATGTAGATCCTTCCGTAATATCGCCCCATAATAATAATAACAAAGCCAATGGAACCAAAATTATAAGGAAAGCAGAAGACTGGGAAAAAAATTTTGTGACACATATTTCTGATAGAGGCCTCTGTTCTCAAATACATAGAGAGCTGAGTCAAATTTATAAAAATGCAATTCATTCCCAAATTGATAAATGGTCAAAGGATATGAACAGGCAGTTGTCAAACAGGGAAATCAAAGCTATCTATAATCATATGAAAAAATGCTCTAAATCACTATTGATTAGAGAAACGCAAATCAAAACAATTCTGAGGTGCCACATCACACCTATCAGATTGGTTAATATGACAAAAAAAGGAGGAAAATGTTGAACTTTGGAGGGGATGTGGGAAAACCAGAACACTAATGCACTGTTGGTGGATTTGTGAACTGATCCAACCATTCTGGAGAGCAATTTGGAACTATGCCAAAGGGCTATAAAATTGTGCATACCCTTTGATCCAGCAATACTATTACTAGATATATATCCCAAAGATATCCCCAAAAAGGGAAAAGGACCTATTTGTAAAAAAATATTTATAGCAGCTCTTTTTGTGGTGGCTAAGAATTGGAAATCAAAAGAGATATCCATCAGTTGGGGAATGGCTAAACCAGCTGTGTTATATATTGTAATGGAATATTATTGTGCTATAAGAAATGACAAGAAGTAGCAAAGAAGGAAGAGGAGGAGGAGGATTATTATTTCAAGATGATTTCAGAAAAACCTGAACAGACTTACATGAACTGATATGTGAACAGAACCAGGAGAATGTTGTACATAATAGCAACAATATTATTTGATGAAGAATTGTGAATGACTTAGGTATTTCTCAGCAATACAGTAATCCAAAATAATACCAAAGGACTAATGATGAAGCATACTATCTATCTCCAGAGAAAGAACTGATATTATTTGAATATAGACTGAAAGATTCTATTTTTCACTTTCTTTCTTTCATTATTTTCTTTTGAGTCTTGTGTAGAATTACTAATATGGAAATATTTTACGTAATTGCACATGTGTAATCTATATCTCATTGCTTAGCATCTCAAAGAGGGAAGAAGGGAGAGGAGTGATCAAATTTGAAACTCAAAACTAAAAATGTTTTTTAAAAAAGTAATGTAATAGCAAAAAGAATCAATAAAAATATTTTTAAAATTAAAAAGAAAAGAAGAGGGGGGATGTATTAGCAGCTGAAAGATTAAGAAAAGGTGGCAGCTGAGCTTTGAATTCTCAGAAGCTTAGTTGATCAAGTACTATGTTTCAAGTATAGCAAAGAGTTTATGTAAAGGTATAAGACATCACGTATAGGAAATGGCATATAGACCTGTTTGGTTGGAATGTAGTTTGTGAAGACGTGTGATATGTAATGTGTGGAAAGGCAGGTTGGAGCCAGATAGTAAAATGCTTTAAATAATCAAAAAAGATATCTGAATTTTATACAGTAAACAACAGAACCATTTGAGCCTTTTGAACAAGGGAATGACCAGTGATTTAGGAAAACCATTTTGGCAGTGGCATGGAGGATAAATTAAAATGGGGAAAGATTTGAGTCAGGGAAGATCAGTTAGAATGATATTTTTGCTATACTAGAGGTGCTGAGGATCTTAACTAGTGACTGTGTGAGTGGAGGAAAGGGGAGGGATTCCCCAGATATGCAGGTAAAATCTTTAAGATTTGACAACTGATTGGATATAGCAGATGATGAAGAGTAAAGAGTTGAGGATGATTTTAAAGTTGTGAACGATGGTATCCTCAACAGACATATGAAATTAGGAGGGCATGATTTGAGGGGAAAAGATAAGAAGTTGTTTTAAATATGTTGACTTTGAAATTTCTACAAGACATCCAGGTGGTGACTTTTTATAGGACATTCAACCCAATAATTAGTTAATGATGCAGGACTGAATTTCAGAAGAGAGTAGGGTTAAAAGCATATATCTGGGAGGAATTGATGTAGACATTATATTGAACCCATGGAAACTGAAGACATCATGGAGGGGAAGAAGGCAAGAGAGAGAAAGCGGGAGAGAGAGATGGAATAGGAGACAGAAGAGTGAAAGAGATGGTTTTAAGAGTTTGCTGTGGATGTTGATCCAACAAAGGAGATTGGGAGTAGTAAGGAGAAAAAGCAAGAGAGTCATGTCACAGAAGCCCAAAATGAGAGAATATCTAAGAGGAGAGCAGATATCAGCACTGTCAGATCCCACAGAAAAGTCAAGAAGCATAAAGAAAACATCAATGGATTTGGCAATTAAGGGATCACTGGGACTCCAGAACTTCAGTGGAGTGATGAGGTTGGAAGCCAGATTGCAAAAGTTTGAGAAATGAAAGGAGAATAAGGAGAGACAATGAGGATAGCTTTTTTTTTTTTTAGGAGTTTGTATGTCAAGGACTTGATAGATAGACAGATGGCATGATCCAGTAATAATTTTTTTTTAAGTATGAGAAATATCTGGGTATATTTGTGGGCAGTAGGGGAAGAATAAAGAGATTTAAGGTTAGGGGATAAAGAAGGAAAGTATAATTGTGGGGACATTCATCAACTGAATTCTAATACAATAATAGTGTTTGGATATAGAGATTACTATTATAGAAGTTTTAAATTTATAAATAAGATTATAGAAAATTGAGTTACAAGTATAATGTATAACCAAAATATCTGGGAAGTTGATACAAGACTTTGTTTTGTCTTTTGGATGAGCCATACACCATTGTCAATAAAATCAGTGACCTTGGAATTGATAAAACTGAACATCCAAAAAGAATTTATATTTAAAATGGTCTCAGGTAATTGTCACAAAGTCTTATTAAATACAACAGCCCAATTTCAAGGCTGTCCTATCACGTTCATCCTGTCAGGCTGCTTTTGTATTCCATTGCTGGTTTTTTCACTTATTCTTCACAAGCCCAAAATCAAAGTAATGAAAACAGTCAAACTGCTCATAAAATGTCACATTACTATGAGGGCTCCCAGTATTTCTACATATTTCCTATCCATCACCAGATCACTGCTCAAATGACAGGTAACTTTGCCTGACTGAAACATGCTTTAGAAATGACATATCCCATACTGTTAAGACTGCTTCGGTAGTAAAATTTACTGATTTTCCTCTTTGATCTACATCTACAAAAGACACCAAATGTGACTCAGGGATAAATAAAACATTTATAGAAAAGGAATAGAAAAGGTTATATGCTTCATTTTGCTTATCGGTGTCATTTCCAAGCCAACAATTTTATTAGGGGTAGGGGCATGATGGTGTGCTATTTTTAGACAGTGGGGAAGAAATGTGACATTTAGAACAAATGTCATAGCATTTCTTCAATAAAAATCCATGCTGTCAACTGCCTAGCTCTAGAGAATTATAGGAAAGCTGTACTGAACTAAAGGAGAAGGAATAGTAACTTGATTTTGAATTTAACTCCCTCCGATCCTGTTCCAGCATGATGGCAGGACCATAGTAATGATTTTTACCTGTCCTTTAGCTCTAGAGAACATGCCTGTATCCATACTGAATAAGTTTCTACAAAAACAAAAATCCATCCCACCTACCTGAGAACAATGACTCTGAACCAAACTTTCAAGACTCATTTTGTAGCTGTGAAGCTAAGCTAACTGGTTTACAAATAAACAGACAATAAAAACAACTGGTAGCATTACTATTCCTGAATAAAAAGAACAAAATGTTCTAACACAAGGAATATGTATAAACTGAAATGTAAAAGAAAATAAATAAAACAAAGCGAATATAATATTATGTGAAAATGTAAAGGAACAAATTATAGGCATTACTGCCTAATTTTCCATAACACTTATTTCACATTAATCCTACTTTTTGAGATCCAATTTTGTTGTCTTTGTAGGGACCTTGAGATGGTTGGACAGGGGGAAGTCTTAGTGGGAATATTCAGGTCTTTTGGTTGGGATAAATTCTAGAGGGACTAGGCAGAAAGTGATTAGATTAAGAAGATTTTAAATGAGTCTCTTTCCCCACCCTAGCCTAGGAATTTCTGTCAGTGAATCCAAATGAGAGCAGAGCCTTTGAAAACAAAGTCCATTGGTTTACAGCTTCCCGGTGGGTTATTAATGCTGGGTACAAAGTGAATGTGATATATTGTTTCATAGACTATACAGATGGAAAAGACTTTTTGCAAATGTACCTATATCCAAATTATATAAAGGAAGCTTTCATAAATTCGTGTATTACACAAAGATGAAAGGAAAAAGTTAATGGATAACACATTGAATAATAGGTACCAAAAAAGACATTGATAGCCTGTTGAGCTAAAATAATACAATTGAATTAATTGCTTAAATGTAAAGTCATGGGCTTGAATTCAAAAAATCAGTTTTAGAAGTACAAAATGGTAATGCATGACTAAAATGGTCAAAACAATCAAGTGACATGCATAAAGTGCCTACTCTGTGCTAAATGCTGGGGATACAAAAGGAAGACAAAAGACACTCCATGCTCTCAGGCAGCTCACAGTGTAATGGGGGTGGCAGCATGCAAACAACTATGTACAAACAAGATATAGACAAGATGAGAAAGGGATATTCTCAGATTAGGAGCTCCTTAAGAAAGCCTTCTTACAGAAAGTTGGATTTCAGCTGCTGGATGCTAGAGGTAAAGATGAGGAGGGAGAAGGTTCCAAGAATGTCTTGTGGAGTAAGGTATAAGAACTAATAATCTCTCTGAAAAACTTCAAATTCAGTACAGGCTAACAGGATACCAACTAAGGTCTCTCTCCAATCATTAGTCTCTCTATCTTCCTTTCCTACTGCCTATCCCATGTCGTCCCCATTCACAAAAATACTTCACCTGAACCTTTGCTCCCTCTCTGCTAGGTACTTTCCTTAGCCTTCCTCATGTACTTGGCTAAATTCTTTGACAAAACTGTAAACTCAGGGCCTCTACTTCTTCACCCCTCCCTCTCCTCTAAACCTTTCGAAATCTGACTTTTAAAGCTGGTTACAACCTGTCCTTCTCCTACCTTTCTGGTCTCTTTATTTCTTCCCTTCATCTCAACATACTGTTTAATCCAGTGACACTGTACTCCCTGCTGTTCCTTCCACAAAACACTATTTCCTGACTAAGCATTTTCACCATCTCTCATCTCTCCTTCCTTATTTCTATATTCTGGTTTCCATGATTTCTTTCAAGTCTCAACTAATCTCACCTTCTGCAAGAAGTATTTTCCAGTCCTCAATACTAACACATTCCCTTTGAGATTACCCCAATTTATCCTACATTGTTCTTACTTGTACATGGTTCTTTACATGTTCTTTATTCCATTAGACTGTGAGCTCTCTGAGAGCAGGGTTTTTTCCTGTTTGTTTGTTTGGGTTTGTTTTTGTTTTTTTGCCTCTGTAGCCCCAGTGCTCAGAATAGTAACTAGAACATAGTAGGTGCTTAATAAATATTTGTTGATATGACTTCTGACCATTCATCTGAAACTGATCTCTCCAAAATTGATGGTGATCTCCTAATTGCAGTATCTAATGAGTTCTTCTTAGTCTTCAACTTTATCTTTCTTGACCTCTCTGTAGAATTTGACATTGCTGATCACCTCCACTTGTATAGTTTATTCTCTAAGGTTTACATATCACTATTCTCTCTTGGTTGTCTCAGTTGTCTGACCATTCTTTCTCCTCTTTTGTTGTATCTTTATCACTGTTGTGGCTACTAATTATGGATTTCCCCTAAAGCCTTGCCCTAGACCCTGTTCTCTTTTCTCTCTATACTCTCCCACTTGGTGATCTTATCTACAACACACATTCAATTTTTTATCTCTATCCAGATGATTTCCACAGCCATAATGATCCCTAATTTTTCTTCTGAACTCCAGGTCCACATCACCAATTGCCTGTTGGATATTTCAAAGTGTGTGTCCCATAGGCACCTGCAACTCAAAACAAAGCTCATCTTTCCTCATGACCTCCCTCTCTGTCTTCTGAACTTCCCTTTTGTCAGTGGTACCACTACCTGTCAGTCACCTAAATGCATAATCTCAGTGTCATCCTTGACTGATCAGTCACATTTATTCCACATAATCCCCTTATTGTGCCATAATTTACCACTTTTTCAACTCTCCTCTCTCTCCTACCAAACTCTGCACTTCTCTCACACCATGACTTTCTCTCAATTCTCTCCCAGACCATCACCCCTACTCAAGCCACTTTGTCCCTTTTTCCCTATCTTCACCCCTTGGTGACCAAGTTCAACTCTACACTCTCCTCTATTCTTGATTCTCTGGTGCCTTTATCGTATCTCTGATTGCACCCTTTGAAGCCTCAGCCTTAGATCTCTCCTACCACCCACTGCCTTCATTCCTACTCTCATGCTGCTGAACAAAAGTGGAGAAAATCACAGACTGTTCTGACTACAAATTTATTTTACACAACCTCTACAGGATCCTTACTACCACTGGGCAATCTTTCTCTATCCATCTTACCAACTTATTATCCCACTTCACAGCAATTCTTCCAAACATGTTCACCCTTCCTCAAACTTACCATGACACCCACCCCCTCCATGTACTCTCTCATCTTAGAAAAAAAGGTTAAAAAAGCTAGAAATTTGTGCTTCGTTTTGCACTCAGAGTTCATCACTTCTGTCTCTGGAAGGTGATATTTTTTTTTTTTTTATCATGAGTCATTTAGAATTGTCTCAGATCATTGCATTGACCAGAACAGCCAAGCCTTTTCACATTTGCTCATCATTACAACATCGCTGCTATTTTGCACAATGATCTCCCAGTTCTTTTCACTCCACTTGGCATCAGTTCATATCTATCTTTTTATGTTTTTTTTTTCTGAAACCACCCTTCCCCCTATCATATCTTATAGTATAATGGTATTACATCACAATCATATACCACAACTTGTTTATCTTTTCCCCAACTGATGAGCATCCCCTCAATTTCCAATTCTTTGCCACCAGAAAAAGAGCTGCTGTAAGTCTTTTTGTATATATAGGTCTTTTCCTTTCTCTTTAATCTCATTGGGGTACAGACCTACTAGTGGTATTGCTGGATCAAAGGGTATGCAGTCTTATAGCTCTTTGGGAATGGTTCCAAATTATTCTCCAGAATGATTGGACCAGTTCACAACTCTACTTACACCTTATTAGTGTACCTATTATCATGCTAATGCCAACAGTTCTAGCTCCCATAGCTGTGCTCTCAAGAATATGAGCTGAGAATCACTTAGTCTGCCAGCCTTAGGTGGCTTAGATACACTAAGAATGGTTGGTGCAAAACATCCTTCCCAAAAGCCTGTCCCACATTCTCCCTGAAAATGTACATACAATGGCAAAGAAGAAATGGGCTTAAGCCTACAGGGCACATGGCAAGGGGCTAACTCACAGCTCTTGGCTGCTATAAATGTCTTTTCTCCCATTTGTAGGTGTTTAGGAAATTCCCTTTAGGCATGGTGTAGTCTGTTTGGTGGGCTACTTGTCAAGCCAGAAGTCCCATCTGTCTTTTGTTCCCAACGATACAGACATGGCTGCTAGCTGATACAGGATGCTTTCTGGACACAGATGAGAATGTGGGAAGTCCAACATTCTTTTCAGGCTGGAAGGCTGTCTTCTGCTCAAAGGCGGGAGGGATGGAATAAGAGGTTCTGCAAAGGCTGAGGCTGAGGCCTCTACTTCACCCTCAGGGTGTTCCTTCTCAGGGATGTACTGGAAAGCCACATGCTTCAATTTCTCGAAAAGCTTCCAATTGTAACTAACTCAATGCTTTTTATACAGGAACCAGATGGCAGAACAAAATCCCACAGCCAATTGGAACTGGCCTCTTGCTAGGTGTCAGTTCACTACAACAAATGGCTTTCAAAGACTTTTTACATTTGGTCTAAGGTCTTTTGAATGACTGTTTGAAACAAATGTGTTCTCGCCTATTTAAGGTACCAGAGCTAAAATGGAGTGGGTTGTTTTTAACCCCATCCTTACACCTTCTTCCCAGTTTTTAAATCTCTTGTCTCCAGGATATCTACTAGAGTGTGTTTGGCAAAGATCAAATCCTGGACAGTATTTTAGCACCTTGAGAAGATTCTGCATTATCTCTTTTGCCTTGTACTAAAGAGTCAGAGGAAGAGGCTATTATCAGAGAGTTAGAGAAAAAATTTATCTGTGGTTATGTTGCAAGGGATCTTCAATGATTTTGAAGTCTGAATGGCAGATATCATATTGGAAAAGAGCCTTTAAGGTGATACTTTGATATACTAAATCAAATGTTTTCAGTACTAAACAAACAATAATTCCAATGTAAGGGATCTTGTATTCTCTATGTCTTTCAGTCCATTGCACAATAGAAAATAGGTAGTTGACTACGTTTCTGAAAGTCTACTCATTTCCAGCTTAGTTACCCACAAGGGATGCCTTTGATGCATGGGTAGATGCTTCTCCCAAAAACTTGACATATATGAAAAAATATTATTAGTTGTTTTTTCAAATGCTTTTTTTGGTTTTAATAAAGTGAGATATTTTCTTACACCTTTAGTACTTTCCCTCCCTCAAAAACTTTTGGAATAAATTGCTCAATAGCCTCACAACTAGATCCAGCAGAGAGCTCATCTGTGTACTCTTGGTTTAACTTAGTTGCCTTTCTCATCTTCAGTCTTGTTACTGTCATTTTTTTTTAATAATAGTTGGACCATTAGTGTTAGTATTAGTGTTATTAGTGCGTCTATGTTCCCACAACTTTTCTGACACATTTTTTATACATCTTTGGCATTCTGGTGAGCACAAGGTACAATCTCAGAACTATTTAACTTGCATTTTTCTTATTAGTAATCTGAAATATTTTTTTCATATGGTGAGGGAAGAATAATAACACCTAGCTGCCCTTGATGAATTAGTCACCTAATCAAGATGGACTATATCCTTGGGTACCTAAAAAACTGACAAATATTATTGCTGAGCTAGTGGCAGTGATATTTTAAATATTAGGGAGAATGGGAGACACTTTTATTACAAGTTTAGAAAAGGACAGATGTTAGAATTTTCAAAAAAGATTAGAAAAGAAAGTCTACAAGATATATGGAATTAGCTTGACTTTGATTCCTGGGAAAATTCTAGAGTAGATCATTAAAGAGATGGTTGGTGAACACC
>CM053622.1:168417821-168459828 GCA_028646595.1 Phalanger gymnotis | reverse complement strand
TGGATGACAGTAACGATCCAAAAAGATCTTAATGTGTTAGACTAGAGCATTGGACTGAATCTAGTAAGATGAAATTTAATAGGGATAAAACTAAAGTCTTACAATCAATTTCACCAGCACAAGGTAGAGGAGGCATGGTTAGACAAGGGCAGATGTTAGAATTTTTGAAGAACTGTTTTGAAAAAAAAAAAGATGTGAGGATTTTAGTGTACTGCAAGTTCAATACAGGTCAGCAATATGAACTACCAAAAAAGCTAATTTAATCTTTGGCTGCATTAACGGATAGTTTTTGGGAATATGGAAGTCCTATGGTACTCTGCCATTACCCGACCTCTTGTAAAATAACTGTGACCAATTCTAGTTGCTACAGTTTCAGAAGGACATTGATACATTGGGGAGTGTACAGATATGGATAACAAGGATGGTGAAAGGCTCTGAGTTTCTATCATATTAGAACTAAAGGAATTAGGGATATTTGGTCAGGAGAAGAGAAGACTTGAGGGGAATATTAAAACTGTCTTTAAGTATATGAATGGCTCTCATGTGGAGGAATTTAATTAGATCTGTCTGGTCCCAGGGGAGAGAACCTAGATTAGTGAACAGAAGTTGTGAAAGAGCAAATTTTGGCTTAATGATAGGAAAAACTTCTAATGACTACAGATGTTCAAAAGCATAATGGGTTATCTGGAGGGGCAATAGCTTCCTCCTCCCTGGAGGTCTTCAAGCAGAGGCTGGATAACCCAATGTCTTCTGTGCTATGGTGGGGATTCCTCATTTGTATGAGTTGGCTACTGAATTTACTTCCAATTCTGAAAGGCTATGATTCTATGATTTGTCTCCTTTATAAACATATTTGGGATTATGATGTTAAGGTCAAAATTGGCTACACTGTATTTTATGGTAAGAAGAATTGTTATAAAAACCTTTGCAGTTCTTTTCATTTTTCTTCTGTTTGCTGACCTTCCATTTTTATCACTAAATGCCCACAGGATAAATCTGCTTAATTGGGTCTCTTGCCAAAAAATGGGTTTGCTTTCCACTGCTTTTCCTGTTTTATGAAGTGATGTTGCTTATAATCTTCCATCTTAACTCTCAGTTAAAATTTCATAACCAATTTATAGTCTAAACTGGCATTGCTTTTGGTTATCATCTCTCTACTAGTAAATAGGTCAAGTGTTTGCTAAGGTACTCTTTAGGCTCTTTTAGGTTCATTTTTTATGGTAGTGGATTTATTTTTCATTTAATTTTTAATGGTAATGGATTTAAATCAGTTAAGCTTCTTCATAAAACAGCATATGTCTATGTCCTTTCTTCTATCCATTTCCCATTTTTTCATTATCAGTAACTTGTTTGTTCTTTACTGCAACAAATTGGTAGTCTGAATATACACAGCTCATTCAAAGATAATTACCTCATAAGTAATGAATAATTTCTTATAAAAATATTTCTTTTTGTGGATGTATTTGATGTTCACTATGTTGAATGCCTACTTATTTTGTCTCAAAAAACATTCAAGATTTAGACATAAGGCTTCTGTGTACTCTACAAGCCTTTAGCATCTCTCATTCCTAATTATATGTGTTTTAATATACTTCATGTCATCAACACATTTGTAATGAAATCACCAAATATCAAAGTATATATTTATTTAAATTCCATAAGGCACCAATAACTTCTTTTTAGACATTATTTACAAAAGATATTTGTGAGGAGGACCAAATGTTCCATAAAATAATGCTTCTTGTCTTTGGGGGCAGGGATATGATAAAACCAACTTTGTCAATTCCTTATTTGCCTAAGGAGAATCTTTGAAGTGTCTATCTTTCTATTTACAATTTCTTTCTTTCCTTTATCCTGGGGGAGTTCACCATATGTACGTCAATGTTTCTGCAGATAATCAACAATCTACTCAGCTCCCATGATCTAGTTTTCCACTCCAGCTCAGCTACATACTACACCCACAATTATCACACTTTCATCTTCAAGAATTCTGACTTTCCTTTATCTGACTGTAATCTGTTATCTTTACATCTCTCTCTATGTCTCACTATCTTCACCCTCACCATGACCACCAATCTTTTCTTCTCTTAGTTTCATTCCAAGCCATGCTCTGGCTATATACTCTCTTCTTTTCCTAATCTTGAGTCCTTAGTGTACCTGTCAACTCTATAATAACTGCTTGATCTTGAATCCCTTGCTTCTTTGTCCTCTAAGTTTTGCGAAACCCCAGCTATGAATTACTCTCATCATTTGCTTCTTTTGCTCCTACTTATTTGTTCTTGAACAAAACTGGTGAAAATCATAAAGTTACAATGAATGGATCCATTACATATTTATGCAAGCTAATCTCAATTGGGCCCTGTTACCATCTATACTACCTTTCAACCTCCATTCAATAAACTTCAGAGACACCCTATTACTGCCAGGATCAAACATTAAGTCCTTTGTCTATCATTTAAAGAACTTCACAATCTGGCCCTTTCCTAGTCTCCAGTGTCTTTACACTTTACCCACTCCCCCCACCCCCAACCCCACCCCCTTCCTATCCTCTATGACCTACTTGCCATTCCTCATACATAACCCTCTATCTCCTGTCTCTGTGTCATTATACTGGCTGTTCCCAATGCCTGGAATGGCCACCCTTCCAATATGGGACTCTTAGGGTCCCTGGTTTCCTTCAAAACTCCATTTAAGTTATACCTCCTCCAAGAGGGCATTCCTGAAACTCCAAACTGTTAAGGTCATTGCATCTTAGTTTAGTTTCCAGCTACTCTGAATTTGTCTTGTATGTTCTAGTGTATATAATCTGTCTCTTCTGTTAGAATGTAAGCTCCTTTTGGGGCAGAAACTGTTTTTACTTTTTGTTTGCATCCTGAGCACTGAGCACAATGCCTGGCTCATAGTAAATGCTTAGTAAATAATTGTTGATTGATTCATTCTGGTTCTATTTACAGAATATCAAAATTCAAACAATTTCCTCTGTAGTATGCTTACTTGTTGGTCACTGAACAAATACCTCATATTTATGATATACTTATAAGTTAAAATTTATAAATTGTCTAATAACTATGATTCTGGGCTCTTTCCACTTCCTTTTCTACTACCCTGTTCTATCACTGTAGAAATGGAAGGCAAGAGCTCAGGCCCAAGGGCTATTTTATGTCATTCTTTACATCATGAACTGCAATGGACTGAGAATTCATTACCAATTGACCATCGTACTGGTGATACACTTTTCCATATTTTTCTAGGCTAGTCCTCAGAAAGTAGACTCAATTTGTTGGTGAGACTTTATTTATAAAAGTTCTTTCAGCATGGTAAAACCTGTCAGAGTTTATAAAGCACTGGTATGGTATTCAAGAGCCCTATTCATCTAATTACCAGGATAAATTATAATAGGACTTTGTGGAGGGTGACAAGATGATATGTCACAAAATAATATAATCATTCCATGATACTATGAATTTTATGCTCAAAAGGCAAAAATTGTAATGAATAAGGTTCTATAACTTCTATTTTGTCCCTAATATACCTAAAAACTCTGATATTCATCATAAAGAATACTTAATACAGGTGCAGCAGACTTAAGAAAATATCCATGCTTTCAACTGTTAAGACACTCTTGGAGAAAGTGTGGTTGTATGGAAATTTGTTGTTGAGCTGTTTTTAGTTGTGTCCAACTCTTTGTGACCCCACTTGGGGTTTCCTTTGCAAAAATAGGAGTGGCTTACCATTTCCTTCTCCAGCTCATTTTACAAATGAGGAGACTGAGGCAAAGGTCAAGTGCCTTGCCCAGGGTCAGACAGCTAGTAACTGTCTGAGGTCAGATTTGAACTCATGAAGAGGAGTCTTCCTGACTGCAGGCCTGACGGTCTATCTACTGTGTCACCTAGATGATCCAGCATGGAAACAGAGGCTGGGAATCACATGCATGATGAACATTACCATGCCACTCAGTTGTATCGAGTTCACAGAAACATGGGTAAAACATTAAATACTCCTAGACACAAAGTAACTTAGGGACCATGACCATGACTACCCAGTGTTCTAGCCTATTAAACAGTAGAACAGATTTTGAATACAAAGGCATGATTGAACATCTTTGAGGCGAAGAACCTTAGCAAATCTCAATCTCTTCTACATGCACACAAACAAAAAAAAAGTACTAGAAATACTAAAAGTAATATTTCACTCCTGGCTAGAAGAGTCTCGTTTTTCCAACCTTTGAGAATGCAATGATACCAAAAGTCTTTTAACTCAAATTGAGAGATATAATACTCTATACCCTGATCCTTAGAATATTGTCCCCCTGTAATTAAAACAAACAAAAAATCAAAACACTCACATAAAATCCAATCTTTATCTTTTCTTGCATAAATACAAGCATCCTTAAAACTTGGCCTTTTGCTTTCATCCTTCCCTTCCTCTCAGTCACAACAATGAGTCCTATTCTTCATCTTCCCAAGAAAAGTAGGCAAAATATGTACCATGAAAAGTAACATTGTACTACTTTTGTTAGTTCTCTCCAAGCTAAATGAGTTGTACTAAGTGAATGCAACGGAATATCACTGTGCTATAAGAAAGGATGAATATGAGGTACATAGAGGAGCTTAGGAAGATATATGAAGTAAAGAAAAGTGAAATACACAGAATTAGGAGAACAATATACAATGAATACAACAGTGGAAACTAGCTGGAAAGGGCGTCAACACCATTGAAAGTGAATGCTACGAAATTTACAAGGACCAAATTTGGTCCCAAGCAAGAGATATGAGACCCCTCTTTTGCAGAGGGAGGGGACTCTGGGTATGAAAAAGTGTATATGGGGGCAGCTAGGTGGCGCAGTGAGTAGATCACTGGCCCTTGAGTCAGGAAGTTCAAATTCAGCCTCAGACACTTGATACACTTACTAGCTTGGGCAAGTCACTTAACCTCAATTGCCCTGCCTTCTCCCCTCCAAAAAAAAAAAAAAAGAAAAAAGAAAAACTGTATATAATGTCATATTTTTAGATAGACTGGTTAGTTTTGTTGAACTGTTCTATACTTTGTTTTATACTTTTTTCTTTGTTATAACGAATGGCTCTGTAAGATGAAGAAAGGAAGGATATATTGGGAAATGCAGGTGACATGGAACCAAAAAATATAAATGCCAAATTATATTAAAAATAAAATGCTACATAAATGTGAACAAATTAGAGGTATTCTTAGAAGTGAGGAACAAGATACACCTTCCTTTGAATGTGTCCCTATGTGAAGCATATACTATTGGGTAGGGTGGTTTTGGGGATGGGATTGATATTAGGAACTATGTTCAATAGAAAGAAAATACTACTAACCAATTATAAGATGGTATGTCAGGAATTCTATAATACGTCAAATAATTTGACTCTTTATTATTTTAGTAGAACTTAATTCACTTTTTAATTCACTTTCTCTAGAATTAGATACAAATACTTAAAACACTAGATTATTATTGGTCAGGTGTCAGTTCAACAATGAATTCATTTCAGTAAAACTGATAAAACTGAAAAATTTTAAGGTATTTTTAACTTTAAAAGCATAATATCAATTTTATAGAAACACTTTTGGGGAGTTATCAAGATGATGCTTATTTAAATGACACGGATAATTTTGGGATTGTGTTTATAATGCATGAACAATTTATCAAAACATTATTTATAGTTGTATAAAATAGTCATTGTTGTATGGTCCATTTTGTACCAAAGGTGCTTATTTTGATCATAAATTATTTCAGAAAAACAAAGGATATGTTTTATATGTTTTAAACAATTTTAAAGTACATATTTAAAAGATGAAGGTCAACAGAGATGCCAAGAAAATTTGAGAGAAAGCAAAATTCCAAGAAATGTAATATTCTTACCATTTTGTTAACCCTCCTAATTCAGTGTGCTATGTCATATTTTTCTCTTTTGGTACAGTTGTGGGTTTAACTTGCGGCAAATGAGATATGACTGAATGAAATATGAACTTGCAGAATTCTATTTAGCTCTTTGAGATTAAGGATTAGGCAGAATCAGCAAATTAATTATGCTTTCTACTTTTCGAGAGTAGTGTAATGAATGTTTTTTGGAAACATGCTGCATATATCATACATTCTTCTGTGTTACATGGCAAATTGAATATTTATGCCTCTCTTCCAAACAAAGCAGACATAGTGTCTGGCAGGATTTTTATTTTCCACACTGGTTCTCAACTAAGTAAAGCTTTTGAGTTATATTATGTGGCACTTCCACTTTGTTATCCATAAAGTATGTTTATGGGAATCACAGTGCTTCTTTTAACAGTCAATAAATATATAATCACCATTATCATCCCAACTGCCTACAATGATTTTTGTAAAAAAAAAAATTCTTTATTTCTCTCTGAATTTAGGTTGATTCTATATCTGGATATGTGAAGTGTTTTAAAAACCTTAAAGCACTATATAAAAGCTATTAGTCAATCAACAACATTTATTAAGTGCCCACTATGTGCTTGTACCATGCTAAGCACTGGAAATACAAACAGCAGCATTACTGTTATTATATCTTCTGCCTTTGCATATTCATCCTGGTTTTTTGTTATTGTTGTTGTTGTTCTTTTGCCTAGGTTTTAAGTCTTGGTCAACGATGGTAGAGAGATTTACTCCTCAAAAAATTAAATAAATAAATGACCAAATCATACAATGTTTTAAAGTAAAAGCAGCAGTACTAGTATTTATGGTATATCATGAATTAAGAGTTGTGTCTGCTGGAAAGAAATGTGGGAAACTATCTCAGTGGTCTCTACTACGCATTACTCAGAGATGAAATTCAAGTATATAGAAAGTTTTCAAGTAAACTAATATGTAAATTTCAACTTAACTGAGCATCAAATACTAAAACGTGCCATACACTGTGCCACGTGTTATGGGGGGATATATATGAAGGTAAAGAGTACAGTCCCTGCCCTGAGGCAACATATTGGATGGAAATAAGACAAATCCAGTAGTTACAAAAGTAAACAAGAAAGTAAATGATGAAGTAGTAAATTAGATTATATACAATATATTGCTTATGTTTAAATATAGACTGCCCCTCCCCGGAATAGTTCACTCCTCAAAAAGGCCTCTTTGGAGAAAAATAATATAAGCATCCAATGAAAAATAATACCAATTATAGGCCCAATGGTTTGATAAAAATCATATTTGGGGGGGATGGGAGAGCCCATGTTCATAACAAATGAGTAACATGAGCTACTAGATTTCATAACACTTAACCAGACCTTTCTCTCCTGCTTGTCAGCCACTGTAATTGATCGAAATAATCAATTAGTAATGTGTAAAGAGAAAAGATATATAAGATCAGTGCAAAGTTAGGGCTAACAGAACTATTTGTTGGGTTATAAATGACTTCAAATCACAGATTAGAGAATATTTTTTAAAAAGTCTCTATTAGCTAATGACTTAGCTGACATGGCATGACAACTACCCCCCTATCTGCAACAGCTGGACAAGGTGATCCTGTTTGTCTTCCTTCCTTGGAATTGTGAGAAAAGTACTATTTAAATGTGTTCAATAAAAATGGAGAGGTTCTCATCACTAATGTACTTGGTAACAATTAGCAGTAGTGGAAACAACATGTTCAAGTGTTTTTAGCAAAGTCTGTGTAGTATATTTCAAAAGGATGGAAGAAGCAAACAGCATAGAGAAAATGCATTATGATAAAAACAATTTTTGCGGCAGTAGTGGAGGCTAATTTCGCATGATAGTTTATTTTACGTTTTTAGTTACAGTTTGCTGTCACTGTCTATATAAATCCCCAAAATGCATAATTGGGATTCATGATTTCACACTCTATGCTTTCATTATTCATATCTACTGCCTACAGTTCAGGAGCACATATCACATTCTTAAAATGAAATAACTTAGAAATACAATCTTTCAAGTGAGAGCCATTTTAGGTCAGGAAACAGTTTGATTTAGTTTATAATAAAAAAAAATGGACATTTTGTCCCTGAAATTATATATATCAATAAGTTTTTAAAAATATTAATAAATGTAAGTTTTTTTAAAAATTTCATCATAAGAATTTTAAAAAGAACAATTATTAACAAACTAGAAGAGGGTTGCCCAAAATATTAATAATTTACTATACATGGTAAACTTGTCAGAGATATATAGGGAGTTGATTTTTCTCACAACAAGGGCATACCAGGAAGTACTGAAATTATACTATATCTGTAGGTAACACAGAAACTCTTAGCACTTCAAATAATCAGATAAATAATGGTGTTTACCTCAGTAAGTCTTGAAACCACCTCCTCCATGTAAGATTTGGCCCAAGACCTCAGGCAAAAATGAGAATCTGATTGCCAAAAGGTGGACAAGGGACAACCCAATGAGGAAAAATGCCAGAAGATCTTGAGAGACAGGGCAAAAAAATGTATTTTCAAAGATTTAAAGGACTAAATAAAGGTGAGTCGCTATTGCGACAAAAGAACTTCAAAAAAATTTGAATGGAGCCCATCCCAAAACTACAGTGAAAGCACCCAGAGCTTTGTCTCCTGTACCTGAATTTAGAACACAACAACCCCTAGTTGCAGCTCTGAATAAAGCCAGAGAAGATCAAGAAAACTCAAATAACAACAACAAAAACAATAATTAACAACTATACAGCCCTTCTGAGTTTACAAATCCAACAGTAATATAATCTTAGTTGATCCTTGCAACAATTCTATGAAGCAGGTAAGATAGCTACTATCATGGTAGGAAATGGTAGAGATGGGATGCCAATTAATTCCAGACCTTCTGATTTCAGATCCAGTGTTCCTTTCCACTATCCATAGGTATCCCAATGTGAGACTATCTCTTAAAATTTGGGACTCAATTCTGAAAAGAGGAAAGCTTCATTTCTGAAATCACCAAAATATGATTAGGGACTCCATGGATTTGTTCATCAAGTCCAAGAACATTAAAATGTGAAATGTGAAGGAGGTAGTTTTAGGAAAATAGATTCCCAACATTTTTTGGTTCCTGTACCTTTTCCCTTTCAACAAACCTTCTCTTTCACTAACACTACAACTTCTAGAATATTTCATTATGATGATATAGTTATTTACTGAACATATTCCTTACCTCATTGACAAGTTTTTTGTACCCTCCGGGGATACGTGTACTCCGTGTTGGAAATTCTTGCCTTAGAACAAGTTTTTTTAAAAAAATATATACCTTTACAAAATACGCAATATATTTAGCGATTTCATGACCCTCATGGATATACAAGATGAAAAAATATATAGGCTTAAGAAAGTATCGGATAATTTCATGGATAACGGGTTAAGAATTTTTTTTAAGAGATTTGTGATCTTGGAGAAGATTGGCCTTCTATTATGTCAGTTTAAAAAAAAAAAAAGTTAGGCAGCCAGGCAGGCCTTTCCACAAAACGACTCTTGGTACTGCTGTCAGAGAACAGAAACCTGGACTATATGTACCACTGATCTGAATCAGTAAGGAATTATATATTTTTTTATTAGCACCGAAAATCTATTGGGGTAGAAATGAGAGTAGAGGAGAAATTTAAAGCCCGCAAATCCATGGAGGGAAATGAAATAATACACAATATTGTGTAAAATTTTTAAAAGCAATTGAAGTAGGGCTTTGAAGGAAATAGAAGTACTATGCATGAACAAAGCAAAAGGAGCACACCACAAAGACCACATCTTCAATTAAAAGAGATGTCTATTTTTTGTGTACTTTTAAGTTATAATTTCAAATACTTTATATATTTTCCTTAAAATGGGAACAAAGGAAAAATTTGAAAAAAAAATTTGAAAATTTGAAAAAAATAACAATTTGTATATGGCTAATACATAAAGCATAAAAGATTTATGCATTTTAGATGGTTGTATGTGTATATAACTAGAATTGAGTTCTTAGATGATTTCATGAATGATGGATTTATAATGCTATGTATAGAAACACACATGAAAATGTACCTTTACATACATAAAGAAAATAGAATGTTTAGAAAAGTAACAAAATACCCTGACAGCTACGATTTAACTGGGTTGTTAGCAGTTATTTTATGAAAACAACATGCACAGCTGTTATAATTTAGCTTTAACTGATTCATTTGTTATTGAATAATTCAGATAAGAAAATATACAACATTTTCTCTATTCAGTGCCAATGTTCTTTCTCCTCTAATGTGAATGCATTAATCGCAGCTTTGAACCCATCCAGACCTTAAGAGTCAGTAGCTACCTAAGTCGTTTGATTTTGGCTTCAAATACTTGCTCTCCCACTGGCTCATTAACTTTCAAAATGCAACAATATAAATTCATTCCTTTAGTTCAAGATGTTTTTCTTCTTTTAAAATGTAAGCACCCTAGGAGGGTTATCATATTAAGCCTAATCAGTTACTTATACTTTAGTAGACTATTATAGGAGTTAGAATCTAGAAAGCTATGTTAAGTTCTAGGTATAATACTATAGAAACAATGTTGAAAAACTGGACTGTCTATAGAAAGGTTGACAAGTATGGTAAGAGCCCTCAAAATTGACATATGATATGAAAATTGGACAAAGGAACTGGAGGTTCCTAACTTGAAGTAGATTGAGGAACATGTTAACTGCCTTCAATTACATGGAGTACTTCCATGTAGAAGAGATACTGAATTTATTTTATTGGTCCTAAAGCAAACTAAGGGTGGAACCATGGCTCAGTAGATTTTGGTTCTATTCAAAGAATAACTTTCCAATGATTAAGGATGTCCAAAAGTGAAATGGACTGCCTCAGCAGATAGAGAGCTCTTTACCTCTGGAAGGCTCCAAGCAAAGGCTAGAAGACCAGTTATTAGAGATGCTCATGAAGGAATTTAGATGAATGTTGACTGGACTAGAGGGCCTGTGAGGTCCCTTTCAAATAGGAAATTCTGTGGCACGGTGGATAGAGTGCCAGGCCTGGAGTTAGGAAGACTCATCTTTCTGAGTTTGAATGTGGCCTCAGACATTTACTAGCTGTGTGAGGCAAGTCTCCCCCCTCACTTGCCTCAACTTCCTCATCTAAAATGAGCTGGAGAAGGAATGGCAAACCACTCCAGTATCTTTGCCATGAAAACCCAAAAACAGGGTCATAAAGAGCTCGACATGACTGAAAACAACCGAACAACAACAGAACAATGATTCTATATGGAGAAAGATAGGTAAAGTACATGGTATTGTGTACATTTAAGCACTGAGGAAATGAAGTCAGAGAATTATGACCCTGAGGCTTGCTCAAGACTGTATAGATGGAAGGACTCAAATACAGGTCTTTCTGACTCCAACACCAGTGCTATTTCCACAGCTCTTAGAACTCTCTTATGTGGTGTTTGTTATTTCCACTCCAAAGTTTTCATCTCCTTAATTTTCTAGTTCACAATGTCAGACACTGCTTGAGCTGGAAAAAAAAAAAGATACATGTAGAAACATAACATTTGCACCACCACACATGGTCTTCTCTCAAACACTGAATATTTCATGATATTTCCAAGTGTCTGGCATATTGTGAATACTAAATATTAATAAAGAGAATGATGACATAAACATCAAAGAACATGCAAAGATGTTTTAGGAAGCTTTCATTGTACACATATATGGCATGAAGTCATGTTCAGTGATGACTAGGCTTTCAAAAACAAAAACAAAAACTCTGGTTGTGTGTTGAGGGCAGAGAATGTGCTGAAACAATTAGACAGTGATTCAACACACACATTCATCCAATTTGACAACTGTCGATTAAGCACCTACTGTATAAAGAGCTTGTACTGTTTTCTGAGGAAGCTAGAAAGCTCGGAAAAGACACCATTTCAGACCTCATGAATCTTACAGTTCTAGTAGGTTGTTTGGAAACTTAAACCAATAGTCATAAGATAAGGTACAAATGTTTGAGAGGCAAATACAAAATGTAAGGTGAGGTCTGAGGGGAGAAAAGCCATTATTAAATTCTGAAGGGGAGAAAGTAGATCTTAAATGGTTTCCTGAGATGACATATGAGTTGGATTTTAAGGGACGAAAAGGAATTCAATAGACCGGAATGGGTAGAAAGGGAAGTCATTTCAGTCATAGGGAATATGATAAATAAAGGCACAGAGGTAGGGAGGCATAGAGTGTGTAAAGCTGGAGGTCATTAGTCCAGTTTGGCTGGATGACATGAAGGTGAGTAGTATGAGCCAAGGTTGTAAATGTGGGGTATCACCAAACAGCTGAGGATCCTGAACCCCAGGCTAAAGATCTTGAATTTTATTCAGTAGGCAAGAGGAATCCACTGAAGCAATTTTGAGCAGAGGTATGACATAATCAAATTTATAAAAAAGAAGAGAAGTTTGAAAGCTATGTGGAGGTAGAAACGAAGGGGGTAGAGGATGGAAGAAGGAAGACTTAATGGGAGGTTACTGCAAAGGTCCAGGCAGACAGTAATGAGGGCATGTACTAAGGAGAGTAGAAATAGGAATGGATGCCAAAGATACTGCAAAGGTAAATCAACACGATTTGGTAACTATTTTGTGTATGAGAGAGAAACACTGAAGGAAAGGGAAAAGCCAAAAGGAATATGAAGGTTTCAAACAATGAAGATAGGAGGGAAACAAGGAAGAAGGAAGGAAAGACACACAAAGCAATGGCCAAAATTATTGAATATTTTGAATATAATAAATAAATATATGTACTTTTTCAATAAAAATAAAGTTCAAATCAAAAGCAACAAAAAGTGAAAATTTTTGTAAGGGAATTTACTTCAACTGGTTGACAAAAGGAGAGTCATTTTCTCCATACATATAGACACTGATGGATAACTCTGCTATAACCCAGGCAACCATCTCCTCCAGTTTTTGGTCCTTACCTCAGAGGGGGACTCTACTCTGGAGGGAAAGAATATGTGCTTTATGGAGATGCTGATGCTTATGAGACTGACATTTCTCCTATATACCCCGCCCCCACCTCTAACTCTCCATGGATTAGTAGGGCTGGAGCCTAGTCTATACTAACCTTTGTATATGTGGAGAATGGAGGCTACCTAGTAGTCATGCACTAGAGCCCTGACATCTGTCATGATCTAATGAGGGAGACAACAAGCAAACAACTATGTACAAAAAAGCTTTATACAGGATAAATAGGAAATAATGAATAGAAGGAAGCACTAGAATTAAGAGGAAAAGGCTTCCTCCAGGAGATTGGATTTTAGTTAGGACTTGAATAAGTAAGTGGAGTGGAGGAGTAAGTGGAGATGTAAGTAAGTAAGTGGAGCCAGTAAGTGGAGATGAGGAGAGAGAACATTCCTGGCACAGGAAGACAGCAAGAGAAAATGCCTGGAACACCTCAGAGCCTTTTGTTGTTGGCCTACTGTGCACTGATCTTAGGATTCCTAGCCTCTCCTGTGGTAAAATCTTTCTGCAAAGTTGGGTCTAGGCCCAGCTGGCTAAGGGACTAAGTAGTTTAAACACACTATTCCTACTTTACTCATTCCCTTACCCTTGGTCCAAAGTACCCAGTGCATCTTGGCCTTGATGTTTAAAGACTGGAATCTATCCACTGTTGTCTTTTACTTCCCTACATCTTTAAGAAACAGCATGGTACTGCAGAAAAAGTATTCGATTTGGAGTCGGAGGATAAGGAATAGGGACTAGATCTGTGATATTGTTAGTGAAGGCAGAGGTGAGATGGTAAATATTTAACAACCAGCTTTCAGAAAAAAATTTATGCAGGACATACTTTTAAGTTGATCCACATTATTAACATTTTCTCCATTACTTTTTTTAGTCTGGACCAATCAACAAAACAAAAAACTGAGTCTTGATTTGTAGATTTCTGGGATATAAATGTCCATACTGAAAACTGAACAAGACTCCCTGGAGCCAGTTTTGACTGACTTTAGCAACACTCCTGGGCATAGGGTACTCTCAAAAAAAAACCCAACAACTTTCTTTTAAAAAATATTTACTTATTTTTAAAATTCATTTTGAAAAAAAAAATCTTAAATTTCAAATTCTCTCTTCCTCTCTGACTATTCCCCAACCCTTTGAGAAGGTAAGCCATGTGATGTCAATTACATAAGTGAAACCACACAAAACATAATATTTTCATATGGAAAACAAAAAGCAAGAAAAATAAAGTAAAAAAAATTATGTTTCAACCTGAACCCCGACTTTATCAATTTCCTCTTAGGAGGTAGGTAGCACTTTTTATCATAAGTCTCAAGGAAACTCTTTCAAACAATGTAGTTCAAATCCTAACCAATTCATTTACAATCTGTGTGCAAGTCACTTAACTTTTCTGTGCTTCAGTTTACTCAACTATAAAATAAAGAAGTTTAATTAGATCACTAGACTTCTATCTCTCAGTCTTTGATTCTTTTTTTTTTTCTTTAACGCATGCACTTTTATTTGAACTGGTCTTAAGTCAGTGTACAGGTAAAGCTCCTCCCCTCCCCCAAGTACTGGCACCAATCTCAAAAAACTCGCAGGGAGATTGTAAAGTCTTCATTCACATCTATGTTGGGGGCAGGGAGGCAATTTAGGGGGCCATTCATTATGGCTGACAAGTAAAAAAAAGTATTAAGGCGGAAGACACAAAGTTTTTTTGTTTTTTAAAGGATTATATAATTTACATGTAAAGCAATAGTAGTACCTTCCCCCCTCCCCCCTTCCCATCTGGATTTTTGTTACATAGCTCCTTTGCTCTAGCAGAGGACAGCCTTCACAGAGGCTTGTAACTCTGTAACAATGCATTATACAATATTTGGAATGACTATTAAAAACAAAAAACGAAAACAAATGTACAATCCGAGTCCTGAAGACGCACTGTAGAACTTTGGGGATGTTTGCCTCCAACATACTTAAGACTGCTCATCACCTTCACTTTATGTTCTTTTGTAGCTTGTGTGCATGTTTTTAAAAGCTGCCTGACAAGAATGGAAACCCTAATCAAGATTCAGACATTGGTTTTAAATCCTGAGTCAAGAGCCCAAAAACCAAACAAACAAAAAAACAAACAAAAAAAAAACCCAACCAAAACAAACAAAGTAAAACAAATAACGCCATGCCAATCTCATCTCTTTTTTTGGCAATTATCATGTCACACCCGTTGACAAAAACAAACAAACAAACAAACAAAAAACAATTAAAAAAAAAACCCAGTCCATTTAGAAGCATTTGCGGTGGACAATGGAGGGTCCAGATTCATCATACTCCTGCTTGCTGATCCACATCTGCTGGAAGGTGGAGAGAGAGGCCAGGATGGAGCCTCCAATCCAGACAGAGTATTTGCGCTCAGGTGGGGCAATGATCTTGATTTTCATTGTGCTGGGATAGCTAGGGCTGTAATCTCCTTCCGCATCCTGTCAGCAATGCCTAGGTACATGGTAGTACCACCGGACAACACGGTATTGGCATACAAATCCTTACGGATGTCAACATCACACTTCATGATTGAGTTAAAGGTAGTTTCGTGGATTCCACAGGATTCCATACCTAAGAAAGATGGTTGGAAGAGGGCTTCTGGGCATCGGAACCTCTCGTTGCCAATGGTGATGACCTGACCATCAGGGAGCTTATAGCTCTTTTCCAGAGAAGAGCTAGATGCAGCAGTGGCCATCTCCTGCTTGAAGTCTAGGGCGACGTAACACAGCTTCTCCTTGATGTCACGCACAATTTCCCTCTCAGCTGTGGTAGTGAAACTGTACCCTCTCTCGGTCAGGATCTTCATGAGGTAGTCCGTCAGATCACGGCCAGCCAGATCCAGACAGAGGATGGTGTGGGGAAGGGTATAACCTTCATAGATGGGCACAGTGTGGGTCACACCATCACCGAAGTCCATCACAATATCAGTGGTACGACCAGAGGCATACAGGGGCAGCACAGCCTGGATGGCAACGTACATGGCTGGGATGTTGAAGGTCTCAAACATAATCTGAGGCATCTTTTGTCTGTTGGCTTTGGGGTTCAGGGGGGCTTCTGTGAGCAGCACAGGGTGTTCTTCAGGGGCCACACGGAGCTCATTGTAGAAAGTATGATGCCAGATCGTCTCCATGTTATCCCAGTTGGTGATGATACCATGCTCAATGGGGTACTTCAGGGTCAGAATACCTCTCTTGCTCTGGGCCTCATCCCCCACGTAGCTGTCTTTCTGGCCCATACCCACCATCACACCCTGATGTCTGGGGCGCCCAACAATGGAAGGGAAGACGGCCCGAGGGGCATCGTCTCCTGCAAAGCCAGCTCTGCACATTCCGGAGCCATTGTCGACAACGAGAGCAGCAATATCATCATCCACGGCGAGCTTTGCAGTGGCAAGTTTAAACCCTTAAGAGAGAGAGGAGGTGGTGCCGCACCTGGAGGCAGAGGGAGGCAAGTGCACGCTGGGTGGAAGAACTCACAGCTACTCTTAGTCTTTGATTCTACAACAATGAATGCAGTGTAGTAATTGAAGTTATTTCTGCTATGTTAACTGTACATTTAATATGCTTTGTGATGTTATAATAATGTTAATAAATTCTTCATTTTTTTTGGAATAAAATACCAGTTAAGAAAACTTTGTATTCATTGTTTTATGAAAAGTGTGGAGGGCATGATGATTTGAAGGGGGTGGGGTGGATTGGTAGAGGGGAGATTCTTCCATAAAGTTTGAGAAGCAGTAGATATACATTAGTATGTACTAAAACAGACAGGAGGAGCATAGATACTGAGCTAGAAGGGATGTTAGAGTTCATCATTTTTTCCAGTGGCTTAGAAAAATATGACAATGATTGCCTTCAATAATTATTAGACTCTGGTGATTACATTGCTATCCTTGATGTTTTTCTTCTTCTTTTTATCATTCTGAAATCTGTATTCTTTCTTCCAAAAATAAAGGGTCTAAGTACAGCAATAAGTAAGAAGGATGCTGAATCTTTACAAAATGAATGGGAGCTCTTAATGAAGAATTCCGAAGGGATTACTACTTTTCAAAAGAAACCAATTTACATTTTTCTGTAAATGTTTTCTTAGAATATCTAAGTTCATAAAAATAATGACTTGCTTAAGATACATACCTCATATATTTAGTATAAGGTCTATTCTGGTTATTGTGTTTCAGGAATTTTTCATGCTTGTAAGTACCTTTTGAAAACTATAACAGGTTATAGAAAAGAAAGACAAATTAAGAATAGCAGACCCCTTTCTTGTTAAGATAAGTCTGCCTCAAGAAATGAAGTATTGGCCCGGACTGCTCTCAACAGAAATAACTCATAAGTAGTAATAGGCTGGCCCATCAAATGCTATGGAAGATAAATAGCTTTCCTAGCAAGAACAATATTTTAAACACAGATTTGAATAATGTACTACTTTAACAATGAAATGAATTCTGAATAGCCAAGAATGAAGTTTTCTACCTATTCTATATTTGATGTATCTTAGTTTATTTCTTTGACATAAATGTGTACATTTTACAGAATATATATTTCTGACATTGATGAAGAGACATACATACTTTTACTTCAATAATAGATTAAGTGGGCTTTGAAATATATGGAAATTCTTTATGTTCTTTTGTAGCTTGTGTGCATGTTTTTAAAAGCTGCCTGACAAGAATGGAAACCCTAATCAAGATTCAGACATCATTAAACCCTGTATGCCTGGCATTCTATCTTTTAAAACTTAAGCTATATGTTAAACCTAATCAAAAACTTTAACAACTTTTATTGTTTGATATATTCAGGTACTATTATAATGATAGCAGTTAAAATGAAGTGGGTTTAAAAACATATAATTCAAGAAATTAAATTCAATTAACATTTCTCTGTCACTTATAATGTGTAAATGCATAGGTAAATGACATAGTGCTTACCACCATAAACACTACAATCTGGTAGCTTAATTACAATGAAACGCCCTTATGACGGGAATAGAAAAAACGCTGTTCTAATGACAAGAAATGTCTACTGTCCATAACTACCTATGCACACAGCACACATGATTTCACCTAAGATGTAAATTAATGCACATTCTAGTATGCCTTATTCTTGTAGAAAAAAAAATTGTGTAGTTGTGCTTAATACGGGCTGACATATGAATCAAATTTAATCTTAATTGAGAAAACTCAATTATGAAGCATAAAGCAACTCAGTAACATAGATGAACAAAATGCCAATAATTCAAAAATAATTTTTAGACTGGTATTTGGAATGTTTCTGCGCTCATCTTCATAGACATTCTTCTAGTGTTCTAGGAATTCATAACTCTTTGAAACAAATAATGAAATCAGATCAGGGACATCTGATTTAGGATAATCGCAGATCACTCATTTCAATTCAATTCAGAGTAACAAACCTTAATTAAGCTCTTGTTATGTGCAAGACACTGTGCTAGGCAGTGGAGTAAAGAAGTGAACTCTCAAAGATTCACAAAGCTCTTGCATTCCCCTGCAACATATATGCAAATAAGTACAGACAAGATGACTGGACAAAGAAGAGAACATTTCTAATTGGAGGAGTGAGGATGGCAAAGCAGGAGGTGGCAGTGTAGTATGAGGAGTTAAGAAGGTCTTTAGAATATCTAAAAATCATCTCAGAGATGATTTCTCCTAAGGCCAGGGGAGGTAAAGTATTCTTCTCAAGGACACATAGGTTGTAAGCAGTGATGCAAGTATTCTGAGGCAGTGCGGCAGAGTGGAAAGAGCACTGGATTTTGAACTGGAAGACCTTGGTTCAAATCCCACCTTGTTAGTTACTACAGTTACTACTTTTGTGAACATGAAAATCACTTTATTTGTCTGGATGTCAATTTTCTCATCTTTAAGAGAGTTGGGCTACATGGCTACTAAGGTATCTTCACAAGTCTATATCTATGATATTGTATGATTCTATGTTCAAACCCAAACCTCTGATTCAAATACTGCCATATTGGAATTTGTCCTTGGACAGTTTACAAACAGGTAGCAGAGAGCCTTGTCTCCTCTAGGCTTACATATTCGAATGGCGTGTTTGTGTCCTTCCACAAATCCTCCATAACAGATGTATCTAATATATCAGAGGCCTTTCTCCAGTTCTTCTAATATTTCATATATACCAGCAAGACACTTGGGCTATTATATTTGCTCTCAGTACATGTGTGGCTTATCCCGTTTTTAGTCATACGTGTCCTGGATGTTGTCTTTAAAGCTACTACTTACATTCAAGTGATCATTTAAAATATGATGCAAACCTACTTATATCCACCAATTATCTCTCCAATGACCTTGGGTCATCTGCAATTTTGGTTCTTTGGTTTTGTTTTTTTTTGGGGGGAGGGGGTGATGATGGCGTTCTAAGATACATAGCTATATGGTATCAAAAAGATGAGGTGGATAGGAGCTGGGAGTTGCTGAAAATACTATGCAGTTTCCCAAATGTGATATAGCAGAATCCCTCTTCCTCCTAAACTTGGAGCCAAGCGATGTATGTCATAGTGTAGCTAATATGCATTTCTCAGCCACTGAGATTTTCCTGTGTGTACTGCTAGTTTAATTTCTTTCAAGTATCTGTCTTTCTTACTGAGGAAGCCCTACAGTTTTCTAGAACTGGATACAATAAGCACAATGTCACCAAAATCTGGCCAAATCCATACAACAAAAATCTGTGCTGGAAATGATACAATTTTAAAGCCGCTTAGGGGATGATTTTATGATATCTCAAATTATGAAAAAAGATCATGGATCAAATTATTACTCTACAAAATGTGATTAAGCAACTATAAACCCATATACCCACTTTCTCATACGTATAAAAATTTTTAATGGCATATACACCTATAGGAAGCTACCTTGATGAAATTATGAGAAAGGAATAGGAAGACTTTTGGAGATATGATTTCCTATAGCAGACTATATCTTCATAGAAGCACAATTATGAGTTATAGAGGGTGTATGCTGCTGCTGTGTTTTTCTTTGCTGATTACAAACAAAAATAACATCTAACCAGCAGAGTGTATGTAAGATCTGTGAACTGAGGTAAGCTAGACATGGTCAAATGGGAGATGGAAAGATTAAACATCAAGATTTTGGGTGTCAGTGAACTTAAATTGATGGGACTGGATGAATTTAACTCAAGTGATCAGTGCATATACTACCATAGGCAAGAATCCCTTGGAAGATGCAGACTAGCTCTCATAGTTAATAAAAAGGTGAGAAAATCATACTGGGGAATAATCTCAAAAATGACAGAATGATATCTGTTCCGATCCAAGGCAAACCATTCAACACTACAGTAATAAAAGTCTGTGCTCCAACTGCTAATACCAAAGAGAACAAAGTTGATCAATTCTATGAAGACCCACAACATCTAGAAGTAACACCAAAAAAAGATGTCACATTCCTCACAGGGGATTGGAATGCTAAAGTAGGAACTCAAAAAGATAATTGGAGTAATAGGCAAGTTTGGCCTCAAAGTACAAAATGAAGCAGTGGAGAGACTAATAGAGTTTTGTCAAGTCATAGCAAACACTCTTTTTCAACAACCCAAAAGGCGACTCTACACCTGGTTATCACCAGATACATAATCATACTGATTATATACTTTGCAGCCAAAGGCAGAGTTCGTTCAAATAAGCTGACTGTGGCTCAGATCGTGACCTTCTTATTGCAAAATTTGGACTTGAAGAAATTAGGCAAAACCATCAGAGTATATAAATATGACATAAATAACATCCCTTATGAATATGAAGTGGAGGTAATGCATAGATTTAAAGAATTAGATCTGTTAGAACTATGGACAGAGATTAGCAATATTATACAGAAGGCAATATTGTAAAGGAGAAAAAGAGTACACAACTAAATGCAGAATTTCAGAGAATAGCAAGGAAAGGAGGTTTTTTTTTAAATGGGTAATGCAAAGAAATAGAAGAAAACAAGAAAATGAGAAAGACAAGGATCTTGTCAAGAAAATTAGAGATTCAAGCGCATGTTTCATGCAAAAATGGCATACATTTAACAGAAGTAGAAGAGACTATGAAGAGGTGACAAGGATGTACACAAGAACTACACAAGAAAGATTATAACATTATACTAGAGTGGTTTTCCATTTTCTTCTCCAGCTCATTTTACAGATTTTAAACGGTAGAGAAAATCACTCTAGTATCTCTGCCAAGAAAACTCTAATTAGGGTCACAAAGAGTTGGACACAATTGAAATGACTGAACAACAACTACAACAATACAGTCCTTAACTGATTTTATTCTGTGAGTAAGCAGCTTCTAATACTACTACTAATAAAAAACTTCTCTCATTCCTTTTGCAAACTGTAGAAGGACTTGCAAATAGAGTTAACAGGCATTGAGTGATCTCCTATTCATGATTTCTCTGACTTGAACAATTTTTACCATGAGGTAGACTGGCAACATTTATTACCATGTATACATCTGGTACAACAAAGGTAAAGATATCCAAATATTTTCTAATTTTATTCAATTAAGTATTAAAAGATCTCTAATAAGGCTTCCAATAATTTGTAGAGTAAGTTCATAGGAGTTAGAAGGTGATGGAATCTTCAGTTTTGTTTGTTTAACTTCCTTTTATAGATGAGCAAACACAGGATTTAACACTCTGCAGAAGACCGATAACCAGGAGAGGACAAGAAGTGCACCGGGGATGAGAAGGTGGTTGTAATTTTTATTAGTGAAGAGGGCTCCCACACCAAGGAAATCCAAGCATTGAAGTCTTCAGTGAGGCAGGAGGAGGGCAAAGACTAGGTTAGGCTCTTGTCAGTGACATTCCTAGTTATGCTAGGCTTGTTAAACTATTCCATAGGTAGCTGTTCTAATTGAGTTCACTTTTTACTATCTGAAAGAATTATAATAAGGTCTAGATTTAGGTGGCAAGCAGCTGAAAAGGGTTTATATATTATATATAATAAAAGAAATTGAGGGGAGAAATATTAACTTTCCTTGTAACGACATATGGTCTTTTTATATTTTAATATGGTTATCTTAATATCCAATAAATGTACTCTTGTTCTTACAGACTTCTGTTTGTGACTACAGAATAAATTCTGTAGAGCTCCTATTACTATTGTTCACTCTGATTATATCACTAATTAAGACATGCTATAATATTTCAAACACAAGCTGTAGTTTGTCTGACAAAAAGCTTTAAACACTTGCTGTCTTTTCTATTGTTTCTCAAGTATTATTATATGATTGAACATTCTTAAAATACACTTTGTATTTTGCATTCTGGAGCTTACAACATTCATTTCCACTCATTTTAAAAATAATATAAAATTCATTTAAATATATATTTTAATTTAAGGCATGTACCGGAAGACTTAACCGTACAGAAATACAATGTAGTTATAGAAATACATAATTAATAAAACATAAAATTTGTTTTATGAAGCTGCAGTTTTAATTTACTAGCTCAAGAAATATGTTCTTGTAATTTTATACCAGGTAACTTCCAAGGAGAATGTTAATTCCCCTTTCCAGCCATCTCTCAGTACTGAATTGATTATGACTAACACATACCAAATGTCTCCAAGTTGGAATGGGTCACAGCAAATTTCTAATATTTACATTTGAGCTACTGTCAAGGCTCTTAGACCTAAATTGGAAACAAACTTTGTTTCGGCTTTTCTGTTTGTGTACTGAGAGCTTTCTTTTCTAGACCTGTTTCTTTTTCTGTTGATTATTAAAAAGTATGCATAGGATGGCATATGCTAAACAGAGGCCGATTCAGTGACAGTAAGAAGAAATAGTGCAACATCTACACCTCTGATTGCAATGCAAACTGATGACCTAGTTCTGCTCTCAGCAAGACATATAAAAAAGTTAGCATATTTTACAGCTATACAGTTGAGAGCTAATTATGGAAATGTCAGACAAATAGGCAGGATAATTATTACATACATCTATCATTTAAAATACATATACAGAATAAATAAAAGTATATATGTACATACAGATGTGCATATATTCTTCCCCCTCCCAATTCTTCAGATTTTATAAACAAAACATACTGGCAAGAAGATAGTTCAAGTAAAAACAGCATTAATAGGTTGCATATTAATATTTATGTACTTCTATATAAAGAATATGCATACATTACAACTCTGTTTTGCAAGCTGAATGAATAACTAATGTTACATTATGTATGGATACATATTAAACAGTCAAGCCTACACTTTCTTAGTTCAGGAAATGATTAATGCAGCCGATCAGAAGCCAGATGGTGCAGAACCAGAACCATCAATCAAAATGAAAAGACCATGGAGTGCTAGCCACAATGAGGTTCTCGCAAATGGAGATTCTGTTCATAGACCCCAACCTGTAATAAGCAGAGAAAACCATAAACAGAGCTAGCTGCACAGTCCCCAAGGAGTCAGAAGCCATGGCTCAGGCTTTGTTAGGTAAAAAATCTTGAGTTGCAATATTCATTGCTGTGGACATCAAGTGGGGAATACCATGTAAGCCAAACAGCTTGCACTTAAGATAAAAAATTAGAGGTGAGCTTTTAAATTATTTTAATAATGTTTTCATTGATGACAGTATCTGTCAAACAGGATCCTTTTCCCATTTAATTTCATATAGGATGGTGCCATGTATTAACAATACAGCTGCCACCACTGCCTTCCATGGGATTGGCATCCACTGCCAAAATGTCACACTGGGGTCTTTATTTAGAGCTTCTTAGGAAATGAAGCTTTGCCTCTGCTTCTAGAAATATCAGCGATGGTTTAAGAGCAATGAAGTTTCCTATTTCTATCACAGATTTAAAAATAAATTTAGAGATATAACTGCATTCCCTAGAAATGGATGTTTCATAAATGCTAAATACTAATAACAATAAGCCTTTTGATAAATTTTAATAATAGTAATACATGGCCATTATGAACCAATAGAATCGATTTTGTTATACTTATTTAATTCTTGTCTTGGGTAGCTTTAAGTATCCCATAATTTAGGGAGAAATGAGGATAAAATTCCAATAAATATAGTATGAAATACTTCATTTTCCTAAAATAAATGGCTCATAGATGGGAAGGATCTTTGAAAAGGTAAATGCTGGGAACCTTTGATATTGTTGGTATTTTTTGTTATTATCACTAGTATTATTATTAGTAGTAGTGACAGAAACAATAATTCACACTTTAAGACTTGCAGAGCATAGTAAGCATAATAATAACAATGTATATAAAACATCTCATTAAGATTATATCATCTTGCAATGTGGCAGGGCATTCTTGAGACGTTTGGAAGCAGGAAAATGTAAGTTTATCTTGTACTACCTAAATACTAAACCAACTGAAGATGTGGATCATCCTTTAAGACTCTGTCCTTAACCATCTTCTCCCTTTAAACTCTTCAAAGATTTTGTACAGCTGAACTCTTCTCTCTCTTGAACTCCAGGTCTGCAGCTCCAGCTGCTTCATCTACCTAGATGTCCCACTAGCACCTGATATTCAACATGCCTCAAAATGAACTTGCTATCTTCTCCACAAAACATGTTCCTCTTCCCAACTTTTTAATTTTAGTTGACTGCACCACTTTTTGCTCTGCCAACCAGACCAGAAACTTTTTCATCATTTTTGATTATTCCCCTTCCCTTTGCTTCCATATCCAAACCAGTTGCCAAGTCAGTCAGTCAACAAATTTACAAAAAAAAAAAAAAGAAAAAAAAAAAAGAAGAAACCTATTATGTGCCAGATGTTATGTCAAATACTGGGGATATAAAGAAACACACACAAAAAAATGAAACACACATACATATAGCATGCACACACACACACACACACACACACACACACACACACACACACACACACACACAAACCCAAACTACAATAATAACAAAAATTGACAACCCCTCCACTGCCCAAATCTACAAAAAACCAAAATAAACCAAAATCAAGCCCCTCAAGGAACTCCCCCGTCTAGTGAGGGGGGGAGACAACATACAAACATCAATGTACAACCAGCACGCACACAATGTGTGTGTGTGTGTGTGTGTGTGTGTGTGTGTGTGTGTGTAATAAATTGGAGACAATCAACTGAGAAAAGGAACTACTTTTAAGGATTGTAAAAGGTTGCTTGGAGAAGATAAGATTTCAGCTGGTATTTTAAGCAAACTAGGGAAGCTGGGCAATAGAGATGAGATGGGAGAGAATTTCCATGGGGGACAGACAGCCTGTGGGAGTTGGGAGATGGGACTGTTTTATAGGAGAAACAGCCAGAAGGTCAGTGTCACTGGACTGAGGAGCTCATGTTGAGGAGCAAGGTTTAAGAAGATTGGAAAGGTAGGAGAAGGCCAAGTTATAAAGGGCTTTGAATGCTAAACAGTTTTATATTAGATCCTGGAAGTCAGAGGAAACCATTAGAGTTAAGAGTGTTGACATGGACAGACCTGGGGTTTAGAAAGATCAATATGACAGCTGAGATGATGGACTAGAGTGGAGATTTAAGACAGGGAAACTTAAATAGCTAGCTGTTGCAATAGTCCAGGCAAGAGGAGACAAGGGCCTGAAACAGGGTGCTGAGAAAGTGAGAGGAGAGAAGAAGAGAGTATATGAGAGGTGTTAGGAAGGTAGAAATGATAGGACTTGACAACTGACTGGATATGAATAGTGAGAGACAATGAGGAATTAAGGATGACACCTAAGTTTAAGCCTTAATGACTAGGTGCTGGTGACCTTTACAGTATAAGAAATTTAGGAAGGTAGAGGGCTTGAGGTAAAGACAATAATTTCAGTTTTGGATGTGCTGAATTTAAAATGTCTACAGAAGATCCAATTTAAGATGTCCAATTAGCAGTTAGAGATATAAGACTGTAGGTTAGGGAAGGAAAGTAGATCTGAGAATCATCAGCACAGAGTTGCCTGAATCTATGGGAGGCAATAAGTTCGCCATACAAAACAGTATGGAGGGAGATTAGCGGGTCCCGAACTGAACCTTGAGAAACACCAATGGTTAGAAGACAAGACACAAATCCAGCAAAGGAGACTGAGAAAGAGTGGTCAGATAGGTAGGAGGTAAACCAGGAGAAAGTAATGTCACAAAAACCTAGAGAGAAGAGAATACCAAGGCAAAAAGGGTGATTGACAATTTTGAATGCATTAGAAGTCAAGAAATTTGAAGACTGATAAAAAGACTAGTATATCTGGCCATTAGGAGAGCACTGGTAATTTTGGAGAGTAGTTTTAATTGAATGATGAGGTTGGAAGCCAGCCTGCAGAGAGTTAAGGAGAGTGAGAGGAAAGCAAGTGGAGTCACTGATTGCAGACATTCTTGATTGTTCTGCCCTGATATTTCTCTCATTCTATCCCCTCCTCCCCACTTACTAGACTACAGATGTACTTCAGGCTGTTATCTACTCTAGCCTGGACTACTCCCCTAATCTGTCTCCCTGCCTTGCAGTGCTTCTCTTCTTTTCAATTGTTCTCCATACAGATGCCAAAAAATCATCTTTCTAAGGCATAGGTTAGAGTCTAGGTCCTTTGGTGTGGCCTTTTGACTGAATCACAGACTTCACAGAACAAGAACAAATTCTTTTATTAAGGGGATTTGTTCTGTTAAGTTTGGATTCAGTCAAAGGGCCACACTTGAGGACCGAAAGGGCCAAATGTGGCCTCGAGGCTGCAGGTTCCCCACCCCTGGGTTAGATCATGACACTCCTCTGCCCAAACATCTTCAAGTGGTTGTCCCTACTTCTAGAGTAAAATACAAACTCATTAGCCTGACAACTTAGGTCCTCTACAATATGGCTCAAAAAACCCTTTTTTGGATATACTTAATTCTTCACTTCTTTACTCAGTCTATGATCTCATTCTGCCCTCTCCTGTCCTACTGCATTCACAAAGACTCCATCTGCATCTCTGCCTATTGAAATCCCTCTCAGCTCAGCTGCTACCTCCTCCATGAAGTCTTTCCTGAAGTCTCTCCCTAAACTCCATTTTACCTTTTCCTCCTCACATTTCTTTTAACGATTCCTCTTCACATATCTTATCCCTAAGTCCTACATTAGATTACAAATCGAGGACAAGGACCAGGACAGTTTTATCTTTATATTCTAGCACTTAGCATGTAATAATAAATTAATTCATGTTTACTGAACTAAATCTAAATCACAAGCACTTAAGAAGCATCCATTTACATGACTATTCACTATGTCACAATGATTCTATTGATAGTGACTTGTATTGACTACCTATATTTGTGATAGCAATCTCCAGAAGTATGGGTACTGAGCACTCTAAGGTATCCTCTAGCTCTAAAATCTGTGATCTTTAATTTATTTTCTAATCATTAAAGAACTCTCAAATGAACTTTACTAAGAAATACTGTTTGCCTGGGGTGACCAAGGAAAGAGACGAAAGTACTGTAGGTACCAAAAAGTGACAAAACCATTTTTCCTTAACGATGTTCTGTAATTAAGCCTCTTCATTAGTTCAGTCTGACCTTTCCAGAAAGTCTTCACTGTTCATAATTATATGCTCTTAACAGATCAGGGACTTGGGTTGAATTCTGCTATTTGGTTACTTTTACTGTTAGGGTTTTCTAATAACGAACCACATATTCTCCAATTCCCTAATTCCCACCAAACACATTTCAGGTGTACTGTTATTACTTGCACATTAAATAGCTACAGACACAGTGGCCACTACAGAACAAAGTAACTTTTAACTTGTGTTAAAGGGTGGTTTTCCTAAAATTTATAAATCTGTGTCACTAACATAATGAACACCTATAGAACAATAGATAAGTTACTGGGATATCAGTATAAGCTGAAACCTCCCAAACGAGTCAACAAGTACATGCAAATCAAAATGGTACAGCAGTTATGTTGAATTTTTAGAAAAGCAGAGTAACTTTGAATTTCAAACAATGACGAACAGGCTGTGCCTGTCTATATATGCTGAACAAACAGAAAGGCAACACAGCTGGGTTAGCTATTCCAACCATACACATGTGTAACATCAGGACTAGTACAGCCATAGATAAGAGTAGTGTACTTGCTTAGAACAGCAGCTCCCAGAGGCAGTAAAAAACCTTGGAGTCAGGGTAGAGAGACCTGCCGTGGCTGTGAGTATCTCCAGACACACGGCTGGGGAGCCATTCCCATAAAGAAGTGCGTGTGGTCCTCTGACTCTTCCCTGAATCCCCTCCGTTGTTGCTGTGTCAGAGGCGGCCGCTACGATCTGACCCCATAGTGGTAGCTGGCATGGAGCAGGATCTGGAGGATCCAGCAGAGTGCTAGACCGGGAATCTGAAGAGCTAAGTTCTAAGCCCTTGCTCTACTACCAACTAGCCGAAGGTCCGTAAATATTTCCCTTAACTCTTCTGGGCCTCAGTTTTCACTAATAGTAATAATCAATATTTCACATTAACATAACTTGGATCTTTGAAAAATACCGTAATCACAACAATTATGTGGGATTGGTTATGAAGTATTATTATCATTTTACAGACATAGTAACTGAAGCCTAAAGAAGCTGTCTGTTTCCACATCGGTAAAATCAGGGGGTGGTTGGATTGGATGTACCTCGAGGTCACTTACGGGTCTAAATTTTATGAATTACAGAAGTTCTTACCTACCGCTTATCAACAATCTACCATATTCTTTCCGGCTCATCTTATTCTGGGGTCTTTCTAGGTTTTAAAAAATACTTCTGGGATTTTTGAAAAGAATTCTTTATTACCATTTAGGTTTATTGAACTAAAGGACAGACTGTAATTGTAATCATATAATGCTAATCTGGATATTGTTTAATTCTTCTCTAGCCAAATAATTTTGGAGATATTTACTGATGACTCCAATTATAGGCAAAAGCAGAACATGGAATGGTACTTTGTGAAGATGTGAATTATGAGGTCTAACCTGAGTTCACACATGTTGGTTAGCTTTTTGACCTTTACCACCATAGGGGTTTTATTGTGTTGTGATATCTTGCAGAGCTTTGGAGCTGTTATAAAATGACTTGTTTAAAAAGATAACAAAATTTTTTTTAAGTGGGTTCACTGAGAGAACCACAACAATATTTTCATTTTTTCCTTTGCATTATTGGCTATAATCATCTAATTGAAGGACTCTGTTGAGAATTTTTCAATAACCATTCATATTCTTACCTTTATCATAATAAAACAATTTCACTGTTATTGTTACTTAAAAGATATTAGAATGCCTCAAATTTAGGCACGACAAGAAGTAAATATAGTAATAAATATTTGTTGGTAGAATTACTTTTCAAAAATTTACAATTGATTTTGAAGCATTTCCAGTGCAAATCTGCATTTCACAAATTTATTCCATTATTTTATTAACTTTTAAAATACCAATGATATTTTCTTTGGTCATAATCTCCACTCCTTCAATCTGATGAAGTAATGAAGCAAATGATTAACTAAAAAAATTAATTTAATGTTTTAAAAACATGACATTTAAAATATGTTCATTAAGATGATATGAAATTGGTTCTTAATAACAGCTATGAAATTCTCATATCATTTAAAAAAAATCAGATTATAGAGAAACACTGGGTTTTTTGAGGTACATTTATTTTCCACAAAAGTACTTCACTAAATCACCATAAAGGGCATTTCAAGAAAAATGATCAGGAATTTTAGTAAGATGTTTACAAATAGAAAATAGAAATAATTACTTGTACGGTTGTATCACCACTAGCTGGCATTAGCAATGTGTTATATGATATCACTAATTGTGCATTAGTTTTTGAATACTTTTAAAACTGCAAAGTCACATAAGAAATTGAGCAATGGAATTTAAAGTGTTGCTGGAGCATAGGAAATATTAATGAGGTGCAATGATGTTGGAGACATGAAATGGAATTGGAAATACCAATGCATGTAAACACTCCAAGGTTACATGGCAACACTTAAGGCAGAGCTTTTTATTCATTTACTTGGAATTTCGATAGGATGACAAGAAATATAGAAACATGATATAGGTGTGTATTATTTTAACCAATGCATAGAAGCTGATAAGAGATGTTGAATGTCTTTTTAAATTATGCACCATAACAATTTCACAGTCTCTTTTATCACCAGCAAATACTAGTTCCTAAAACATTATTCTAGTAATGTTTATTGTAATAGTAATGTATACTGTACTAGTTCCTGAATACAGTTAACTGAAATGTCCCTGTATATATGGAACTATTATATATGAAACACTGTGACTTTCAGCTTTTGTCTCCTAGGAGCTTTTCAACATAGCATGATAAAGTTGTGGGACACGTGCAGGCATGTGGGGACCATCATTGCATTCTCAGGAGTATCCAGTCATGTGCAATCATGAAAATATGGGGCATATCAATCATGAACAGTGATTCTCCTCTTTTGACCACTGTTTACTCTTAGGCTCTGAAATTATTCCTCACTTTCAGTTTAATCTACATAACAAAATATGAAATGATCCTATTTATCCCAATAATAGAAGCATTTCCATTGCAAAACACAGAAACATTGTGGAACCTTTGGCTTTCCATGTTTTTTTGCATCGAGATCTTGAGACATCCCTAGGAATTTTTTGTGTGGGCAAAGAATACTAAGAAGTAAGCAAAGCTAGCAAAGTAGATAGAATGTTTGACTAGGAAGTCAAGAAGACTAATGAGAATTCTGCCTCAGACACTTAGAAGTGGTGTAACCTTAGGTAAGTCATTTAATTTCTCTGTGCCTCAGTTTCCTCATGTATAAAATAGGGATGAGAGCAGAACTAACCACATAGGGCTGTAGAAGATCAAATGACATAACTTATGTAAAGTACTTTGTAAATCTTAAAGTGCTACACAAAAAAGGCTATGATAATAATTATTAATTATTTCTAGATACCTATTCGAGTATATCTGATAGCAAGAATATTAGCATAGAAAAATGGCATAACAGCAGTATGTTAAAAATCTTCAACTTTTAATCAAAATCCTATTATTGCACAACTATTCTTTGAATAGTTTACCTTTGTGTAAATACAGTTTGGTACATACTTTAAGAATTCTGCTATCTGACCTAGGACTTAATATTTATTCCATTTTGCTTATTATATTGTAAATCTATTGCACGAATGTTTTTAAATAAATGTACTTTGTTAAGTGCTTGGCAGACCTTGAGGGAGCTTCTAAATAAATGTGCTTATTAAAGTATTCACTTTATAAGTATGAGTAATGAATTTTCAATGGAATTTTCTTTGATAAATGAATACAGATTTATTTTTATTTAAAGTTATGTTCATGCTACAAAAAAGTTTAAACTCCAGAAGAATGTTAGACATTTTCCAGAATAAGTGAGAGGCTTGTCTCATTAATGAGAAAGAGGTGCTGTGCACATATTTGAATGCTAATAATTTGCTTCCTCTTAATGAGGCTAATTTAGGGATGATGGTCATACAAATTTCAGTTTGTTCTAAGTCACTTCAAACAGTGGCATATTGACTTAACCAAGACTATCTTAATTTTTTCAGGAAACAAATCAAGATTTTAAACCTACACTCTACAAAAAGTCAAAGCAGAAGCTGATCTATCCTACATGTGAAGGAGGTAAGAGTACTAGATGGAGAAATACATAGATTTATTCATTCACTAAATACTTGTCAAATACCTACTATGTGCAAGGCTTTGTGTAATGTGCTAAGTAACACACAAACATAAATATAAAATATACTTCTTGCCATTTAAGAAGTCTACAAAGTAGCATGAAAAGTATCATGTTCATAAGTAACTGATTAAAAGGCAGAATATGGTTAAGGGCAAATTATAAGGATCTAGTCTTACATGAATTCAGAGGAGGGAAATATCATAAATGGGGTTCTTACAACAGTGATATGGTAGAAACAACGGAAGTTATGTGAGAAGCAGCAACCAAAGGAGTATCATTCACCTTCAATGTATTATTTCACAAAATAACTGTGGGACTTAATGAATGTTTGCTGAATTAAAGGAGCTCTGACTAGTACTTAAGAAACTCCAGTGTGTTCCTATTGCTTTTAGAATCAAATAGCAACTTACAAACCCTTTACAACTGTGCCCCAACCTATCTTTACAGCTTCATTGTATATTTTTCCCTTTCCTAAATCAAAGCAAATTGTCATTCTGTTCCTTACACATGACACCATCTTCTATCTGCCTTTGTACTGGCTGTCCCTCCTACCTAGAATGTACTCCTCACCAATGCTTCATAGAATCTTTCTCTTCCTTCAAGACAAATCTCAAACACCACCTTCGACATAAAGACTTTCTTGACCTCCTTAATTGATATTAGACTCCCTTTCAAACTGTCTTGTGTTTAACTACTTTTCATTTATTTGTATTTATTCTCTTTATATTTGCTCTGTTTACACCTAAATATGTCTATGTCATCTCTCCTTCCATGGAAGGAAGGATTTTTTTATTCACTGTATTTGTATCTATCTCCAGTACCTAGCACATTGCCTGGCATATAGGTCCTTACTGAATACTTATTAAATGATTAATTGAGAATATGCTGATGCAGTCACTGATACTGAAACAGAATACACATTTTCCATTGGGTTCATAAGCCAATACCAATATTTGGGTTATTTTTAAAAAGCTGTGATATAAAAGAACAAGCTACTGTAGCCATCAGCCAACAGAATTCAGAATTTTGTCATTATATATCTTTGGGTAGGACGTGTTGGGAAAAGCTTTAGTGGGTGTATGTGGGCCTTTAGGTATCAGTGAAGTCAAATAGGAATAGTCCAAAGCTAATCAGGTCAAAGAATAGACTATTTTACATAGGATGAGGAATAAAGAGCACCTTTGGAAACACCGATGCTAATGTAATTTCCTATTGCCCAGGTCTGATTATGCCTCTCTGCTGCTCAAAATCCATATTAGTCCAGTATTGAAAAAGCTCTACAACCTGCCACCAATCCCCTTTCTAGATACATGTCACACTCTTTCCCTTTGTTTGGAATAGATTTCCTTCCTTCTTCTTGGCTTCTATATTGTGAAATCCTTCCCTTCCTTGAAGGTCCACATTTCATACATCCTCCATGAAGCCTTCTTCAGCTAAAAGTGATCTTCCTCTTCCTAACTTTGTTAAAAAATTAGTGAGAGGATAAAGATGACTTTCAGGAAGATGAAAGGAAGGTGGGTATATAGGAATTCATGTTTTTATTTTTTTGACATTTTAACTTTATTTTTTCACTCCTTCTAGGGGACACTAGTCCCCTCCATTTCCCTGGCCCCACTTTTTTTTTGTCTCAGCCATTTATTGTCTCTAGACTTAATACTCTCTGCTCTTTCCCTGTTCTCTCACTTTGCTAATAATATTACACCCATTGGCATACATACTTGATGTCAATTTCTTTCAAGTGAATATATTCTTAATCTAGCCTAAACATTAAACTATAAAATGCTCAGAGCAGTTAGGTGGTGCAGTGGATAAAGCACTGGGCCTGGAATCAGGAAGACTTGAGTTCAAATCCAACTTCAGAAATTTACAAGCTGTGTGACCCTAGGCAAATCTCTTAATCTCTGTCTGCCTCAGTTTCCTCACCTATAAAATGGGGATAATAATAGCGCCTATTTCTCAGGGTTGTTGCAGCTATCAGATAATATTGTAGAAAGGACTTAGCACTGGGCTTAGCAGATCATAGGTGCTACATAAATAATTATTCTCCTCCTTTCCCCTTCCCACTTAGAGACTCAACATAGAAATTAATTACAGATATCTATGGAGTATGGAAACACCTAGATGCACTTCACCTCTTGTGAGCATTCAATGAGCTATGTATCTGGAAGTCCTTTAACAATATTTAAGTGATATATAAATGTAAGGAATTCTTGTTATATGGCCATGAATTATTTTTTGCTAAACATAAGGCTGTGGAATAGACATTCTAAAAATAAAAAAAATGGAGAAGGGGTATCATAAAACGTTAATTTTATATGATTCATAGAAGAATGAAGATTTTTGTAAAATTCCTATCTTTTCAATCTTGAGTAAGTGATAGTATTACATGAGCTCACTTCTAATAAAGCATACTTATATTACTTTAAAGGGGGAAAAAGGTCTCTTTTCTTTCCTCTTCCAATGGTAAAATACATACCATCAAGGCAAAACCAGAACAGATATGAAAATAATACTTTTTAATTCCAAAAATGCAAACTGTAAAATAGAAGACTTGTAAAAGTCTGGTCGAGGGCTCCTGCTGGCATTATGTGAAATATGTTTTAACCATTCTTTGGATAATGTCCTATAGCAACAATAAAGCAAGGAGAATTGTGAATATGAAGTTTCTGGTTTCACAGCTAATGGCTACAAGTGTTTAAATAAGTCTTATTAGGCTTAGTCATTTCAAAAACTGTTACATGGTTCTTCTCCACAGAATTGTGATAAGGTTCAGGATTTTGAGCAAGCAGATGTCCAAAAAAAAAAAATAATAGATAATAATTGACTACCCCGGTCCTCTCCAAAGATAACTATAGTCCTACTACCTGATAACATTCTAAATTTCTAATGAAATTCTGAGAGAGACAACAACCATTCTTTTATTGTGCAACACGGAGTGATGATACGTGTAAGTAGTTTCAAAAAACAACAGTTCTCTCTCAAGCCATTTACACATTTCTATAGGTACATCCAAGTTTATTAAATACATTCTGGAAGTTAAGAGGGAAGAACCCAGTATTAAATTCACAGGTTACATATCTTCTTTCATAAGTATCATATTGACACTATGACAGATACTCATGTATCAAAGACAGGAAGAGGCACATCTGAGATCCAAAGCATGACAGGGGTGGACAGGGACATTAGCAGGGTCTATAAGTAAGATCTATTTGCAAAAGAATCAAGGGAGCATAAGGGAAAAAATGAAGAACACTTGCTATTGGAACTGGAAGGGAGCTTAGAGGTAGATCATTTAGTCCAACTTTTGCTTTAATGAAGACAGCAGCATGCCAAAAATAAATCTCTTTTATCTCTCACTCTCCCCCACACGTGTCTGTATGTGAGTGTATGTGTATATCTTCATATATCTATATCGATATTGATATCTAATACTCTATTTGCATTGCTCTGCTCCCACTTCAGGCCCTCCTTATACCCTGCTTTTCTAGTCCCATACACTGTTGCTCCGTGAATCTTTGTAAAACAACTCCATGATCATGTTATCATCCCCCTGCTTGACCACTCAAAAGCTATCAAAAATCCCCTATTTCCTACTGCAAAATGAACTATTTTAATCTGACATTTGAAGCACTCCATGATTGGATCCCAACATAATTTTCTGACCTTATTTCATCACACTCATCTTCATATACTCTATACTTGAGAAATACTGTCTATTCTCCAAATGTATTTCAGGTTTTTCCATTGCCATGCCTTTCAACAATTGACATTTAAGTTCTTATGTACAAAGCATTGATTTACAAAGGTTAGATAAGACTGCCTTCATTAAAATTATTGTTACTATTTCCTCTACCTGAAATACCTTCCGCTCTCTTCTTCACCTACCCATCCTTCATGGCCTAGAGCACATGTGACCTTTATGAAAATCTCTTTGATTTTCTTGCTCAAATGTGTGATTGTAGTTATATGAACGCATAACTTAGCTTTCCTGTTGGACTATAAGTATCTTGAAGGAAAGAACACAGGTTATTAATCTCTGTCACCTACAACATTTTGCAGATAAAAGGTGCTCAAATGAAAAGTACTGAATGAATGGGGGGGGGGGGGAAGCATTCCATGAGAACAATATAAGAAGTAAGGATGCAAAGTAGTAGGAAGATGAAGAAATATACAGGATATATGGAGATAAAGTAAAACAAATGAACAGAAAGTATACTGGGAAAATGGCAGAGCAAAGAGAAAAAAGGCAAAACCAAGCATTCAGACAAAAATCTACTGCAAATAAAATGGATCTTTCCTTTGAAAAGATGAACAGCATAGCATAATGGATTCTTCATAGGAATAAGAGTTCATATTCATGAAACAAACCGAATCAAGGAAAAGAAAGTTATCTTACGGCATGGTGTAATTTCACATGACTTTTATGAAATTTAAAGCAAAAAAAATGGCATCTAATCATTTAACCAACCAGCAGGCACCTACTAAATATCCACTATATACCAATGTCATGTTTAAGGAACAATAAATAGGCCAGCTTTGCTGGATCATAGAATATATAAAGGGAAAGTGATCTGTAATCAGCCTGGAAAAGCAGATGGGAACTAGACTGTAAAGAGTTTAAATGCCAAACAATGGAGTCTATATTTTATCCCAATGCCAACAGGGAACAAATGAAACTTTCTGAGCAAAGGAGTAAAATGGGCAGATCTCTACTTTAGGAAAATCAGTTTGGCAGCTGTTTGAAGGAGGAATTAGAGAGAAAAGATACTCATTACAGAGGATTACTTAGAAGGCTAGTTCTAAAATCTCATTCATGAAGACCTGAAGTAGGGTGGTGGAGGAATAGTAAAGAGAATCAATCAATCATCAATAAAAGCAATCAATTTATTCAGCACTTCCTATGTGGCAGGCACTGTTCTAACTGCTGGGAATACAAAAAGAGGCAAAAGACAGTCCCTGTTCTCAGACTAGTAAACAAAGGCATACAAAGCTATAGCAAGTAGGGAATAATTAAAAGTGGGTAAGCCACTGGAGTCAATTAAGAATTAAGAGAAGGGGATAGGCACAAGAGATGTTGTGGAGGCAGAGTCAGACAGACTTGACAACTGACTGAACTGGGAGGATGAAGAAGAGTTGAGAGTTGAGGATGACTTCTAAATTGCAAACCAGGGTCACTAGAGAGATGGTGGTTCCTTTTAGAAAGTAAAGAAGGGATAGAGTTAGGAAGGAGGCAGGAGAGAAGGAAAGGGAAAGATGGGATAATAGCAGGTTATGGTCAAAGAGAAGAAATTCAGAGTTTGTATGGATAGATAAGATTATTGTTCAAGTATGAACTGGTAAGGCGGCCTTGAGGGCTCCTTTTAGCTAAGACTGTGATTCTATAAGTGAAACTCTTGTGAGTAATAAGATCAAGATTATGTCATCCCTGTATGTGGCTGGAGTGGAGTGATCTGGGTCTTCATGGAACTACAATAGACAGAGACTATTGATCTCTTCACAGGGAAATGGAAGTTAAATGTGACAGTTCTGCCCAGCTATTTAAATCAACGTGCAAAAACTAAGGAAAAAAAAGGTGAATAAGAAACTAACAGATCTGTGTATGGCCCACAAGGCTTAGGACTTAAAATATTTCAAACTGAATTATTTTTCTTTCTTACTTAATTTTCTATCACATTTAAGGCAGAAATAAAAGAGGCAAGTAATACAAATAATTAATCTGTCATATAAATAAAAAAGTGCTTTCTGAAAAGCACCAAAACGTGAAAGACTGAATGCTAACAAACATCAGAAGGGGGACAGATAAATTTGTTTCTTTAATTTCTTAATAGATTTCCCAAAAGATGGTTTCAGAGAAACTTGGAAAGACCTATTTGAGCTGATAAAGTGTGAAGTGAACAGAACCAGGAAAATATATTGTTACAAAAACATTGTAAGGCAACTCTGAAAGAGGCTTTGTTCAACCCATTGCTCATGATTCCAAAGGACTCATGATGAAGTATTTTCTGAGGAAAAAGTGAAGGGCTCAGGATGCAGACTGAGATGTTATTTTTGTACATGGCCACTGCAGGGATTTTTTTTGGTTTGCTTTTGTTTTTTTTTTTGCTTGATATTGGTAGTAAGATTTTTTTCTCCCCCAATGGAAAAGCAGTAAGGTAGATAGGGAAAGTAGATTTTTGTTTATTGAAAAAAATTAAATTTAAAAAATAGATGCAGCAAGCCTCAAATTTTCCAAATTCAAAAGAGAAATTCTCATATTTAATTTTAGAAATATACCGCATCAATGGCAAAGGCAGGCAAGCCTCTTTGATCTTTAGATCAGTTCCCTAGAGAATGAATCATCTACCTATGGAAGCACTTTATATTCAATATTCCTTATAAATAGACTGTGGTGATTGTTTTCTATAATTCACACTTGTTAAAGGGGTATATGTGTGTATATAAAAACAGCATAAGGAGCTTTCAACCCTTGCCATGATGGGCTGTTGAAGATGGATACCAGGCCTACAGATTCTCATCAAAAGCAGGGCAGAGCATCATGTTATAAATCACAGCAATTTCAATTTCAGAGCTTGAGAAGTTGAGTAGTGGGAATAAAAGAAAAAGAAAGAAAGCACTTGATAGCCTTTTCACCTCTCTAGTGGAAGGACATAAACACAATTTCTAGTGAAATGTTATATAATATTATTTTACCATAACTTATTAAATAATTCTGTGAGGTATTTAATGTCTGGCTGAGAAGCAAAGTTAAAGGTACATGTGTGTATTTAGTGTTCTTTCTCTTTATAAAAAACTATCTAGATTTTCCAGTTTCTCTTTTCTCATTTATACTCTTAAGAATTTCAAAACCTTCTCCAAATAGGTTTTCCTAGGTTAAATTCTTCCAGTAACAAATTAGGATATAAAGTCACATGAATAAATTGCTCTGAATTATTATTTAATTAGAATAATTTCAAAAGTTTGAAATATTATACCAGACTCAGCTGTTTTTCTTTGAACTAGGAGCCAGAATTGCTTTTGACATAACACAGCACAATCTGAGTGGAGTTAAGGGTGGAAGATCACAGAATAACAGAATTGGAAGGGACCTGAGAGGTTATCCAGACTAAAACATACCTGATAAAGAATTACTTCTATAATATCCCCAACAAACCTTCCCTTCTCCAGGCAAAATATCCACGATTATTTCTCATTAATTATGCAGGAAGCTTCCAACTTAATTCTCTTTTCACCTTAGACGACAGTCCCTAGTGTCGCCTTTTTTTTCCTCCACAGTCTATTTATAATGCCTGAATATGAATGAATGAATGAATCTGAAAAAGCATTGATGAAGTACTCACTATGTGTCACACACAGTATGTGTTAAGCTCTGGAGATATAGCTACATGAGGAAAGAAAGCCGTTGTTCTCAAGGACTTTTCATTCTCATAAGGAAAGACAATATATAGAGAGGAGTAGTGGCTAGAGAGAGGTTTGGTCTGGGAAGTCCCAAGGATGTTAAAAAGAACCACAGAGCAATTGACTGACACGACATGAAAAGAATGCAATACAGCACAGTAGAGTCAGAGAGAGACAGAGACATAGGGGGAGGGAGGGAGAGAGAGAGAGAGAGAGAGAGAGAGAGAGAGAGAGAGAGAGAGAGAGAGAGAGAGAGAGAGAGAGAGAGAGAGAGAGAGAGAGCGAGCGCCATTCTTGGAGTCAAGAAGATCTGAATTCAAGCTCTGCTTCTTATACATGCTAGTTTCATGATCCCGGGCAAATCACTTAACCTTTCAGTGTCACAAGCAAATCTCTAACACCTAAGTTGTCTAGAAGGCATTCATCTGCATTGCTAGAGACAGTTTCTTATTGGGAGTTTTCTATACCAATGAAAGAACGTCTTGTTAAAAATTTTTTTTTGAAATTGCCTCATTTCCAAAGTACCTTGTGTAACGTATCAGTACTAATATGTCCTTCATTGATGTTAATTTTTCCTTAGACTGAAATCAAATTAGCTATTATATATTTGTCAATTAATTTTAAGAAAAGTTGGATATCATGACCTAACTTTTAATTAAGGTCAAATAATTGTACACATTTGTCCATTTTCTACTACTCTCTTTGGTTTCCCTTTTTATTATGTGGATCATTTTAATTGCTTCCATATCCAGACTGCTTCCTTTATCTACTTCCATAATTCTTCTGTTTGCCTTTTTTTTTTTAAACCACCCAAACAGCTAAATTAATGGTGGAAAAAAATCTTGGTACTTGAGGTTTTTTCAACCTTCTGTATGTGGCTCCTTTGAAATTCACATATGCCTGTAGCTGTCACAGTAAAGGTAAACCATATTTTAAAACACTTCTTTGTGAAAATGACATTCCAAAGGAAAAATAAGCAGTACCTTGGTAAAACACAATCATTCAACAAGTGTAAACTCAAAGACACTGGCCATCTTGAACCCTAGAACTCCTTGGAACAAACAATGCTGATAATGATTATAGAGAGAGCTAGCATGGACCTACAGACAACAAGGCAGACAGCCATCCTGCAACTGAATCATAACTGGATGGTGGTATAATACATGATATATTTTTTATTTAATATCTATATATGTGGTCACACTTTGCAGAAATCTACAGCAAACACTGAAAAGCCACATAGTAAAGAAGCCTGTTACTATTTTCTTCTGTGAATGGTTAGCTTTTTTGGTTAGATATTGGAACTAAGGAAGACAAAGTGCTGAGTCTGATCCTTATTTTGAACCAGTGACTTCACTCAAAAAATCAAACCAAATATGGGATGTAGGGTATTATTTCTTAGTATTGATACAAGACTATTATTTCCTCCTTTAGTCTTTTCCAAAGTAATGCAACTGTATAAATACACAAAAACCTTGGACAATCTGCTTAGAAGAGCAGTGTTAAACATGGGGAAAAAAAAAAAAACATGCCAAATCAATATGTTATCTTATTAGCTGAATATGCCTTGAAAATCTGGATATTCATGGTGGACCTGAGCCATTAAAAATTGAATTTGAAATCTATTTCCAGAAAATACATTGCCATTACAAAGACCAACATGACCACCAGGCAATAATCCAAATGCACATCTTACTTTTTTGTAAGAACAATTCAAAACCCTCTGTTGTTACATTATGCTATTCAAAACATGGGTGATAATGAAAGCATGCCAATCCTATGGCAGTCTTTTGAATTAGCAGAGTGCTATGGGTTAATAGGACTAGGGGAAAGTAATATTTGTTACATCCTGATTCAAAACTGATTTATTTTCTGAGAAATTTAAAGAAATCAATGACATCTGAAATAAAATTGTCTTCTTTCCTTAGGAGGTGGTACAAGTATTTGTAGAATACTAATTTGCAAATATTACTGATCTCTTTGGAAGAAAAATTGGTGACAAACACTAGTCCTACCCTAAGACATCTGAAACACCCACCTAAACCCAGGGCCTGCCTGCCTCAGGTCTTTTCCCCACTCCAAGCCATTCTCCATTCAGCCACTAAAGTGATTTTCCTAAAACTCAGATCTAATCATGTACTGCTCCCACCTCTACCCTCTGGCCCTCAATCATATTCTCTGGCTGTCTCCCATTCTTGGAATGATCTCCCTCCTGTGCTCAGACTATTGACCTCCCTGGTTTATTTTAATTTCTAATTAAAATCCCATCTTTCTCAGGAAGCCTTGCCTTTGCCCTCTTAATTCCAGTACTTCCCTTCTTTTAATAGTTTTCTATTTATCTTCTATATACCTTGCTTTGTACCTGTTTGTCTCCTCCATTAGATTATAAGGTCCTTTAGGGCAGGGTACTGCCTTTTCCCCTTTTTTTTTTGGGCATTCCCAGCACGTAACACAGTACCTGGCACATAGCAGGCATTTAATACATGTTTATTGAACTGAACTGAAATGGTGAGACAAAGACTGTTACTTTCAGTTTCTCCTAATACAGTAGAGCTGATGGTTTACAAGGAAACAATGATAGCTTGATTTGTAATAGTAAACAGCTAACTTCTAGGCATGTGAGCTTTAAGAAAGCAATGACAGGGAATCTATAGACAGTATATTTCATGGATTACTAAAGTGTATACTAATTGTATTAATTTATTTAATACAATAAATAAAAATTTGTTATTAATATAGTCTACCTAAGATTACTTATTTGAACACTAATTTAAAATTGGGCAGCTAGGTGGCAATATGGATAGCTGTGTTACCCTGGGCAAATCACTTACCCCTGTTTACCTCAGTTTCCTCAACTGTAAAATAAGCTCAAGAAGGAAATGGCAAACCACTCTAGTATCTTTGCCAAGAAAACCCCAATTGGAGTCATGAAGAGTTAGCTGATGACTGAAAAGGATTGAAGAAAATTTAACATTTTAAGAAAGGCTTCATTTATTCTTGTGCTTTCTAGGGTTTTTAATAGTAATGCATATTACATTTTGTTAAAAAG
>CM053622.1:168404338-168417321 GCA_028646595.1 Phalanger gymnotis | reverse complement strand
AGGAAGAAGCAAAATATAGTTAGTCTTTCACAACATGAGTATTGTGGAAGGGTTATACATAATGATATGCATGGGGCCCATGTTGAATTGCTTGACTTCTTAGGGAGGGTGGAGGGGAAGGGAACAGGGGAGAGAGGAAGGGAAAGGGGGATGGGAGGGGAATGGGGCGACGGAGGAGAGGGAAGACTGGGGAACAGGGCAACCAGAATGTACGCCATCTTGGAGTGGGGGGGGGAGGAAATGGGGAGAAAATTTGTAATTCAAACGCCTGTGAAAATCAAGGCTGAAAACCAAACATGTCAAAAATAAATTTAAAAAAAAATTCAAGAACGAAATAAAATTTAGTTTAAAAAAAAAAAGAAGCTGGGAAAGAAAATAGTAAGTAAAAATAAGAGGGAGGGAAATTCACAAATAGTAATTATAACTTTGAATGTGAGTGGGATATTTATAGCACCTCTCTCAAACTGCAGAGATTCTCCATCAACTGGGGAATGACTTAACAAGTTGTAGTTTATAGCTGTGATGGAATACCACTGTGCTATAAGAAATAATGAGCTCAATGATCTTAGAAAGGCATGGAAAGACTTGCATGAAGTGGTGAAGAGCAAAGTGAGCAGAACCAGGAGACCACTGTATACACTAACAATAATACTGTTTTCAGAATGACTTTGAGTAGGGGCAGCTAGGTGGCCCTGGAGTCAGGAGGACCTGAGTTGAAATTAGGCCTCAGTCACTCCACACACTTACTAGCTGGGTGACCTTGGGCAAATCACTTAACCCCTATTACCCTGCCCTCCCTCCTCCAATAAAAAAAAAGGAAAAAAAAAAGGCTTTGAGTGACTAAGTCATTTTAGCTATTATAAATATGCAAATTAAGAATAAAGGACATATGAAGAAAGAAACTATCTACATCTAGAGAAAGAACTGATAAATAGAAGGATATATAGAATAATTTTATATATGTATACCTATTGGTCTAATGGTAGCCATCTCTAGGGCAGGGCAAAGGAGAGAGAAGAAAAAAGGGGAAAAAAAAAGAAATTTACATGACAATTTCATTATACATTTAAAAGGAAGAGCAAGTTGTACACAAAAGATTTGTAGCTCCGTGTGTGATCATCTTTTTATTTTTTATCATGCTATGTTATGGAAATGTTTGTTTTATTCCATAAATTAAAAATAAAATAAATTTTAAAAAATCAGTCTGGATCTGTTTTTTGTTTTGTTTTGTTTTCTCAGAGAAAATAATTATATGTACAATTTAGTCACTAGAATTTTAGGAGATTTATAAAGTAGCATTTCTTAGGAGAAAACAAAAATGTCCATCCCTGTCCTAAATAGTAGCTTCAGAATAAGATGATAGAACTCATTTGGCATCATTCAATCAACAACTATGTCTAATGCTATGATATTCCTTTATCTGTCAGCCATGTACACCTGGGAAGGGCCATAAGCCTAGAGAGGCAGAGAAAGAAAAGTGATTTGGGCCTCTGAGCACAACCAAACTGTTCTAATTAAATCTTTATAATTATAAATGTTTTAGTACTCTTTAGCAGCCTAGGCTACTGTAAAAAGGACAGCCATAATTGGGGATGAAAACACCATGGAATTGGAATTCTTGCTAGCTTCAAGAAGGAAATGCATTTCTGCGTTTGCTTAATAGAATAAAGCAACTTAACTCCCAAGCAGTTCTTTCTTATTATAAACTTACATTGGGGAGAAAGGAATGAAAGGAATGTCCTAGAGGGAAAAGGATACCATAAACTTTTTCTAACTATAATCAGTTTGTTTCATTCTTGTTATATAGACTCAGTTGTATAATAATTACCACATTCTCTTTTAAGCATACGAGAAAACAAGATATGAAATGTTTAAATTCATATTTAAAATATCTTGTAAAATAAAATAAAGGTAAAAATATCTGACATCTAGAAAACTAAATTTGAACTCAACTAGTTTCTCTGGGATAATACAAACAAATGAACAAAAAGGTTGCTTATTTATTTTAGTCATGTAAAAATATTAGGAAAAGACAGCACAGTACTTGAGCACTGTTCTTTGTAGAATTGCAAATAGGAAAACAGACTGTTACAACTTACATGGTCAGACTTGCCTGACTGGGAGTTTCAAGACATGAGGGGAGACAGCTACAGGGGCAAGGGAACTGCCTATGATTAAACTTTTCTTTCTTTTCACCACATACATACAGTATATCAAAGAATTTCAAGAGACTACTACATCTCAGGAGCTTCAAAAATCACTCATCAAGCAATCCGGCTACTTATAATAATTTATTAAAGGTCCTAAAACAAAGATCAAAAGGAAATATATCCAGCATTTATATTCAATCCCTCAGTGCCTGATGACTAATTTGTAAAGGAGTACAGAAATCTTCACAAGCAAAGCCAAAATCATTTGAGGACACTTTGATATAATGCCACAAAGGATATGAACAGGAAGGCAGCAGGAGCTGCAAATGGCTAAGTTCCATTAAGTGTACTAATAAAAGAATAATGGAATTTCCTTTAACTATGAATAAAATTGCTAGGAATGGGAAAAATTTAGACAAGTGGCAGAGTATCTTTTAGTTTGTCGCATTTGCTCCTTATATTTTAACTTTATCAAATATTGCATTAATTAAGTGGGTCCATCTGTAAAATGCACTGTTTTCTACCAGAAATTCTGCCAATCTCATTTATTTTTCTTCTTTTCATGCTTTTCAGTCTAGACCTACTGTTTGCATTGCTAGACACCAAGAATATCTTAAAATGGGAAAAGCAGAATATTTTGAAGTGACTGATTTGGTTTGAAAATGTAATTTGAAATGATACATTGAAAAATATGAAACCATATCTCCATAGTTATACACAGGATAAGATTCCCTTGGATAAATGATCAGAACTCAAGTCAAATGGGTAACTATGGAAACTAGAAGCTATCCAAACATTCATTTTTTATGAACTAAAAAAATTATTCTCTGAATCAGACATTTACGTTCTCAACTGAATCCTGAGAGAAGAGGAGAGTACTTTTGAAAGGTAGAAATTTCCAACATATCCTGTCCCATATAAATTTATGTATAGAGAGAATTCATACCCACATTAGCATATCAAGCATACAACATTTTTGTTTTGCTTCTGAAAATTAAATTAACTGATCCTGTGGAACAATATAATCTGTCATGAAAGTTTTTTTTTTTTAAACAAAAGATACACAAATCCTTCAAGAGATAGAAGTTCTTAGAGCTAAAAGAGACCACATACTTCTAGTTCAGCCTCTCATTTTACATATGAAGAAATTGTGTAACAGGTGAATGACTTACCCAAGGTCACACAATTGGTGGCTGAATAGGAATTAGAACTCACATCTCTTGACTTTCAGTCTAATGTTTTTCTTTTATAATATTTCTTCAGTGAAGACATGGTACTAAAACAGTCTGTCTAAGGCAAATATCACTAATGGTGATAAATATTTAGGTGAAATTACTAGCAAAGTACATTTCTTTTAATGTTTTCTGTGTTGTTTCACTAAGCCCCTTTTTTTAAGTAAACCCAGTTTCTATCTTAAACACTTGAGAATGAGTAGTTAGTTATCAATGACTAATATTTCATTACCATTCCAGGAAGCCAAGGTCACCCATTAGAACATTCTGAGATTTCAATAATAACCTGCTTAGATTTCAGGTGAAATTAACAGATGGAACACAACTGAGTTTCAGATGTAAAGATTTGGATTTAGAGACAAATGACTTGAGTTTGAATCACTGCCCCACCACTTCCCTTATCTGCTCCTTTGTCAAGTCTCCAGGGGTCTCAGTTTCCTTATCTATAAAATAAGGGGATTAGACTAGATGACCTTTAGTGTCACTACAGGTTCTAAATCTTATCCTGTAATTTGCAATCATGCTAGTAAGAGCTTAAGGGCTATTAAATTTTAAACTTGGGAATGATATTTAATAATCATAGCATAAGAACATCTTCTATTCATGATTTTACTAAGTCTTTTCACATATATTATTTTCTTGATATCACCTGGTGAGGCAAAGTTATTATCTCCCATTTATGGATGAGGAAACTGAGTTTCAGAGAAGTTAAAAGACATACACAAGGTCATCAAGCTAATAAGCGGCAGAGGAAGTCCTCAACTCCCCCGAAGGTCTTCTGAACCCAAGCCTAATGACTCCACTATTACTGACACATCTTACCCTTTATGTTATCAAATATTATGCCATAGCATTTGCAGAAAGATTTACAGTACTAAGAAGATGCTTTTCTTACCTTGTGATCGTAGGGACTATATGAATGAAATAGCTGAGAAAGGTATTTCGTCCGCTGCTTTTTCTATAAGAGGAAAAACAGACCATATGTTTTAGGCAGCAGATGGAAAAAATAGCAAACTAATAACTAGCTTATAAAACTGGATTTCATTTAGATGACGTGTTCATGTGACATTTGAGTATTGCTACTATAGAAATCCTGGCATGACATCATCTAGGGGGCTTTATCCCCAATCTGGAGAATCACTCAGGGGCATCGTGTACAGTCTGAAATAGCCACTGCTAGATGACGCTCTGGTTTGATGGCCAAAGTCAGGTTACCACTCCAAGTTTTGCTATTAGAATATGGTCAGTGTACAATTAAGGTTCTTTGATAATAAATCTCTTTCTTACCAGCAATAATATACTTAGAGAAAAAAAAAACAGAATATAGAAACGAAATTTTAAATAAAAGCGCCATAAAAATATGTACACACATATGTGTGTGTATATATATACGTATACATATATATATATATATATATATACACACACATACATATATTGTTTTCTAAGATAGTATTTCAATGACTACTACTCTAAATTAAATACTGGAATATGGAATACTACTACTTTAAAATTATAGCACATTCAAAAGTCACATTAGAGTTCACAATCAGTCCTCTGTCCCAGCTGTTTCCCTTTCCTGAACTTGCCAACTGCTCCTGGAGCATATCAGCCTCAGAGGCTTGCAGACTCTAATGATAGGTAGTTAAGCTATGTATCTATCCATCCATCTATCCATCCATCTATCCATCCATCCATCCATCCATCCATCCATCCAACCATCCATCCATCCATCCATCCATCTGTCCGTCTGTCTGTCAAGTCTGTCTCTCTATGTATCTATCTTCCAGGTTCACTCATAACTATGCAACTTCAATGAACTGGACTAATTCTGAAATTCCTCTCTGATCACAATTTCCCACTGTTCTCTCTTCCCTTGGCCTCTTAATCTTTTTCTAACCTCAACGCATGCTTTGGTTTCTCTATTCTTCCTTGTTTTCATATTCCATCATCCATACTCTGTTTCCTGCCTTCACAAGCTTGACTCTACCATACAAGGTCCTCTGCCCTTGAATCTCTTGCCCCCACCTCCTATTGCTGCTTACATTTTGCCGAATTTCAAGCCTAGGTTTCTCCCTACATTTGCCTTTTTTTACTTAAGGAAGTCACATAACTGTGCAGATTAGGTCCACTATAAATTTATGTTCTCTAATATCAACTGGAGCTGTACTGTTGGGCAGCAATCCTTTTATTTATTACTGATTGACTTCCTCTCATTCCATGCAATGTCTGTTTCAAACCTTGTATGTTCTCAAGGCTCCCCCACATCATTACTCCCAACTTCCCACTCCCACCCCTGGCTCACAAAGGATGTCATGTAAGAAAATTGAAAAACATCTACCCTGTGCCCTCTTTTCTTTCCTATCCACAATTTAAAATCTTCTTACATCATCCCCCATGTTTTCTACCTCTGTTCTAAGAAAAAAGAGGCCTTTCTTTTCACCAATGTTAAACCCTTTGCTTCCTGATTCCATCCACTTCTATTTCCTTCAGGAGCTTGCTCCTTTGTTCATTCACTTTCTCATGTTCAATCTCATTTTATCTGCTGATTTCTTCCCCACCATCTACAAACATGCCCAAGAATCACCAAACCTTAAAAGATCTTCACTTACCTCTGTGATTCCTTCAGCTATTTTCTCCCTTTCACAAAAAGACTACTATAGTCATTGCCCTTCTCATTTCTTACTTTCTTATTTTTAGGGGATTCCCTATAATCTGGCTTCTGAACTCAACACTATGAATCTTCTCTACCCAGGTAACCAGTGATCTCTCAACTGCTAAATCCAAAAGTCTTTTCTCAGACATAATTCAGCTGCGTATTTACTACCACCTCTTCATGGACATGCTCTTTTCCCTTGGATTCTCTCTTTCTTGCTTCTCCACTGCCCTGGATGACAGTTTCTCAGTGAGATCACCCATCTAACCCCCCATCCCCCAAACACAGAAGAAACTCAATGTTCCATTCTGAGACTTTTTACTTTCTTTCTCGGTAGCCTCTCTCTTGGTAATACATTTCATAAGGTTCTATGGACTCAATTATAATTGCTATAAACATAACCCCCAAATTAACATATCTAGCCCTAATTTCTCTTTTAAATATTAATCCTGAAGCATCAACTATTTGCTGAACATCTTCATCCATATGTCTTGCAGATATTTCAAACTGAACATACGAAACTCATAAACTTCATCCTCTAAAACTACCCTTTTCCCAAATTTTCCAATTTCTTTTGAAGGAAATGCAATACTCATAGTTACCCAGGTTTACAATTTTGCAGCCATCCTTAATTCTTTCCTTTCCCTCATCCCCATATCCAGTCATATGCTAAGTGATTCTATTTTCATATTTATTTCTTTCTTTGCTTTCCCGTGGCTACTATTTGCCTTACTGAAAATAAAAATGGAGTCTAGAGAGGTTAAGTGATTCATACATGGGTAAACAATGAGTAAATTTCAGAGAAAAATTTAAATTCATGACATTCCTGACTCCAACACCAGTAGTCTTTCATGATATAATACTGACTCTCAGTATCTGAAGTTTCTTCAACTTAGAGTATTGCTGAATTTTACACATGACATTTATTAGCCAAGGCATAGAATATTACCTTACATTCCCAGAAGAATTGAGTTCTAATGATTTAATTTTAAGTAAATATTTTTATTGATGGACTCTATCTATTCCAACCATTATATATTAATACCTGTGAGTTAAGGAAATAACACAAGCAATATGCAAATACTATTTTCATTACCTTAAAGTCACATGATTGAGTTAACAAGCATTTAAATGACAAACATCTAGGCGAAGAAAAAGAATTAGCAAATTTATTAATGATAATTTTCAGCACTTCTACATCAAAATTAAATTTGTTTGAAATTCTGTAATTATATTCAAGGAAATTTTATATTTCATATAGAGTGATGGTAAATCTTAGCCACATATTTTTAGTTGCTATTCTCCTTCACATACCCCTGTAATGTCAAGTAAAGTGGGACTTTTTGCTATTTTTTCTTTTGGAGTGCTTCTCAACACTAAGGCAATCAGGTGCCTTTGATTGAGTCTTGCCTTTGTTTGAATCAGGAGTCTTTGATTTAATCAAGAGTCCTTGACTGGAAACAGTATATATACTCTGAGTATTTTGCTTTTGGGTTCACTCATTGGAAGAATGTTGGTGTGATTTGGCCTGACAAGAAAGACTCTGGGTAGCTGTTAAAGAGTCCCCCGGCTTTGAAAACCCAGATGTTGGTGCTTCTCTCTCTGGTAACTCTATAGCCAGACAGCTAGAAGCTGTCTTTGTGTTATTTTTTTCTGTTTGTAATTTCTGTTTGTATTTGGCCTGAAGTTCAGAGTGCTGACTTTTTCCCCTGAACTAAATGAATGATATGTTTAATTAAAGTAAGACTGTTGACCCCTGAAACAGCTCTCTTTCCTTAGTAAAGCAGATCTAAGAACATGCACTAGAAGCCATCCTAGGTATGCTAGGGTGGTAGCCTTTACAACCCCACAAAATATTAAGGCATGAAGGTTAATTTGGACTATTACATGACGAGGCTTGATGACAGAAATGAAAATGGCAATTCTTTATGAATCTGCTATGTTTACTTCCTCGTTATAGATAATATTTTTTATTATGTGACTCTCCTGGAAATATAAAAACACTTTAATATGTCAAATACGAAAGATCTGAAACTCTCCTTGTCTTTGTAGATGGTGTCATGAGTTTCTCTGACAAAAGATATATTCACATGGTGGTCAACATTAATAAGGCTTTTCATATTCACCTAAGCTAGTTCTTATCTATGTCCTTGTATAAGTTTTGCTGGGCCAACACTTAATGCTTGCCAGCTTGTTGGGATTTGCTAAGGCATGTAAGTTAATTTAATTCAACATACATTTATTAAATGCTTAATATGTCCTAGGCACTCTTCTAGTCCTGGGGATACTAAAATGAAAAGCAAAAGCTGTCCCTGCCCTCAAATAGTTCACCCTTTATGGGGGGAGAGAGCAATGCATTTAAACTGATACAATTAGAGGAGAGACGAAGAGAACTGATAACCAGGATGATCAGGAAAAGCGGCATCTGAGCTACATCTTAAAAGAAGCTATAGATTCTTAATTGCTTTTATTCTGAAATTAAATTCCAAAAAGAAAGAAAGAAAGAACATACTAAGATTGTATATGAATTTGCATTTCATATTGTTTATTTTTTAATTTATATATATACATATATATATACACACACACACACACATAATATATATACATACACACACACATAATAATTCCACTCATTTTCAAAATTATCCTTCTGGTCTGTAAAGCAGCTAAAGATTCTATGAGGTGGAGGTGACAAAGGAATTGATTCCAAGTACAGAGCCTCTGCTAATATAAACTTAAGAGAATCCAGCTTCATCTCTACACTACGATGAGGCAGTACAATATGACTTTAGGGATGTCAATCAATATTATTCCACATTTAAGTATTCAAGGAAGTCAAGAACCTAAGATGAAATTCATTAATGGAATCTCTATTACAATAGTATAATCCTATTTTCACATTATTTCTGGTTTTTAAGAAATGCCAGTTTTGCAAAATCAGTCAACCAATCAATAAGCTGTTATTAAAAACAAGAACAAAACCTAGAACCTATTAGGGACTATGCTAGGTGTGATAAATACAAAGACAATAAAGAAAAAATCCCTTCCATGAAGGTGCTTATATTTTATTGGAAGAGATAATATGTACACATATAAATAAACATAAAATATATACAAACTCAATACAAAATAATTTTGGGGGATAGAAATAGTAGCTGAAAGATCAGGAAAATCCTTATGTAGAAAGAAGTGTTTGAGCTGGCCTTTGAAGGAAAGTAAAGATTCTTTTTTTTTGTTTGTTTAAATTTTAATTTTTTTTATGTAGGGAAAAATCAAATATACATTTAACCCAATTTGGTTGTAAGTTCCTTAGCTTTTGCCTTTTCCAGCTTGGCAATACAAGCCACTGATTTTGGACCCAGAACACTGCCACCCCAGTGACGATGGATCTCATCGTATCTGTCACTGCAATCAGTTTTGATGGCTTCTACCAGCTTAGCTAGCGCTCCCTTATCTTCAGGATTAACCTGTGTGAAGGCAATGCTTGTGCAGGTCTTTCTGTGAACTAAGTGACCCAGTCTGGCTTTACCTTTGATAATACAGTAAGGAACCCCCATTTTTCAGCACAAGGCAGGTAGGAAGACCATTAGCTCAATGGGGTCCACATCATGTGCAATCACTACCAACTGTGCTTTCTTGTTTTCTACCAGGGTAGTAACAGTGTTAACACCTGCTCTCAGGACAGGTGGTCTCTTAGTGAGGACATCTCCTTTGCCTGCAGCCTTTTGTTCAGCCCGAGCCAGAAGCCTTTGCTTCTTATCTTGCCAGTTCAGAAACTGAGCCAGTTTCAGCAGTTGAGTAGCTGTCGGACGATCCAAAGCCTGAGAGAACTGGTTAACTGCTGGTGGAACTTTCAAATGCTTGTAAAGGATAGACCTTTGACGCTGCAGTCTGATGTACCGAGGCCATTTGACAAATCGAGTAAGGTCCCTTTTGGGCTGGATGTCCTGACCAATGCCAAAGTTCTTGGGCCGCTTCTCAAAGAAAGGATTGACCACTTTCTTGGCCTCCTGCTTCTTTACTACAGCAGGGGCCAGAGCCACCTTCTTCCCCTTGGCCTTCTTCCCTTTTGGCATCTTGGCCAGCTGAACGAGAAAAGCGGAAAGTAAAGATTCTAAGAGAATGAGGTGAGGACTTCTCACTCATGATTCTCTTGGTTGTGTAGAGGAGTTTGGAGGTAGGAGACACAAAGAGATGACAAAGCATAAGAGAATTGGATAGAGGAATACATATAATTAATGATCATAATTGGGAACATAAATGGGATGAATTCACCCATAAAATGGAAGAGGAGAGCAGACTGCATTAGAAAGCAGCATCCAACATTCTGCTGTTTGCAAGGAAAATACTTGAAACAAAGATTCACCCAGAGTTAAAATAAGGAGTTGGAAGAAAATCTATTATGCTCCATCTGAACTCAAAAAAAGGCAGAGGTATCAATTATCTCAGAAAATGTAAAAGTATATACTTAGGGAATGAAAATTTTGCTTAAGCACATCATAGACAATGAATTAACATCAATATTTAACATATATACACCACATGACATAGCATCAAAATACTTAGAGGGAAAAATTAAACAAACTGTAGGGAGAAATAGACAATAAAATTATAATAGTGAGAGACTCCAGTGTACCTTTTTCAGATGTAGATAATAAATTTTTCAAAACAACAGGAAGGAGTACATTCCAGGCATGGAGGACAGCCTGTGCAAAGGTATGGAGGCTATTTACACGGGACAGCAACTGGGTCAGTTTGGTTGCAACAAAAAGAAGTAAAGGTATAATGAACTTGGAAAGGAAGGCTGAAAGATAGATCATGAAGGACTTAAAATGCTCAACGGAAGATTGTATTTTATTCTAGAGGTAAGAGTAAAAGAGACTTATTGCTAAAGAAAGTGAAAAGTTATGCTAATGAGTCTTTGCAATTTTCCATAAAGTTTTAGTGCTCTCTGAAAATGGAGAGAGTAATGTTTTTATCTCCTTTCATTATTCAAATAGAAACTCCTTTTTCTTTATAAAAATCTTAGGCTAATCCATCTACCTTACTGATACTTAGGACCCTCCACTGATCATGTAGAATGTGGAGTTGGTTTGAATCTGGTTTTAACCTTTAGCTTACTTTCATCCTATCTCTCTCTCCTGTCTGAAGATTGATATCTCAGTTTGGAAGCAAACTTCACTCATATTCTCAAAATATTGTAATCCTATGTTCTGACACTTGGCCTTTGTTTGACCCTATAGCTTTGTCTAGCTCTCTTGTTCTTCCCTGGATGGACCTGTCTTGCTGTCTTACTGCAATGCTTATCAGACTTGTCATTTGTGACAATCTAAATCCATCATTTCTCTGATCCTACTCAAAGACCAAAGGGTTTGATCTTCAAAATAACTGGAACACATTTTCTTAGCTAATAAAACTGTTTAACTGTGTAAGCATGGCAGCCTTGGAATAAGTTTCAAAGAAGCCACTTGCTCACAAAAGTTTTCATTAGCTAATAATTTTGCCCAACCTTTCTCTGCATGCACCACTTTGGTGCATCAACTTTTGGCTCGCACTTCAATCAGAAAGATCAGGATGAACACTAATGCTCCCTTTGGTGTAAGCACTAAGAAATATTACAAGAAAAATCCCCAGCATTTCCCAAAAGAAAGAACATTAGAGACTAGAGAGAGAACAGACTGTCCTGGGTCAATCAATATTCTTTGGGACAAAAGGCTCAGGAATCTACATTCTTTATACCCTGCAATAAATATCTGGGATAAATCTTGAGATGCCTAGAAGAGTCAAGAATCTAGAAATGTTGTTCTCTCTGGGGCAAGAGAAGGAAATTCTGGAAATATATCTAAATTTTGATTTAACATATCTGATATATCCATCTATAGCCAACTTTTGATTATCCATATTATATGCATCAAAAGAACTGTTTGTACATTGATACAATTGAAAATCATAGATATATTGCAAATCTAGGTCACAGTACATAGTGGTGATATTTTCTGAAGTCTGCTAGTTCTAGCCCCCAAGCTGAGTCAAAGCCGTTTTATACAGGGGCAGTCCCATAATTCCAAACCATATAGTACCTGATAATAGAATATTATCTGGACTACATGCATATAATCCAAAAAACTATGTCACCAAATCTTCATGTGTTAGGAATGAAGCAAAAATCAACTAGTAGCTTTGGAATGTTAATTTTAGTTATAGTATAGGAGCTAGAATTGTGAATGGTTTTACTGACAACAGAGTAGAACTAGTAATTCCTGATAATGAGAGTAGGCTTCTAAGGTTCACAGAGACTTCTTGATTTGGAACTTTCAGAGTTTATAAATCTGTTTTATAGCTGCTGATCAAAACCACTGGCTGGCTATTGAGGGTACATTCAGTCTGAACACTCCTAAGAAGCAGATGAGCATCAGTTTCATACACATAGGTAAGATTGAAAACAATGTATAAAACTTGTTGAGCCCTGCTACTAGACGTTTTAACTGAAACTAAAAGAAGAGGCAAAAAAATGGAATAATTAGGTATTTTCCTATTGCATCATAACTTAACTATAAATTACCTCTCACTTTTTAGCCTGTTAAAACAAACATCTCAGTCATACATCACCTGTTAATTCTCTAAGTGTTTGAAATGTAAACATGTTAAACAAGTTATATGATGAACTTGCCTTGTTACTACAATGGCCAAAATACAGCCTGTAGAGCAAATACCTTTCACAGAGTGGTATAAGGTACCCTCAAGCCACCTTCTTATAATGTAAGGTTCAGGGTATGGAGATGTTTCTACAATTTGGCTACCAGCTTCTGTGGGGGTGAAAGATCCACCCACAGCCAGCACCCAGAAAGCTGCCGACAGCACAAGTTCTTTTGATCTGCCTTAACAAGGAAAGCAAGGTGAAGGGGTTTGACAAGCTTACTTTAATTCAGCATACAAATATCA
>CM053622.1:168356315-168396172 GCA_028646595.1 Phalanger gymnotis | reverse complement strand
GCAGACTTGGGGCAGCTGTAGCTGAGGAGACCTCCAGCTTGTAAACCCGGATGCTGAGACTTTGTTGAACTCTGGTAACTATGTATTGGGATTTGAATCAGAAAAGGTCTGTCTGTTGATGTTTGTAATTTGTATTTCGTTCTGAAGTTCAGTGTGCTGGTCTTTTTCACCTGAGCTAGTGAATGATATTTGTATGCTGAATTAAGGTGAGCTTGCCAACCCCTTCACCTTGCTTTCCTTAGTTAAGCAAATCAAAAGAACCTGTGCTGTTGGCAGCTTTCTGGGTGCTGGTTGCAGGTGGACCTCACACCCCCACAGAAGCTGCTAGCTGGATTGTTGAAACACTGATGAATGGGTCCTACGGCAGGCACTAAATAAGAGTCTATGCTACCATGAAAGTGAAGGTCATCTGTGTTGTCTGAAATTCATGGTGATCATTGCTGCTGTTGTCGTTCTGTTGTTTCAGTTGTGTGTGACTCTTCATTTGGGGTTGCTGTCGTTTTTTGGTAAAGATACTGGAGTGGTTTGCTATTTCCTTCTCCAGCTCATTTTACAAATGAGGAAACTGAGGCAAACAGGGTTAAGTGACTTGCCCAGGATCCCATAGCTAGTAAGTGCCTGAGGTCATATTTGAACTCGGAAGTTCAGTCTTCCTGAGTCCAGGCCTGGCACTCTATCCACTGGGCTGCCCTGATCATTGCTGCTACAACAACAATTTGGAGAAGAGGAATTCAAGGTGCTTGCACTTGTATTACCACTTAGGCTACCCTATTTGATAAATAAGGTAGAGCAGGGCAGCCACAAATCACATTACCTCAAGAGCAGTGACAAAGGCCGCCAACTTTTTTGACTTAAATTGAGTCCACAATGCCTGCAGTCAACATGCTGAAGTTACTCAGCAAACTGCTGCTAGTGACGTTTTTTTGCCCACCACTTGAAAAGTGAAGCATAGTTAGGATGTGGCATCTGTGATTAAGTCATATTTGTATTTGTTCTCCCGAAGGGGGTCATGTGTCCATTCTTAGCACAGGACTACCTTCTTACCCCCATTAGTAATAGAAGAAAGAAGTGTAGGGCTGTGCCATGTAGTGGACAAAACAATTGTCAAAGTGAGATGAGCTATTAACAAGTGATTGGCTGGTAACAGTAACGGTAAATTTAAGGTTCCAAAAAAAGGAAGAATGGTTGGGGAAAGGAGTAATTGTGTTATTTTCTTCCTACTCCATCTCCATCAACATAGTTGTGTTATTCTGTTTTCTCTTGGCTTAAAAAAAACCTTAATAAAATTTTAACCTAACATGTATGTTTGGCATACAGAGGAAAAATACAGTCTTAACAATTCAGTGATCCACCTGACTGAAGACTTTGAAGAAGGCATATTTATATATATATATATATATATATATATATATATATATATATATATATATATATATATAAAAGTACCAGTTGATGTCTTTCAAATTACAATTGAGATCATATGGTTACACAATCATTCTGCCTAGAAGCCTCTGATTCTTGGGAGTATAAATTATCCATTATTTTCATTTGAAAAAGCAATAGAAGAAAGAAAAGAAAGCAAATGCTAATGAGATATGTATGTGCAGAGAACTGGTTGCTGAAGTGGAACCAATAAGAAGGCTAGTAGAAAATGAGTGTTCCCTACTAGTACATGCGAGAGAGAAAAATAAATTCAGGCACAGTCTGACAATCACCCTAGATATTGGGAAAGTAAATTTCACAGGTTTCAGAGAAAAGATATGTAAGATCTCATGGAATACAAGGAAAATTAACCCAGGGGGATGGGAGATGATCAAAAATAGAATTCTGAACACACAGAAGGAAACAATTCCAATGAGGAAGAAATATAGAATTTGTCTGAAAAGAATGATACAGGCTGACATACGATATGGGCTCAATAACAAATTCAGATTTAAAAGATAAATGCACAGAAAACAAAGAATTTCCTGGTAACAGTGAATGACTATAAAAAACCTTTCATAGTCTTGTAAAAATCGTGTCAGGAAAGTTAAAGCTTGATAGGATGGCGAATTGGGCTGAGTCAAGATGAAGTTATTTTAAATAGAGATAAATTCCCTTCCTTGGAAGTTTTCAAGCAGAAGCCAGATGAGTACTTGTTAGGCGTGTTAGAGTGGAGATTCTTTTTGTTGATGTACTGAGCTCCAGATGGCTGCTGAGGTCTTCCATACTGGCCTGCCCCCACCTCCACATTCATTGCTTGGTCCCCTATGGATGGTGATAACCTATCTGAACTCATTTATTAATGATTAGCATAACATCTACACAGTCATACTCTCACCATTCCAGGCATTCTGCATCCCCAGCTGTCATTGGAATTGGAATGGAGTTTGTATAACTCCATTCCAGTCTCCTACTGCCAACTTCTTTGTTCCCCTAAAACCAACCCATCAATATCCCACACGACATCTACCCACCTCTTCCACTGGGCTCTATGGAATGCTCCATAAACAAGAAACTTCTTTTCATGTTAAACCTTTTATTTCTCAACTGTCTCATCTTCTTGCATTCACTGATATCTGGCTCTCTCCTCATGACACAGCTTCGCTGTACATTCTTTCTAACACTAGTTGCACAAGAACTCTTTACTAACTGATCATGGTAGAGATGGAATTACTTCTTGCCTCCCACTGTCACTGACTCTCCTTCTATCATCATCACTCAGTAGCCTTTCCTCAGTTTGTTCATCCCGTACTTACCACATAATCAAGATTCTGGTACAGTTGTCGTTTTCTGTCCTCCAGGATAGTCCTGAATTCAATACTTGACTCACTTCTTCCTACTTGGCTGCCATCACAGTAGGAGAATTCCTCAAACACACTAAATTCCTACTTCAACTTACTTATCTTCCACAACCTCCTCTACCATGTTGGTTTAGGTACATACAGAGAGGATTCAATCTTGCCATCACCCCAAAATGCACTATTTCCACGTTCATGATCTCTGAAATTCCTTTACCTGATCATAAACTGTTGTCATTCCACCTTTCCTTCTGCCTTATAACCCTTAACCCTACTCTTCGTCCTCATTTTTTCCCACATCATCACTCCTGTACTGGATATACTCTTCTCTTCTTTCCCTCAGTGAATCAGATTAATTCTACATTGTCTCTTTGATGAAGTCCCTTGCCCACTTATCCTATTGCTGGTCTTGCTGTGCCAAGTTAAAGATAATTCTTACCATCTGTTGTGTTTGCTCCTTTGTGTTGGTGAATGAAGCTGGAGGAAACCATGCTGACTGCGTCCATTACTAATCGGTTACGTGATCTCAACTGGGCTCTCACTGTACCAAAGTAAACCTTTTACACCTTCCTAATCTATTCAAAATCTCACTCATCACAGTCGCTTTTCCAAATCTTTTCATCCTTCTTCAAGCCTCTCAGCTCCTCCTCCCTCTACTCACTCTCTCAGCTGAGAAATTTGCCTCTTAGTTCATTGAAAAAAAATTGAGAGAGCTCCCTTTTCTCCTCTCCTCATCTCACATTATTTAGATCTCTTCTTTCACCTTTCTCTAACATGTAGAGGTGCCCCATCTCCTTGCCAAGGTTAACAACTCTGCATGCATGAGTGACACCAATCCATCTAATCTTCTCTGGCAGATTGCTCCCCCTTATTATCTCCAATAAACTTAATTGTTCAACGTCTACTGGCTGCTTACCTCCCTGGGTATCCTTACTCCCCTGTTGCTTACAAACACATCCATGTTACCCCAATCCTCAAAAATTCCTCATGTGAGCATGGACCACCACTAGCAATCATCCTATATCTCTCCTCCCTTTTGTAGCAGTACACGTGCCTAAACGGCAGCAGTAGTTTTCTGGTTGGTCTCATTGCCACAAGTCTCTTCCCACTTCAATCTATTCTCCATCTAGTTATTTAAGTAATCTTCCCAAATCTATGTGACATTTGGTTTGCTATTACCTTCAGGGTTAAACGTAAAGTCATCAGTTTGGCTTTTAAAGTTTTTCACAATCTGGCCTTTTCTTACCTTTCTAGGCTTGTTACAACTTACTCCTTTCCATGTAGACAGCTATATTCAGGAAAACCTGAGTTAAAATCCAGTCTTAGACATTTACTAGCTGTGTGACTATGGGCAAGTCACTTAACCTCTGTTTGCTTCAGTTTCCTCAACTGAAAAATGAAGGTAACTGCACCTACCCCCCCAAGGTTGTTGTAAGGATCAAATGAGATATTTGTAAAAAGCACCTCAGCACAGTGCCTGGTACAAAGGTTTATATAAATGCTTTCTTTCTCCCTTCCCCTATTCTGTAATTTGGCAACACTGGCTTACTTTCTGTTCCTCTCATAACATATGCCATTTCTCAATTCCAGGCATTTTCACTGGCTGCTTCCCATGCCTGGGATGCTCTAAACCCTCACTTCACCTTCTGGCTTCTTTGACTTCCTTAAAATCGCAGCTAAAACCCACCTTCTACAAGAAGCCTTTCCCAATCACCCTTAATTCTAGTGCCTTTTCTCTAGTGATTATCTTCTATTTATTCTGTTTGCATCTTGTTTATGCAATTTTATTGGCATTTTGCCTCCCTCATTTGATGGTCAGCTATTCGAGGGAAGGGGCTTTTTTGGGGGGTGGGTATCTCTAATATTTAGCATGATGCCTGGCACATAGTACTTGATAAATTCTTGTTGACTAAACTTGACTCTCACAATTTGTGATTCTAGAAGTTTGTAGACATGCAGTGTACTCATCTTTTCAAACAAATGCATTACTATTTATAATCACTATTGGTGCACAGTGTTTACTTTTAATGATTTTTTTCAGTGGTGATTATTTTCCTGGGTTTTCTTCCTCTGTCCACATTGTAACCTATTACATGCACTGTGAAGCCACTAGCAAGGGCTGGTGTGCTATTTGTGGCCATGGAAGAGTGCAACCACAACTGGCTCACATAGTGAAAGATCTTTTGGCCTTGGCTCTGTTTATATAGGGGATATGAACAACTGACCACATTTCTGAAACCTGAATCAACTGATGAATATTGCTTCTGAAGATAGACAGAATCCGTGTAGCTCTTATAAATTCAATTTGGTCTTTGTACAAAGGAAGATGCTGAAGAATGAGCTAAAACTATCCTTCATCTTAAAATATCGTAACAGAATATTAAATTCAGTAGCTGTTATGCATGGCATCTCTGGATTCACCATTCTAGATACTAGAGTTCTTATAAGCGTAATTTAAAAGGGAAAATTTTGTCTGAAATCACATTAATTAAGACTCGGAAATTTTTAAATGAGATTATACAGATTTTGTAGGCCATATATTTCAAAGTCTTTTGAATCTGAAAAGATGAATAATTACTTTTTTGCTTCTTCTTTAAAGTAAGGAAAATAAATGCTCCAAATAGGATCCTGAAGAATACAATATAATGGAAATATACATTCATTTATTCATTCATTCAACACATACAGAACTCATGTTGTGTGTACTGTGCTAGGGGCTAGGTAGATATCAGGTCTCATTAGGTTAGACAAACGCATAATTACAATGCACAATGTTACATGAGAATTACATGAGAAATGTGCAAAGTATTATGTGAAGTCAGAAAGACAAGAACTTTATTAACCTCTATGTAACATTAATGGTATTTGAATTGGGCTTTAAAGAATGGATAGGAACTCAGTAAGAGAAAGGTGCATATGTGAAGGAAAAAATTCCAGGCAGAGAGTCCATGAGTATAATTAGAAAATGCAGAGGCTGGAGATACATTTGCAGGTAACAGAGTAGAACAGTTTGACTTAACAAAGAATTCACTGAGAATAGTAATATGAGATAAGGTAGAGCAGGTAAGATAGCATCAGATTCTGAAGGCCCTTCAATGCCTGTCCAAGGAGGTTAAATCTTGCTCAGGAGGCAAGAGGGTACAATGAAAGCCAGGGTTCTTCACCTTCTTTGTGGCATGGATCCCTGTGGCAGTCTAGTGAAGCCTATGGGCCCTTTTTCAGTGTATAAATTACATAAATTTATAAAGTAAACTAATTATATAAAAATACTTTTATCAAAACATTAAAAATGAATACCAGGAAACAAATATTGCTCTGAAGGGTTTTAAGCAGTGGTCTGGCCTGACCAGCTCTGTATGGAAGAAAAGCTCTTTGGTGATTTATGTTTCAATAAATAAACCAATCAACGAGCATTTTTCGAAGGTACCTACTGACTCTGTGGCAGACAGTGTTGAGGATACAAAAACAGAGAATCAAACAAGAAACAAGAAGTACATATGCAGAAGCTCAAATATAAAAAGAATGTTTGTTGCTCAGTTGTTCTAGGACTGTTCAACTCTTCATGACCCCATTTGGGGTTTTCTTAGCAAAGATATTGGAGTGGTCTGCCATCTCCTTCTCCAGCTCATTTTACAAATGAGGAAACTGAGGCAAAGAGGGTTTAGTGACTTGCCAAGGGTCACACAGTTAGTAAGTGTCTGGAGCTGTATTTGAACTCAGAAAGATGAGCCTTTCTGATTCCAAGCCCAGTGCTCTATCTGCTACACAGCCTACCTGCCCTATAAAGAGATAAATATAAGGTAATAAAAGAGGAAATTAGTATTTGGGGCAATGGGAAAGGCTTCATGCACAAAGTGGTACTTGAGCAATAACTTTAAGGAAAAAGAAGGATACTCTGAGGTAGAGTGGAGGAGGGCATTATTCTACTCATGGGAGATAACAAGTGCAAGAGGAGATGGAGTGATGTGTGGAAGGAGCCAATGTGGCCGTACTGAAGTGTGCAGGAGGGGAAGTAACATACAATGAGGCTGGAAAGACAGGCTGGGGACAAGGTGAAGGACTTTGAAAGGGGAATTTATATCGCCTCCTATAGGCAATAGAGAGTCACTGGAATTTCTTAAGTAGGTGATTAACATAATCTTAGCTGTGTTTGAGGAAAATCACTTTCCTTTCCACACTTCTAATGTGGGAAAAAACTTTAGGCAGGAAGGACAATTAGGAGGCCATTACAATAATCTAGGTGAGAGGTGATCAGGTCCTGAACTACAGGATGGTTGTATGAGTAGAAAGAAAAGAACGGACTGGACAGATGTTATGGAGGTGATCTGCCAATCGACTGGATATGTGCAATGAGTTAAAGTAAGGAGTGGAGAATGACACTCAGATTATGAACCTGATGAATTGGAACAATGGCGGTGCTCTTAACAGAAGAAAGGAAATTTAGAAGATAGGTGATTTTTTTTAATAGGGGGTGTGGAAGAAAACAAATTTTGTTTTGGACGCTTAGAGTTTGAGATATCTCTAAGATACCCAGTTTGAAACGTCCAATGGGCAAATGATGATGTGTGACTGAAGCTCAAAGAAGAGACTGGGGCTGGATAATAATTAAACCCACGGGAGCTGACAGGGACACTGAGGAGGAGTGCAGAGAGAGAAAAGGGCCAAGGGCAGAGCCTTGGGGAACATCCCCAGTTGGAGGGTGGTATGAATGATGAGGCAGCAGAGGAGACAGGAGAGTGGGCAGACAAGTAGGAGAGGACCGTGGGAAGAGCAGTATCTTAAAGCTCAGATAGGGGAGATTACCCAAGAGTGTGTGCAATGGTATCAGATCCTGGGAAGAGGTCAAAAAGGACTCATCCTATTTGATACCATTAGTTTGGAAATTAAGAGATCACTGGTAAATTTGGAATTTAAGCTGAGGGTTATAGTCAAATAAGGTTGCAAAAGTTTGAAGTGTGAGAAGAAAGATTGTGGAAGCAATAAGTGCAGATAATTTTTTCTATTTAGAGGTTTGATTGACAAAAAGAAGAGAAAAAAGGGTAACAGTTTGAGAAGATAAGAGGGTTTAGTGAAGGATTTTTAATAATGGGGGAGGGTTGGGCCTCTTTGAAAGCAGTAGGGAAGGAACTAACAAATAGGGAAAGGTTGAAGAAATGAGAGAGTGTTATTGAGGCTGTAATCTGCTGAACAAGGGAGGAGATAGGTTCAATCACACACGTATAGAGATTGGCCATGGCAAGGAAAAGGACCATCTCTTTGACAGATATTGGGATAAAAGAGGAAAGGGTAAAGAATGATGTCAAGAAGTTATGAGATGACTCAAATGGGAGAAGTTGTAGCTCAAGACAAATGACTCAGCTGAGGGGGAAAGGAGATATATGGGAAGCTTGAGGAGAGCTCTTTTAGAACAGTTTATGAGAGGAGTGAGATAGGGAATCAATTAGGGAGGAGTTTGGACCATGAAAGATAAGGCAATAAGTAGTGAACATAGCGAAAGTTAACACAGATAATCCTCCTGGGTTATGGTCCCAAGCTTATTTGAAATAAACTGTTTCAAACTCACATTGTATTTCCCAAGAGAAAGTATTCTGAATGGTGATTGCATTCCCATCCCAGTCTAATTTTGGAAAGTCTACTTATACTCTAGTGTTTCTAGTATAACAAAATATTAGACTGATAGTCAGAAGATCTGGATCCTAGAGCCCTTAGGGATATTCATATTTAGAGGGTGTGATCTGTATGAATATTCAGCAAAAGTGATAGAGAAGAAACAGTCAGATAGGTAGGAGAACGAGGAGAGAATGACATCTTGGAAACAGAAAAGAGTTATCTAGGAAAGCGTGATCAATAGTCAAAGTCTGCAGAAAAGTCAAAGAGAATGAGGACTGAGAAAAGGCCACTGGATTTGGCAATAAGAGATCTTTGGTGAGAGATCTGGAGAGAGCAGTTTCAGTAGAACGACAAAGTTGGAAGCCAGATTATAAGGGGTTAATAAGAGAGTAAGAGGAGAGAAAGGAGGGTCACATCTTGGAAATGGCCTTTCAAGGAGCTTTACCATAAAGGGCAGAAGAGATAGACACTGTCATTCCTACCCTCTTAATCCTCAACCTTGGGTAAGGATTAGGCAATGCCTCCCATTCAATTTCTTTGCTCTGGCTCCTGGATTGCTGAGCACTGCTGAAAAATTCATATCACAATTATTTTGAACATGATTAATCACTGTGTTTAACCTATCAGTGCTTTGATGAAGTTTGTATATGCTCTCTAACACTCCCCTAGGCACTATTCTAATCTTTTTTCCCTCAAAAATTGGCCACTACTTCCTTATTTTACTGTGAAAGTTGACAACCTTGTTGTCATCTTTGGCTCCTCACTCTCTCTCACCATGTAGCCACTTATCCAGTGAGGCACCAAACCTGGTTGGTTCTGCCTCCACATCTCTCTTGTCTGTCCTCTTGTATCCACTTATAAGCTAATGTCCTGATTAAACCATCAGCACCTGTCACCTGGACTATAGCAACAGCCTCCAAATTGGTCTCTCTGACTCAGTTCTGTCTTTTCTCCATGGAATCTTCTGCATAGTTGCCAAAGTGATTTTCATAAATCTCAGATCTGACTATATAATAAACTCTTGGGGCTCCCTATAGACTTTATTTCATCTCTATCTCATCCTTTAAAAATTCTTCATTTTTGGTTTTTATAATGTACATAGTTATTAGTATAATAATTAGCATGAAAATAGGGAAGGGGAAGATAAGTATGTAAGTGCCTATCATGTGCCAGGCACTGTGTTAAAGGCTTTACAAATGTATTACTTCAATTGATCCTTATAACAATCTTAGAAAGTATGCACTTTTATTATTTCCATTTTACACCTGAGGAAACTGAGGTAGATAGAGGTTAAGTGACATGTCCAGGGTGACACAGCTAGTAATGACCTGATACTGTTTGAACTCAGGATTTCCTAACTCCAGACCCATCACACTCTCCATTGCACCACTTAGCATTGGTAGGGGTCTAGTTTCTTTATTAATGCAGGTCAGCATAACTTACAGTTTAGAGAACTCCCCAGAGCCCTTAGAGGTTAAGTGATATACCTAGGATTACACTGCATGTATCAGAGGCAGGACTTAAGCCAAGATCTTCCTGGCTCTGAAGCCTCTCCAAGAGAACAAGGGTCAAAGAAATGAACTTTTGTAACAGTGGGCAGACTGGGCTGACTGAAGGAACTACATACTTTCCCAAATATGAGCCAGACCAATCTCTTCCTCCTACTTAATTATTAGCTGAACACAATGTCCATGACATAGACACTGAAAGGCTAATTTGACCAGTTGCCCGTTTAGCTACATGTTCATGAGGTATCAGCTGCTTCTTCATCTCCTCTTTCTCCCTCTCCTCTTCCTCCATTTCCTGCTCTTCTTCTTCTTCCTTCTGGATGTTTAGGCTTACCTCTTTTATACTGCTTTGCACTTGACTGCAGAGTTTGATCAAGTTCTAGGATAGTGCTAGTACACAGTAAGTGCTTAATATACGAAAATTAGTTTATCTGGGGAACTGCTATGATTAGAACCATGTCATTTGTGAATTGGACCATTTGCAGAAGAACTTCCTTTTGTGTGCAGGATACCTTGCTTGACAATGACAAGCACCTTAGATGAATACTTCTTCATTTAACATGCTTTGATTAATATTGATACAAGATGAATTGTTAAAGTTATCTCCATGCTCACATATGTTTTAGAATCTCATGATTTTAAAGTATACAGAGGAGACATCTTGTCTAAGGAGTGGATTCAAGGCTGCATTTTGTTACACACAGTCAACTGCTTTTTAAAAATCAATAAGCACAGCAGGATCTTATATCCTGCATTCCTCTCATTCTATTGTGTGACCTTAAAGATGTGGTCTCCTGTAGAAAATCATCTCCAAGTGCCTGCCTGTTCCCTGGGACACCCCTGATGTAAGCATAGACCGTTACTCATAAACATTTTATAAAGATGAGAAAGCAAGCATATGGGTCAGTAGCTGCTGATGTCTCCTCATTTATCTTTTTAAAAACACTACCCAGAATACTCTGTATTCTTGAATATTCTCTTTGGGACAGTTTGATAATTAAGTCATGCCTTTAAAATTGTGTTAATTCTATTATTTATAATTTTATTTATAATCTTTATATTTGATCAAGTATCTTTGTCTTCTGGAATTCATCATCTCACATGCCATTGTGCCTTCCTCACATAGCACATTAACTGCTGAGGTGGAATTTTCAGCCCTTAAATCCCTTTATTCACCGATTATATCTCATCATTGATCTATGAACTATGAAATTTTCTAAGCTCTTTCTTAACCTATTCATTTCTCTGACTGCACATTTCTCTGGGGTAACAAGTTCCATATATTTAAAACCTGCTATAGAAAGAAGTGGAACAGCTAGGTGGTTCAGTGGATAGAATGCTGGGCCTGGAGTCAGGAAGCCCTGAGTTCAAACCCAGCCTCAGACACTTACTACCTGTATAACCTTGGATAAGTTGCTTACCTTCTGTTTGCCTTAATACACTGGAGAAGAAAATGGCAAACCACTCTAGTATCTTTGTCAAGAAAACCCCAAGGGTCACACAGGACTAAATGACTGAACAACAAACATAAAGAAGCCCATTCTTTAATTTTTCCTAATAAATTGTTTCAAATAAAGCACCTAATAAACCACTTCAAAGCAGGTCCCTCAAGGCCAGCATTTTACTTACCACTTTGAATGCCTTTTACTCATAGCCTTCACAACAATTATAGCAATTAACACAAAGCCTGGCACATAGATGATACTTAATAGATATTCGTTGATTGTTGAAATATAGTGCTTTACAGTTTGTCAAGTTATTTATATATGTAATTCAATTTGATTTTGCAGACTTCATAATTGTTCCTTTCTCAGAGAACACTGGTCTTAAGTTAGCAGACTTGGGCTTCTGGATCCAATATTGATTAGCCGTGTAACCTTGGCCAAGTTGCTTAACTTATCTGTGACTCGATTTGAGAACCTGTAAAGTAGGGGTAATAAAAACAAGTACAGGGACTAAACCTTTAAACTATAGTGGTTGAGAACTCCCAGGTGTAGAAACTTCCTCTAACAAAGAAGCTTGGTATATTCTCAACAATTTATTTCTGAGCAGAATTGCCTCAAACACTGGGAGGTTGGGTCTAAGGTCACACAGCGAGAAGGTATCAGAGATAGGCCCTGAATTCAGGTCTTCCTGGGTTCTGGAATAACTCCCTATGCACTAGGCAGATGTTCAGTTAAAAAAAATAAACATAAACAACTTTAAGATAGGCAAAATCAAGATATCATTTGATATGCACAACAGTTCTGTGAAGTGGTTTTATTTGCACTTTACAGATGAAGAAACTGAGGAGAGGAACAGGATCACATAGGTAGTAAGTTCCTGAGAAGGATTCAAACTCAAGAATAATTAAATAATTGTATTACCTACCTTACAGGTTGTCATAAGAAAAGCATTTTGTAAACTTTAGTGCTATAAAATCTGAACTAGCTATCACCCTTCTATCTATCTATCTATCTATCTATCTATCTATCTATCTATCTATCTATCTATCTATCATTCTATCTTCCTGTCTCACTATATTAGGGATAATAAACTAGATAGTTCAAATCTTTTATATGGGAAGGGAGGCAGCCAGTTAAAATGCCTACAGTTGAGAGATGCAGTATCTAGTCAATGAGCATTTATTAGGAACCTACAAAGTGCCTGGCACTCTGTTAAGCATGAGAATACAAAGAAAAGCAAAGGCAAGGAGCAGGTAGGCCAGTGTTTCCAGATCACGGAGTACATAGAAGAGAGAAAGGAATAAGAAAACCAGAAAGGTAGGAAGGGACCAGGTTGTAAAAGACTTTAAAAGTCAAACAGCCTGGCTGTGATAGGAAGCCACTGGGGTTTACTGAATAGGAGGGTGACATACCCATATGTACATACGAGAGGGAGAGAGAGAGAGAGAGGGAGGGAGGGAGGGAGGGAGAGAGAGAGAGAGAGAGAGAGAGAGAGAGAGAGAGAGAGAGAGAGAGAGAGTATGATACATAGGGGCAGCTAGAGTGGGTAGAGCACTGGGCTTAAAATCAGGAAGACTCCTCTTCATGAGTTCAAATTCAGCTTCAGACACTTACTAGCTGTGTGACCTCGGGTAAGTCACTCAACCCTTTTTGCCTCTGTTTCCTCATCCATAAAATGAGCTGGAGAAGGAAATGGCAAAATATTCTAGTACCTTTGCCAAGAAAACCTCAAAATGTAGTCACAAAGAGTTGGATGAGACTGAAATGACCCAACAACACCATAATACAATGCCCGCACACACACATACACACACACACACACACACACACGGGAGGGAGAGAATTTGGAACTTAAAGTTTTAAAAATGGATGCTAAAATTGTTTTTACATGTAACTGGGGGAAAATAAAATACTAAATTGACTGAAAAAAAAAGAAAAAAATAATTTGACTGATAAATAGGTTAATGTCACCAAAATTAAAACAAAACCAACTTCAAAAGATTGAAGAGGTACTGAAATAAGGAGTGATTTGTGGTACACAGACCAACCAGGAGGTTACTGAAATAGTCCAGGTCCGAAGACATGAGCACTTAAATCAGGGCAGTGGCAGTATTAGAGGGAAAGGGAACATATCTGAGAAATGCTGCAAAAGTGAAACTGATAAGCCTTGGCAACAGGCTGTGTATGAAGGATAAGAGGCACTGAAGAGCTGAGGCTGACACTGAGCCTAGAGGAATGGGATGGTGGTGGCACCCTCAACATTAAAACAAACAAAAACCAGAACCTTTGTTAGGGGGAAGGGTTTTGAGGGAAAGACAATGAGTTTGGTTTTGGGCATGTTGAGTGTAAATGTCTATAGGACATCTAGTTCAGTATGTCTTAATAGGCTGTTGGAAATCCAAGACTAGAGGTGAGCAGAGAGGTTAGGGACAGACAGGGAGATTTGAGTATCATTAGCATAGAGATGGTAATTGAATCCGAGGAAGTTGACAAGATCACCAAGGGAAACAGTAAAGAGGAAGAAAAGAAGACGGCCAGGGCAGAACCATGTAAGGCACTCATGGCTAGTGAATGTGACTTAGATGAAGATCCAGCCAAAGAGTATGAGGAAGAACATCAGACAGGGCAGAGAAGAACAGCAGGAGAGAAGTGTTGGGAAAACATGTGGAGAACTATTCTTAATTGTTTTAGAATTCCTAATCTGTTTGAAAAATGTTGGTGTATTATAAGTAGAGCAATCACAGCAGGGTGTGTGTGTGTATGTGTGTGTGTGAGAGAGAGAGAGAGAAGGAATAAGATCATTTGGAATTTACTTCCTCCAAGTGTACTCACAATTGAAGCAAAAACTATGGTAGTACAAGTAAATTCAAGTTTAATATTATAATTTAATTCAAATGACATATTAATGAGAGGTATAAATGAATTATGTGTATTTGTCTTCCAATTTTCTTTGAGGCTTGTCTAAACTCTACCACAGATACAGGGGGAAAAAATCAGTAGAAAAATGATAAAGAACTTTCAAAAGGGAGGATTTATGTTCTTTGTCTAAGATAAGTCCAAGTGAACTTATCTCACATATCCTTCTCCGCCCACTTCATTGTCTGGGATGGGGGTGGGGGTGGGACTTGTAATCACTGGTTTTCATAGCACATCAGATATTTACAAAATCACACAGCATTCAATACAAAGGAAAGAAAAAGGCAAAAGAAAGTTCAAAAACAACAAGCATCAAAGTGGAGTACCTTCCCCTGAAGGTTTTCTTTATAGTTTTTCAAAAGCTCAGTGCAATTTAATCTACCATTTGAGATGCCCATCACTAAATGAAAATCTTTTAAAGCACATATGATGTGGAGTCAATACGGAAAGTGTTATCTCCATGTTCACTCTTTTCACTCTGATGCTGAATGCTTTATGAAAAGTTACTATTCAAAAACATATAAGCACCACCTGTGGGTTCTCAAGTATAGTCACCCTCTTTCTTTGAACTTGTTCTAGTAGTAGCTTGCTATTGACTGAGTATTTGTAGCCCAGGGATTCCTGAATTGAGAAAAACCTGTGATCTGCCTATTATTCACAAAAAAGCACAAATGTTCAAAAGAAATGACTCCCTGACAAAGTTAAAATAAATGTAGAGAGACAAGAGAGAGACTATGCAATAATGTGTTGCTGGGGGAAATTAGAACAAAGATCTACAGGATAGCATTTTAAGTCTTCTCTATCTGCCATTAACTATTCACACAGAATATAGGGCCATGATAGAGAGGTTAAAATAGTTTCATTGCCATCATACCATTCAGCTCCTTTCATTTTGTTTTGTTTTGTATAAGGAAGTAGGGACCAGGAGATATTTGCCTATCCCCGGTGATATAAGACCTAAGAGGTTTCTGATCCTGATGGTACCAAATGCGGCCTAGAAAGTAATGGAGAAATGAGATCACTGAAAGAGTTTAGAGAAAAATTAAGAGTTCTAAAAAAAAAGTGTTCTAAGAAGAGATAGAACAGATTAAATCTTATCCTGATCTCTGTGATTTTCATAGTGAGACAAGCAAAAATGATAGAGTAAGAGGAAGTACTACTGCCCAGATTCTACCCATTAAACACCAACAAAGATATCAGAAAAATCCCCACAGTCTTCTTCCATCCCAAGATCACAAATTCTAAGTGACTAGAATAGGAATTATGGAACATGAGTGGACAACAATTTCAGACTTGGCCCATTTACTCAGAACAGGTTCACAGGCTTTTCAGTCTGACCCCAGAATTGGATTAATATAAGACTCAACTCCTTGGCTCTGAATCGGAATAAATAGGCAGTGATGTCAACCTCGGTCTACAGAGACTAGCTGATAGGGGCTGAGCCAGCAAGTGTCTATGGGGAAGTCTGCAGTTGTGTTGCCTAGAATAAAAGTGGGTTCTTGAGCCTAGAAAGCCCAGAGAAGCAAATATAACCCTATGCTTGTAACTGGACCACAGAGAATATGTTGGAAATTTGTAAGTCCCTAGTCCAAGACATTTCTGTGATCCTTGAAGAACAAAGTGCTCAGTAACCAAAGAAAGTAGTTGCAAGGACCCATTTGGAAAAGGCCAGGTTTATAAAAAGCCACAAGACTTGCCAAAAGTGCACAGTGCCTGGCCATAACCTAAAATTCTAAAGTGGAAATTAAGATCAGAAGAATGAGTAAACAAAAAAGATAAAAGAGGTATTATGGTACCAGGGATGCTCAAGACACAAACCTGAAAGAGGAAGAGAATTAAAAAACAAAGCAAAAGTGGGGGAAAAAAAAACCTACAGAGAAAGCCTCAAAGAAAAATATAGCTCACCCACAAGATCAGTTGGAATACCTAGAAGAAATGAAAGAAGTTTTTTTTTTTAAAAGAATTTATAAAGGAAATTAAAATGCTAGGGAAAAAGTTACAAAAAAAAAGAGAACTTTGGAAGAAAGATTTAAAAAGTGAAATAACAGCTCAGGTAACAGACACCTTGAAAATTAGAATGGACCAAAGAGAAGTCAATAACTCCATGACATAATGTGAAATATTTTTAAAATGGAAGAAAATATAAGGTATCTCATGCCAAAAAAAAATCATCTGAAAACAGATTTAAAAAAAAAGAAAATTAAAGAATCTTTAAATTATTTTAAAACTATCACCAAAGAGCTTGGATATAATATTTCAAGAAATCATGGAAGAAAACTGCCCCTACATATTAGAACCAGAAGCATTGTTGTTCTGATTCCAGAACTGAATTGCAGACTGAGATCCTGGGCTCTGAACTAGGGTAAGGAGATAAAGCTGTCACTCTGACCCAAGAGGGGAAAATGAAAATAGAAAAACTCCAAGTGTCTATTCCTGGAGAGAAAACAAACTAAACTGAACAAAAAAAATTCCTAGGACCATCATGGCCAAAATTTAGAGCATCCAGCCAAAGAGGAAAATAGCTACATTTGGCAACCAGTCAGAAAAAAAGTTATCTGGTACCAAGGGATCAGAGTCAGGATCATACCAGATTAGCAACAACTAATATAAAGCAGCAAAAAGGAGAAAATATGATATTCCAAAAGGCAAAATCACAAAGTTGATTTTATACCAGAAATCGATACCAGAAAAACAGTATTATAATTCCAAAGCGGAAAAACAGAGGGTTTTTTTTTTTGTTTTCTGTTTTTTTTACAAAACTGAAAACCTGTAAGAATTACTGATGAAAAGACCAGAATTGAAGAGTCCTTTTAAATACAAAGAAGAGAGAGTCAAGACTAACAAGCAACCCAAGCGAGTCATCTGAAGGTACATTAAAAAAGTGACAATATTTACATTCTAATTAAAGAGATGGAAGGAGGGATTCAAGTGTCCCTTCAGGCCCTATTGTCATCAGGCTTCATAAATGGAGTCAAATAACAGAGGGCCTGGGAGTGGTTTTGTTACATTTGGATGACCTCAAAAGAAGGAAGGAAAGAGAGAGAAAATGGGATACTATAGAGAAGAAAAGAATAGAAATTTAAGATTTCGCATAATGAAGATATGCAAATAGAAGAGCATATAAATGAAGAAGGAGTGAGAGGAGCAGCCATCACTTAAACCTCACTTTCATGTGACCTGAGGAAAGGAGGATAGTTACACTGGGTTTGTTGTACAAATACACTCAAGTCAATTTATCAGGGAAATAGGAATAGGGAGAGAAAAGGGTAAATAACAGAAAGGGTATAATTCAATGGGGAAGGAAGATTAGTCATAAGAAAAACAAACTCTAATTTTGTAGGGGGAATCTTGAAGAAGTTTTTGAAAGAAAAGAAAGACTAAGAACAATGACTTTGGTCCGGGTGAGGGGAAAAGAAGAAAGGCAGGAAATAGGCTTATTTCATCAAGCACAGGGCACTAGTGCTGAGTATACTCCCATGTCTCCCATGACCCTCTTCTTAAAAAATGGGCAGAAAACAAAAGAAGAAAAAGTATAAGAGAATGGCATGTAGGCAAATACTTAGTGATCACAATTGTGAATATGAATGAGATGAAACTCATAAAAAGGAGGAAGACAGCAGACTGTATTAGAAAATATAATCTGACAACATATTGTTTACAAAAAACCTAGTTGAAATGAAAAGACAGAGTTTAAAATAAAGAGCTTGAGAAAAATCTATTGTGTTTCAGCTAAACTTAAAAAAGCTGAAATATTAATCAGAATCTCACATAAGGTAACAAAAAACATGAAAAAAGAGACAAAAAGGAAAACATTTCACTGAAAAGCCCCACCGTCAATGAATATTAATATTTAAAATATATGAACCAAATGGTATAGTATTTAAATACTTAAAGGAAAATCTAAGAGAGATACAGTAGAAATAGAAAGCAAAACTATAATAGTGGAGAACCTCAATGTAATCCTATCAGATCTAGAAAGAGTTGACTAAAAAATAATAATAAACAAGAAATAAGTTAAGGATCTGAATAGAATTTTAGAAAAGTAAGATATGAGAGATGTCTGGAGAGTACTTAATGGGAATAGGAAGGACTATACATGTTAATCACCTGTGAATGGCACCACTACTAAAACTGACCATAAGTTAGGGCATAAAAACTTACACATACAAATGCAGCAAATCAGTAATCTTACATGCGTACTTTACTGACCACAATGCAATAAAAATATAATCAATAAAGATCTACTGAAGAAAGGATTAAAAAGTAACTGGGGACTAAATAATTTATTCCTAAAGAATTTGTGGATTAAAGAGAATGGCAAGGAGGGAAATGTTTAGTGATAACAACTGTGAATATGAATGAGATGAACCATTACAGGAAGGCCAGATAAATATCATTAAAGATAATGACAACTGGGCAAAAGAGAGGCATTTTGGAAATCAAGCTAAAGTAGCCCTTTTGGAAATATTTATATTTCTAAATACATTTGTCAGCAAAAGAGAAAAAGAAGAGATTAACACATTGGGTATGCAGTTAAAAAAATAAAATAGCAAGGACCTAAACAGAAATCTTGAAAATCAAAGAAAAGGTTAATAATAACTCACTGAATTAATGAATAAAATTAAAAGGTTTTTTTTTAAAAAAATACAAAAAGCCATGAGCTTATTTGATTAAAAAGGAAAAAAAAGTCAAATGACCAGTCAATGCTATATCTTTGAAGTAAAAGCTAATTGCTGTTAAATGAATAAATGTGCTAATCACAGGAGGCTAATAATAAGAAGATTACACACAGCATGGGTATTTGAGCTAATGATATTAGAGAGGAGATAGACCAAACCCCTCAATTTATCCTAGAATCCTGAGAGGGAAATATAACTGGCTTTGCTCTGGGAGAGTGAGGCCAAAGCATATTTGTTACATATATATTTGTGAATATTAGAAAGTATAGTGCTAGAAATGTTATAGTTTTAGCTTTGATTGCATACTGAATGTACCAATGTGGGATAATCTCTTGGGAAAATGGAAATAAAGCAAAACTAAAAATAAAAATTTTAGTAGAACTAAAAATGAAAATTTCTGTGTTTTTTAACATAAAAAACTAATTGCTGCTATTTCTTCTTTGAAGTTAATACTTTATATGTTTACTTTCAGCAGAAAATGAAAAAAAAGAATTACTCATTTATTCGTAAGAGCCTATTTCTGAATCAATTTAGTGTCTCTGTTAAATGTAGCCAATTACTGTTGATTCTACCTTTTCAACCTCTTTTGTATATGTCTGCTTCTCTCCTCTGATGCTGCAACAATAATAGTGCAGGTGTTTACCCTCTTATACCTATACCTAGGTATAAGCCTTCTGGTTGCACTGGTGTCCTTCCTTAAATGGAGGCTCTGAAAGAAGCTCTCTGATGCATTCTCTACCCATTTCAGTCAGAAGGAGGAAGGGGTCCCAGGGCTAGGGGGATACTGAGGAAGCATGAGTATATCTCTTGCTTTAATCTCAAAGGGAAATGCAAAAACACCTAACTTCTGCATTCCCTTCCACCAGAAAGAACTATTTTTAAGTTAAAGATCCACTTGCCAGTCTAAAAATATAAACCTTGACTCCAAATGTCAACATTTCAAGGTTTTTCTTTGGGCATAATTCCAGAATGACAAAGAACTGTGTGATTAATTCCCAAAATGCCTTCTTGCTATTGTTTTACTCAGAACCAAAGAGTTATCTTCAATTTGTAACCTCTGTAACACACACACTTCATAAATTTGCTACTAAAAATTCACAAAAGTAGGTAGCTTCAGTTATATTTTTGCAATTACTAGCACAAAAGCATTTTAAAGGTATCTTACCACATGTGCTGGAACTTGTTGCATTTTTGCAGCAGGGGTCCCTGGTCGTGGATAAAACTGATTAATAAAAAGGCTGGGAAACTTATAGTCTTCGACCAGTTTCAGCGTATCTTGAAAATCTTGATCTGTTTCTCCAGGAAAACCACAGATGATATCTGTAGCGATAGTTATTCCTGGTACTCTAAAAGAAAGAAAAGAAAAAAGGAAAAGAAAGAAAAACCTGTAAAATTATTTTCACGACATGCATTTATTTCTCTTTTTCTTATATCTTAAGTCACAATTCTCCTAAATTCTCAAGAAAACACTTCAAACAATAACAAAAATCCTGAGGCCATCACTTAAATGTGGTTATTGTACGGACGAATGAAATCATCCTAATAATGAGAAAAAAAATTTTTACAAAGTGTCGAAATAGTTTTTGGAAGGAGAGAATGCCTTCTAAAATTTCCCTTGATTATTGCTTTAATATCTGCCAAGATGGAAGAATTAACAAGTAATCTTCCAAAGGCACTTAGGGTTTTCCCCTCTTCATCTTAGTACTTATTATAAGCTAAACTAGGACAATTATGATAACAATTGGGAAATGTTCCTATCCTCAATATGAGTTAAGCAAAGTCAAATTAGGAAGCACCTCCTACATGTCATACATTGTACTGAACTGAAAGGATTCAAAGAAAGGCAAAACAAGTCCCTGCTCTCAAGACTAGTCTAATAGGAAAGACGACATGAAAGCAACTACACACAAACAAGATATGTATAGGTTAAACTGCAGATCAATCTCAGGGAGGAAAGCACTAGCATTAAGGTGGATCAGGAAAGGTAGTGTTTTAATTTGAAGACCGAAGGTAGCCTGAGAAAGTCAGGTGATGGGAAAATCATTAAAACAAAAGATAAAAATGATTTGGCAAGGTGTGAAAGAAAATACATTTGAAAAAACAGACTTTCAATTCTAATCTTTATTACTTTTCATAGTCATTTTTAATTCTTTAAAGGACGTTACCAAAGCAAAAATTTCAAAACTCTTCTGACTAAAAAAAAACAAAAAACAAAAACCTCCACATAAAGAAGTATTCTGGACTAATGAAGGTATGTAATAAGGGTAAATTATGCCAGCAAATTTCAACCAATTTTATACCTGGCCCATCAGTGAAATCATGATTAAAAGCAGTAAGGAACTAAGGAGTAAACAGCAGATTGAGACAAGCAAGTATCCACTATCATATGCTTCCTAAAAGATTGAGTTTTTTTCAAAAGCACGAATCTCAGAAAATGCCTATAACATGTTACGGAAGCAGGGACAATGAGTTTATTGTCCCTGTCTATGAATTGGAGTAAACTTGGCACAGCCTATGGGGTATTCCCAAAGGAAAGTCCCTCGGTTACAATTTTTCTGATTCCCTCTCGATTCCAATTATCTATCAGAGTCCAAACTTAGTATTTGGGTAATACATCCTCACTTTGGCCTTCAGGTAAAGTAAGTATTAGTAAAATATACTTGCAGGGACTGAATAGATTTCAAATGGCATTACGTATAAATGGTGTAGAAAGACACTAATTTGTGATTTTTTGAAAGAAGAATGAATACATTTGATGAAATTACAAATAATGATGGAGAAGCATGCTTGTAATCCAGCGAAGGTGTAAATTATTCAAAATTCTAAAAATAAAGTAAAAAGAAATTTGGTTTTTTTTTTTGGTAGTTCCATAACTGAAATAATTACAATTAACTGCTCCTCCACTTGACTGTGAGCTCTAAGACAAGCAGGGGCTTTCATCTCTTTTTGTATTACTTGTTCTTAGCAAAATGCCTAGCAGTAGTGGTAGGTGCTTAAGACATGTCTACTGACTGACTGATTTTTAGCTGAGATTTCGAGAAGTCAGAATGTGGACAACAGGAGGGAGAAAGTTCCAGGTATGGAGGCTACTTACTAAAAATGGGCAAAGTTGGGAGGTGAGAGTCATGTTTGAGGAACAACAAGGAGCCCAGGATCACTGGATTACAGGGAACAAACTGGAGATTAAGGTTTAAGAAGACCAGAAAGGCAGAAAGAGAGCAGATGAAACAAATCAGTTTCTGATACCTTAGTACTATTAACAAACTAGTGTTTACAATTCTATTCTGGAAAGACAAAGTTGAAAGGAGAAATATTCAGATTATACAATTACAAATTATATGAAGACAATGATCATGGGCTTGTTTCTCAAATTCCAGTATTCTCGAAGTAGAAAGAATCACTTTGGGCCTGAAAGAGATTGATTTATAGAACAGTCAGATAAAAAGTATTTAGGACCAAGATGGTGGTCTAGGCTAAAAATGTAAAAAGTTACCAAAAAGTCTGGACAATTTTACAGATGATTCAACTGTAATTGGCTAATTAATGAAAGTAGGATATTTCAGGGTACACCTCTATTTATCTGGGGTTGAAGTCAAGGAGAACAATTTTGTTCTTCCCCACAGGATTTCTCTTGCTACTTCTGTCAGACACAAATTATTCTGTCAAAGAAGTGGCCTATAAAATCCAGGATGGCAGTTCTTAAGTTCACTAAAAGCAAAACACATAGATGTGATGCTAGTGCAAGGGGTTTTGCACCAAATGCATTCTTTATAGAGCATAAGTACATTCCTGTCAACAATCACCTTATGTGGCGTAGTCACAGCACTGCTATAAAAGCACAAATTGCATTTGTGTTTAGAAAGTACACTGAGAACTCCTTTATGAGAACAGAACGCGTGACATGAATAATCAATCTTGTTTTTTTCCATCATGTTATACACTACGATGTCAAAAAGGCAGAAGTTGATGTAAGCTGTGGACACCTTCTCTGAAAGACATGACATCTCTTCTGCAATTCTCTGCTCAAATATTTGGGTTGCTATGATAAACTAATAGATTATTTCTGTGGAGAGTTTTACATATTTATTAGAAGAAAGTACTTTAGCATATTTAGAAGCAAATACACCCATACTGGTAATTAATGTGTTAATTATAAATGAATCCTTATTTCTTCTTGAAAACAAACACAGTAGGGCATTCAGGTAGTACAGTGGACAGAGTGCCAGGCCTGGAGTCAGGAAGACAATCTGATTTTAGACATTTACTAGCTGTGTGATCCTGGGCAAGTCATTTAACCTTGTTTGCCTTAGTTTCTTTATGTGTAAAATGAGTTGGAGAAGGAAAAGTATCTTTGCCAAGAAAACCCCAAATGAAGTTACTAAGAGTCAGATATGACTGAAATGACTGAACAATAGCAAGGGTCACTACTTGATCTCACTTTCTTAGCCATTACTTTGAGTTACTGTGTGTATTCCCAAGTAAGAAAACTGTTTTTCTTGAAATAAACTGTATTAATTCAGATAGATCTTTGCCCTAATTAATGCAAATTTAATGAGCTATCACAAAATTTTGTAGTAAAAAAAGCAACTGGTATTTAGGCAGAAAACCCTAAGGAAGGCATGCATGATTGTGCACATGTGTGAATATGTATGTGTATGTGTATCTGTCTATCTATATGGACAGAAGGAGAGATTATAATTCTTCCTGGATGAGATTATTCACTACACATATTAAGATTTGGGAATGAAAGCAGGGGCAAGGGTGTATTCTACATCAGTAATTAATTACAACCAAAACAATACACCATTCCTATAACATGGCACAAAACTGTATCCTTTTTCATCTTCTGAATATAATATTTTTTAAGCAGCAAGTTAAAGTGAGTGAAATTATTTTATTCAGGAGAAAATCCAATATACACATATATAAGTATATATAAATATGTATGTATGTATGTATATTTGTGTGACTATATAGACACAAAAGGGGGTATCCCCTGTTTTAGCTATTAAAATTTAAAACTATGCTAAGAATTTTGGGACATGCTATATATGAAGCAAAGTAAATGACAAATGGTTACTATTTATCAATAGCTTTTGTATATGCTGAATTTTCATAAGCTTAAAATTAAAATCTTAAATATTGTATTCAAAATTGACAACTTTAGGTTAAAGATCTTTAAGAAATCCAGACATGTAGAAGCTTTTAGCACAAATTGAAACAGACAAGAAATATATGCAAACAGACACACAAATTATATCAAAGAGGTTAGTTTCTATGAAGTCAATGAACATCTCTGGGCCTCACTTTCTTCTTCTGTAAAATGATAAGGTTGGACAAAATAACTTCTGAGGTCCTTTCCAACTCTAAAGATGTAGGACAGTGACAGACCTTGCCCTTATGGCAGCTGAAACAAGTTTAATGTCATGCATTATATATATTTATTGTTGTTCTGTCATTTCAGTCATGTCCAACTCTGTGACACCATTTAAAGTTTTCTAGGGAAACATACTGGAGCGATTGACCATTTTCTTCTCCAGCTTGTTTTACAGGTGAAGAAGTAGGCAAACAGGGTTAAGTGACTTGCCCAAGGTTACACAGCTACTAAATGTCTGAGGCCAGATTTAAACACAAGAAAATGTGTCTTCCTGAGTTCAGGCCCTATGTGCCTATGCCATTCCATTACATATAGATATGTGCCATGTAAAAATATATGCATGATATATATGCACACTATGTATGCATTTACATGTACTATATGTGTATGTAGCACATAACATTAAAATACTGATATATAACCATGTGTTTATTAAGGGCTTACTATGTGTCATATGCTGAGGAAACAAAAACAAAAATGAAACAATCCCTTTCCTCAAGGAGTGTTTTTCTTTTAAAGTACTATGAAACCCAGACTCTATAAAGTATTAAAAAGCACCTCAGGAGAAGGACTTGAGGCCCAAGGAGAACGCTAAAAGAAGGTCTTCATGGTCACTAGGCTTAGCTATGTCTGTTTTTTTTTTTCCATTCTGCCAATGAACTGTGTCCAGAAGAAATGATGCTTTAAACGGGGAGATGAAAGCCACGTGCAGTAGCTGGGTCTAAAAGGGGAGAGGCCCTAATAATAACAATAATGGTGGGGATTTCTACAGCATTTTGAAGTTTAAAGAGAGTTTAGTATAGGCCATTTTTAACATAGATCTAGAATTAGAAGGGACCTCGGACACCATCTTATCCTTTAAATGAGTTGCCCAAAGTCATATAGGCAATAAGCAGCAGAGCCAGGATATGAACCTGTGGCCTCTTGACTTTAAATCCAGCAGTGTTCTTTCCACTTAACCATACTGCCTTTGTTGCCTTATCTGATGCCTTGGTTGTAATTGGCAACCTTTGACAGGAATTCTCAGCCGGAGGGAGAAGACTGTCATACTTGGAAAAGTCTGACTTGAATAACATAGCATCAGAAGCCTTAGTTGAAGGCAGAAATGAGTATGGAGGATACCAAATCAAAGGGTTCATCAGAAGAAGAAAAGAAGGGAATATAAAACCTGAATTTAAGATCTGAGTGGGCATCTAGGATTGTGACCAAGCTAAGCTAAGAAGATGTGATAATTATTGCTTTAAAACTGAAAGTAATGCGGCTAGAAAATATGTAACATTAAAAGAGATAATCAAAACAATTTATAGAACTATTACATATCAGTTATTAAAATAATACTGACAGGGCGTACTAGTTCAAATTTACAGAATTATTATACACTGGTTATTAAAATCATATATGATGGTGTGTAATAATCACAATCTCTGCTACCTGTAGTACTGGTAACATCATCCTTGTAGGAGGTTTTTGTTTCTATGGCAACAAGAATTATAGGATCCAATCAAATTAGATTTAATAATGTGTGTTTTTCTCTTATTCAAAGTGAAAAGGAAATGAAACATTTTTAACATTCATAAACCATAACAAATGACTGAATTCCATTTAGAGATAAGGTGATAATCACTAGGGTAATTAGAATTCTTCCTGGATGGGATTATTTATCACGCAACGGAAATTCAGATTTGGGAATGAAAGCAGGGGCAAGGGTACATTCCACGTCAGTCATTAATTGCAACCAAACCAATATAGCTTTCCTACAACATGGCATGAAATTATCCTTTTCCATATGATTCTGAATATAATATTTTTTAAGCAGCAAGTTAAAGTGAATGAAATTATTTTATTCAGGAGAAAATCCAATTATAGAAACAATCAACTTTGCCCATTTGCTTTATTTTTCTCAATATTTGAAAGGGAACTCATATTAGAAGAACCAATTAAACAAATGTAGCAAGAAACAGCAAAGTTGGGCAAATCTAAAATCTTTGAAAATTTAAAGTACTTTTCACCATTGTTCAATATTTTGGAGATTCACCTTATCAATACATAAAAATGGTATTTGGAGGACAAGCAAATGACAACTTTCAGAGCAGTCTAACTGGTGAAATTATATAGTTGTATGATGCTATCTCTGAAACTTAATCTACCAATCAGGTGTTGGACTAAATGTTCTAAAGCCCAGTTTAATCTCTGAATCTATTATCCTATGATCCTCCCTTCAACTTCTGGACACTTTAGTACATCAGTAGATATGTTGTCTGTTTTATCAGTGTGAAAACTCTGTACCCTGGTACAGATTACTATCCCTTCTTACCTTATTACCCTGTGGGACTCTTATCCTTATTCTACAATGGATCCCACAAAGAAATCTACCCAGTTTTCTGAGAAACCATTTCTCTATTATAGGTGCTAATTCTTTTTTGCCTCATGGACCCCTATGGTAATCTGGTGAAGCCTATGGATCCCCTGTCACAATGTTTTTAAATATAAAATAAAATACATAGTATCATAAAGGAAGATGTTTATATTGAAATACAGTTATTAAAATATTTTTAAAAACAATTCTGTGGACCCCAAGTTAAGAATACTTGCTTTATAATTCCTGGATATAGAGGTAGGTACCAATTGAGCCTGGGGGCTATTCAATATGACCACCCTAGGTTCTTTTCCCATCACATATTTCTCTAATAATATCCTTTATGCTACTTCTCCTGCTCAAACTTTCCTTGATATTATGTTATAATACATTTACACTTATTATGCACATTTCTATTGCCATTTGGGTGACATTCAACCTTAATTCTTTGGAGACTAGCATTTCCTAATGATGGGCAGCTAGGTGGAACAGTGCATAGAGTACTGGTCTTGGACTCAGGGGGTTCTGAGTTCTAATCCAACCTCAGACACTTGCTGTGTGACCTTGGGCAAGTCATGCAACTGTTTGCCTTAGTTTCCTCATCTGTAAAATTATCTGGAGAAGGAAATGGCAAACCAATTCAGTATCATTGCCAAGAAAACCTCAAATGGGGTCATGAAGAATTGGATATGACCGAGAAATGACTAAACAATAACCACAATTCCATATTAAGGCATATGCTGCCAGAAGAATATTGTTTAAAGGAGCAGGCTTTGTTTCAAGGAGGAGCTTGATACCATTAACAGTAAGCCCTACATACTTTCCCACCACTATGACCACATATTTAAAGAAGCACATCTTTGCATAATGGTGAAATTGAAAATGCAACTTAGGAACAATAATCCTTTCTACATCAAACATAAATGAAATATATTCTTTGTTTAGCAACAGCAACTATTTTATAGCTTGTCTAAGACTGCTTATAACATTGCCATGTTATATTCATAGCCTGAATCTTTTGCTCAAAAGAGAACAACTCCATTCCCAACCTTGCATGCCATGTTTGTCTGTTAGCTGTAGTTGTTATTCAGCTGTCAAGTAATGCTACACTGTTCGAGATAGGCTTCATTGAACCTGAAAACATTTCTGGGCCTTCTCTGATTGTGATTATCCCACTTGAGTTCACTAGACAATAGTTGCTTCAGGTTCCTGCTGTTATCTATTATTCTTTTGTACACCCAATCCAAAGCAGTTGTGTTATGATAAGTATTGCATCAATGTTGTTAAGAGTCAATCCTGAACTAAGGAAAAATTTCAAAAGTCAACAATGTAACAATATTCAATCATTTAACACCAGAATATTACAGACCAATTACCTTAACAACTACTCAAAGTAAAGAACAGCTTTAATCACAGATGAACTGTCTTGAAACAGCATTTGGTGATATCAGATTCAATGATTTCTCATTAGGAATGGTGATGGCATGAGTTTTCCAGGAAAGATGGTGGGGCGAGAAATGAAGGAGGCTCAGTGCCTCCAACGCTTTTCAAAGAACAACAAAAACAAACACAAATATCAAAGAATGCAGGGTTAGCCTTTTGCCCTAAAAAAGAATTTAAAAATCAAAATGGAAAATATGAAAAGTGTTACTTAAAACAAATTATAAAGCAGCTGAAAAATCTCAAGTGTCAAGAAAGAAAACTCAGATGGATAAAGAAAAATATAAGTTATCTCAATATGTCCTCAAATGGATAAGATAATTTTGGAAATTAAATAAGTATTAAAAACACTAAGAAAGTCACAAGGCCAAATAAAGAATAGAACTCATAAAGTTAAAAAAATCAAATAGTAAAATCAATAGTAAAGAAAATGATCTATGCCAAAAACATAATAGAAAATTCTAAAGAATTTGCTGAATCAACCAAGTACTCTGGACTTACTATAGTGGAAAACTGAAATATAGCCATCAAAGAATGAAGTATAGGCTAACAAAAATCAATGAATTGTCCAAAAACTTAGAAAAGTATGCAAAAACAAGTAATGAAACTGGAGACAAGAAAATTGCACATTTACTGATGTAGAAGCTAAGAAATGAAGTCTTCACACTGTAGTCAAGCTCCATTGTAAATTTGTTGGAAAAGAGGGAGTAAAAAGGATGAGCAAGAACCAAAAATCTATTTGTTATGAGAACATAATAACAAGTTACTAAAACTTCCAGGAGTGGTAACTCACTCTTGTAATCTTTGCTACTAGGGAGATCAAGGCTGGTGGACTTCTTTAGCCTATGAGTTCTGAGTTGCAGTTGGTTAAGTAGATCACTTAAATCCACATTCTTGTCTTGCACCAATATGATGAGCCCCCAGGCTAACTTAGAGGAAATGGATGAATTATGACAAAAATGTGCAATATAGAAATTACCGAAAGACTGTTTGAATAACCCAATATCAGAAAGAGAAATTGAATAATCCATAGATGAACTCCCAAAAGAAAAAAAAAAGATTTAGAAGTGAATTCTATCAAACATTTTTTAAAAAGCAATTAGTTTCAATATTACATAAACTGTAGCTTATGTAATTAGAAAAGAATACATCTTTTCAATTTTTCTAGCACAGAAAAATAGAATTGAAACCTAAGCCAAAGAGAGACAAAACAGAGAGAACTACAGACCATTATCTCTAATGAACATTAATACAAAATTTAAAAAAATATATAGCAAGTAGGTTACAACAAAATATAAGAAAGGATACATATGATCAGGTAGGGTTTGTACCTAGAATGCTAAGTTGTTTCAACATAAGAAAGACTATATGTGTGTGAGTATAATATATATATATAAATTCATGTTAATAATGCAAATAATAAAACCCATTTGATTATATCAATATATGCTAAATGGCTTTTCATAAAATCAGCAGTCATTTTACAAAAAACTCTAGAAAGTACAGGAATAAATGGACTTTTCCTTGAGGTAGTAAGACATGAGAAAAAACTTTATATGTAATAGAGAAAAAGTAGCATCCCTTCCTGTAAGACTGAGGTAAAGAAAAGATGCCCTTTAGTATCACTACTACTTAACATTAACATTCAGAAGCGTTTGATGTAGCAATAAGACAAGAAAGTGAAACTGAGGGAAAAGTATACTCAAAGTCTCAACAAAATTATTGCTTTTTCAAGATGATATGATTTACTTAGAAAATATTGAGTCGATCACAATATTAAGGGAAACAACAAATTCAACAAAGTTGTATGATAAAAAATAAATCTAGATAAAACTTCAGTATTCCTATATGCTACAAATTTCAACAGGAAAAGCTAGAAAGAAAATTCCATTTAAAATAATTTCAGAAATTATAAAATATTTGGAGGTTCTGAGATTTTATATATATATATGTATTACATATAGACATATACACATGTATATGTATGTACATATACATACATATATAATACTATACAAAATTGGGAAAGAATCCATCAGTATCATATATTATCAAATTGTACTGCCCAGCAATAATAGCTAAAATGATTTGATACTGGTTCAAAAATAGAGGAGGTGATCAGTGGAATAGATTAAGATAGTCTTTGATGAACCCAAGGACCTCAGCTATTGAAGTAAGGACTTACTGCTGGACAAAAATTTCTGGGAAAGTTGGACACTAGTCTGGGAGAAATTAGATTTAGGTTAACACCTTATACCATATACAAAGATAAGCTCCAAATGCATACATGTTTAGATATAAAGTGTTATATCACAAACAACTTAAAAAGAACAAAGAAGAAATTATTTTTTAGATCTAAAGCAAGGGATAGAGGCTCTCACTGAAGATAAAATGAACAATTTTGATTACAGAACATTAAAAAGTTTTTGTATAAGTAAGTCTAACATAGCTAAAATTAGAATGGAAACAGATAATAGGATAAAAATTTTATAGCACATTTCTCTCATAACATTCTCTTATATTTTTTATCCTTCATATCTTATATCCTTTATATCCAAGATCCGTAAGGAACTGATTTCAATTTATAAAACTAAGAGCCATTCCTTAGATAAATGGTAAAAAGATATGAATAGGTAGTCTTCAAAGGAAGAAATCCAAATTATCAACAACTATATTATCAATTGTTCTAAATTACTAATAATTAGAAAAATGCAAATTAAAGCAATCTTTGGGTTCCATCAGATTTTTAAAGATGACAAAAGAGGAAAATGGCAACTGTGTGAGAAGCTGAAGGAATTAATAGCATATTAATGGACTGTGGTGCTATAAAACTGGTAAAGCCATTCTGGAAAGAAATCTATAATTAGGCCCCAGAAGTTATCAAACTGGTATATCCTTTGATCCAGCTATACCACTATGCCTAGAACCCAAAGAGATAAAAGAAATAGAAAAGGGATTTATATGTACAAACATATTTATGGTAGCTCTCGATAGTAGCCGAAACTGCAAACTGTCCTCCTACTGGGGAAGGGCTAAACAAATTAAAGTAAATTAATGCAATGGAGAATGATGTAACTAAGAATTGTTTAATTTGTTAATTAATTTACATTAACTGATTAATTAAAGAAAAGATGAAATGGAAAGGAAACTGGGAAGATGCAGATCAAAGTAAGCAGGATTAGGAAAAAAAAACCTTACACAATGACAACATCATTACAGAGAAATATAACTCTAAAAGACTTTAGGACCCTCACCAATGCAATGGCAAACCCTGAGTTCAGAAGACTGAAGATGAAACACATCACTTTATCACCTTCCAAAGAAGAGTCTATCAACAAAGATTTTGAAAAAATGTTCAGAATACAAAAGCCTTGTGTAAAGAAACATGGAGTACATGGAAAGACAGTAAAGCAAACCAACTTAATTATACATAGATATATGTATATGCATATATGATATAATATATATTTATTATAATTGCTTATAATATGAAGGAAAAGCCAAGGAAAATGGTGAAAATAGGTCAAGTCCACTGGCACCTGGGTGGAATTAGGTGTACCTTAGGTCTTGAGGGAATAATCCACCCTCCCCAAACCAGTAAAGCTTGTGGTTTTTTACACGATTTGTAGCACACAGCAGACTCTTAATGAATGCATATTGATTGACTGGATCTAGTAGGACCAAGAACTGGAGAAGAGAGTAAGAAGCCTGGACCTAAGGACTGGTGCTGATTCAAACTAGTGAGACTGAAGGAAGATTCCTAGGGAATTGGTGGATAGTTGAGTTCAATCTCCCCCACTGGTGCGAAATGGATTTGGGGACTTTACTGCTATTCTAAATTTGATAGGGTGATACATGGGTTTTGAGCTTCCCTGGGGCTTCTTTGTTTCGGAGGATAAAGATGGTTCTACTGGTGTTATAATGATTAACTTAAAATACAAAGAAACACAAGTTTCCAGGTCTGGCTAATGTGGGAATTTGTTTTGCTAGACCATGCATGCTTATAATGAAGGTCTTACTTTATTCACTTATTCAATGGGGAAGGACAGTGGGAGACAAATGGGAGGAAAATTCTTAACATTGGATCTCCATGCTTTTCCTAAGTATTTCTTTGTTTGGAATGCACTCTCCCTCTACCCCTTCACCTTAGAATTCCGAAATTCTTTATAGGCTCAGCAGATGAGACAAATCCAATGTCGAGACTTTCTGAACTCTCTCTTAGTAGGTCATGGCTTCTGTCCTCTATTTATTTCACATTAATTTGTACATTTGAATCCATCAAATAGAATGTAAGCTCCTTGAGGGAAAAGAATTTTTTTTTGCACGCCTAGGGCAAAATAGGATGATGTGCATAAATATCTTAACAAACATCTCTTAATTTAAGTTGAATGGAAGCAGTCATCAACACTAGGCATTTGGATGAAGCCAATGAGCATTACCCTAAGACTAAAAATCTTACGTAGTGACACAGTGTTGAACAATTACCCTAGCTCTGAGCTCCTTAAACAGGGCTAAGCACTGTTCTTGGCATTGATAAATCAACCAATCAATAAACATTTAATCAACATGTGCTATGTACCACACTGTATGCCCATGCCCATAACCAGGGACAGAAAGAAAGTCAAAAACAGTCCTCAATGAGCCTAAACCAAAATAAAGGAAACAACATGTAAGTAAACAGGTGCATATACAATAAATACAGAGTGGAAGGAAGAAAAATTTACACAGAGGCATAAGAAAAGAAGGAGAGTTTTTCAGGCATGGGTGATGCCAAGGACAAAGGCATGGAGACTGGCTATCCCACATCCCTAGAATTCTCTCCCTATTCACCTCTGCCTCTTGGTTTCCCTGACTTCTTTCAAGTCTCAGCTAAAATCCTGTCTTTTCCTGATACTCCTGAAGGCTATTTTTTTCTCTCAATTGATGATCTCCAATTTATTCTGGATATAGCTTATTTGGACATAGTTGTTTGCATGTAGTCTCTGCCATTAGATAGTGAGCTTTCTGAAAGCAAGAATTGTTTTTGCCTTTCTTAAACAGATGCTTAATCAATGCTTGTTGATTGACTTACTGACTAGAGATAAAGTGTCCTATGTGACGAACAGCAAGGAGTACTCATACTGCTGGACTATGGAGTATGTGGGGGAAGAGTAGAGTGTGAAAAGACTGGAATGGTAGGAAAAAGCCAGGAAAAAGGTTGTGAAGATGCCAAATAGAGGACTTTCTATCTCATTTTAGAGGTATTAAGGAACCAATGAAGTTGACTGAACAAGGGCTGACAATCGGACCTTGCTTTAGGAAAACTACTTTGTTAGCTGTGTAGTGGGTGAGTTGGAACGCAGAGAGATAAAGCAATAAGGTGTAGGAAAGTGGCGGGAAGAAAAAAAAGGAAGAATAAAATGAAAAGAGAAGAACATGAAGGGACTGAATGAACAGAATTTGTAGGAATAATACATGGTGAAGGAGGAAGAAAACAAAAAGAGGTTTTTAAAATGTAAAATATATCAGTGTATAGTTACCAACCTTGGAAGTATGCAGTTGCAATAACAGTAAAAAAAAAAAGCTGTAATAAAAATATTAATGATTGTAAGAGTAAATGAAGAGACTTTGGGTGGTAAAATGTAATTAATAAAAATCTTCATTATGGCTTATGGCCTCCAACACTGCTCCATCTGATGACAATATATCCCTTTCAGATCAGAAATTACGAGCAGAAATTATATGAATAGAGGGAATAACACAAATCAGCAGACAGGGCTTCTGTCTATCCACAGCAATACATACATAATTACCAGAGAGAAGCACCAACATCTGGGTTTTCAAAGCTGGAGGACTCCTCAAAGCTACTCAGAGTCTCAACTGGCCAAATGACAGGAACACTCTTCCAATGAGTGAGCCCCCCAAGCAAAATGCTAACCTCAGAGTATATACACACTTCTTCAGGGTCAGAGGGCATCACAACCATGTGACTCAAACTCATGTGATTTAGGTTTTCTTGTGAATTAAGGAGGTCATCAAAGACTTTTGATTCAATCAAAGACTCTTGATTGAAACAAAGGCAAGAACACAATATCATCCAGAAGGCAATCAAAGGCACTTGACTGCCTTAGTGCTGAGAAGCATTCCAAAAGAACAAACAGTAAAAAGTTCCACTTTGCTTGCCATTACAACTGACATTTTTCAAGTAGCCCTGAACTAGATTTTAGAAATTCATAGATATATTTCCACAAATTGTGAAAATAGCTAAACTAAAGACTGAGGAGAGGGGAGGGGATAAGCAAGAAAAATACAGAGAAAGCAAAATGAAATGGCATACGCTACCACTTAAAAAGGAAAAACAGGGATTATACTATAGTGAATAATTTCCAGAAGAATGAATTCCCAAAGACAAATGATAAAGAAGCCACAGGAATATCTGACAGATTCTTACTCTTACTCCCTCATTGTTAGACTTTTTCCCCGAGAAAAAAGTTGTAATTATTGTTTCCCAATAGATCTTAGAAATTTGCCCTCAATTAATCCTAATTAATGAAATTTTATTCAGTTTGGCATCTAAATGAACTCCTTTTGTATAAAGCAAAGCAAGAAAACCAAAATGCATTCAAATTAAGGTGTAACACCTTGTGACACATTTATCATCACTTTAGATGCGTTTATTTTTACCCATACAAGCATATTATAAGCTCAGAATGGGATTCATCTTGCCATCTGTTCCTGTGAAGTCCTTTTTCTGGGATGACTGACTGGGTACAGAAATTAATTCTGGCAAGGTTTTCATTCTTTTGTTTTTTAATTTGATTTTTTTAAAATTAAAAATCTATTTTCTTTCATCTCCAATTGAAAAAAAAGAGCAAAACACTTATAAATACCTAGTTAAGCAAAACAAAATTCATGCATTGACAATGTTTCAAAATATATGTCTCATCCTATAATCCACATTCATGCCCTCTCTGTCTTGTAGGTAGCAGTATGTTTAGTCACTCGTCCTCTGAATTTGTCGTTGGTCATTGTGTTGAAATCTCAGATATTCTTAACTAACACTGTGAAATATTTACTTGCAGAGGAAAAAAAAGACAGAAAAGGTAATTTTAGGAATGTCAATATTATTTCTACTCCAAAATACTGATATGCCTAGTGTAATTGTGACACACACCTAAACAAAGTTTAAAAAAGAAAAGAAAACTATGAAATACAGACATTGAGGGCCAGAAAGGACCTCAGAAGACCATGCAGTTCATCATCTCCCTATATCTTGATCATGAAACTTCTCAAATCCTTCAGGTAATGCATTTCCTTTGCTTTTAAAGTTCTCAAGAGAGGGAGATTTCCCTGTGGTAATTCATTTCAGTGTCATAAAACATCATTTGGAGAATACCTAAATTCCTGTACGCCATGGACATATTGATCAAATTGTATATAATTTAAAATCTCTTCGGTGTCAAATAATGATCCTTCAATAGATTTATAATTTCACCAATTTTTGCATTCTCTCTAACAAGTCAGTCACAACTCAGATTCACAACAATACAGAGAAATGAAAAGAACATGTCTTTAAAAAAAGATGGTTTTTTTTGTGTTGAGGAGGTGTTTTAGATTATTAAATTCTCTATAAAATTTTCCAAATATATTTAGCATACTTTCCATTCAAATCCTGCCCATTCTCTGTCCACCTCTAATGGCTCTCCCAATAATACTGATGTATTAATGGATAATTTTTTACAATTGGTCTTCCACATGCATTCCATTTTCTGAATAGGTATTCTTCATCCACTTGATTTCTGCCATAGAGACCAGTAGGCTAACCTCTTCTGAAACCAAAGGGGCCTTGTAATATTCTGGGGATTGATGAATTGAACACAATATCATCCAGAAGCTTGCACATCTGGAAAAGCTCAACATGTTTAAAGAATCCCAATATTCATGATAGTGTGTAGCTCAGATTAGCAGAAGTAGCTGACCATACGGTTCTTTGCTGTGAGCTAAGAATAAAATTATTGTGGCTGGAACAAAGGAACACCAATGGGTCAAGGGGCAGGCAGAGAGGATGCAGTGGGTTGTAGTCAGAACAAGGAAAAGGAGGAGGGGATTTTGTGGGTGAGTCTGCAATGGAGTCATAGCAAAATGCAGATGACTTTGGACCTATATCTTATAGGCAACGAACCAGAGAAAGGGGATTGATGATTCTCTGCACAAGAAGCAAAGGTCTCTCACCCTTGAATGAAATTCCTGGGGAGACTGTACTCATTCGTGCATGTGTGCTTTAGAATAATTCCCTCTACTTGTTATGAATCTTTCCCTTTTGCCTTACTTCAGTTCTTTGGCTACTGGAGGTGCAGGCTGAAGGAATCCGTTATCTATTCGAACTTCATGATAGTGGGGAACACCTTTGGTGAGCAAACATCCAGGGATTATGAGATCGAAAAGTGATCAATAGAAAACCCAATTATTTTGTTGTTCAGATGTTTCAGTGGTGTCTGAGTGTGACCCCATTTGGTTTTTCTTAGCAAACATAATAGAGTGGCTTGCCATTTCTCTAGCTTGTTTTTCAGATGAAGAAACTGAGGAAAACAGAGTTAAGTGATTTGCCCAGGGTTACACAGCTAGTAAATGTCTGAGACCAGATTTGAACTCAGGAAGCTCAGTCTATCCTAGGCCTGCACAAACTGAGACCTAAGGGCCACTTGCAGCCTGCCAAAGGATTTTGCATGGCCTGAGAAAAATGTAGAGGAAAATATCCTTTGTTTGCAGAGAAAATCTTTTGATATGCCACAGGTGGCCCATGGGCTGCAGGTTGTAGGGGCCTGCTCTATCACAGGGCCACATGTTAAGTAGCTTAAGGGAAAAAATTGCTATAGTTTTATAGCTACTTTTCTCATCAAAGATAATTTACCTTTTCTATGGGATCAAGAATGATGAAAAATATAAGAAAAATGACACCAATAAATAAAAATATCAAAAACTTCAAAATTGAATTACCAAGTAATACTGAAAAGATTTATTCAAATTGTGTAGTAAATGGTTACCAAAAAAGAGAAGTCAAAAAAGAGAGTAAAGAATCATGTCCTCATAAATTCAATGCTTTTCCACACCAGGGGCAAATTCTTAGGAAAAGTAAACTATATACTCATTGCCTTCATTTCCTCAAAACTTCCTTACTTCTCAACCCTTTGCCATCTGGTATTTGAATATACCACTCTATTGCACTTAGAGTTCTCTGGTTATTTCTTGACTATTAAGTTGAATGTCTATTTTATAGTCCTTGTCCTCTATGATGTCCTTGTAGTTTTTAATCAACACTGGGCATCACCTTTGGTTGAACGCTCTGTTTTGCTTTCTATGATAATTTTTTCATGATTCTCCCCCTAAGTGCCTAACTATTCCTTCTTATCCTCCTTTGTTAGATTATCAATTATATCTCACTTCCTAATTGTGGGTATCTCAAAAGATCCTGTCCTGGGCCCTATTCCCTTCTTTCTCTACATTCTTCCCCTTAGTAATCTCAACTGCTTCTATGGTTTCAATTCTCATAAATTTGCTGATGGTTTCCAAGTCTGAATACCTAACCATAGTCTGTCTTCTGAATCAGTTAATCCAGAGGTAGGGAACTTGTGACCTCAAGGCCACGTGTGACCTTCTAGGTCCTCAGGTGAGGCCTTTTGACTGAATCCAAGTTCTACAGAAAAAAATTCTTTTATTAAGGGGATTTATTCTGTGAAGCTTGAATTCGGTCAAAGAGCCACATGTGGCCTCAAGGCTGCAGCTTCCCCACCCCAGTTGGTTGCAAAGCATTTATGAAGTACATGCTGGGTACAAGGAAAACCAACTAGATACAAACAGGACATATATTATGAAAGAGGAAGGTAGTCTGAGAGAAGGCACTAGAAGCTGGGGGATGAGGAAAGATTGCCATAGAAATTGAGATAACTAGAAGGGGAGGAGAGAAAAGTGAACATTCTAGGCATCCAGGACAGACAGAGCAAAGAAATGGAGATGGGATATGGAGGCCATTGTACTTGTATCATAAAGTGCTTGGAGAGAAGTAAAGTGTAAAAATAGTAGAACTGTAGGAAAAGGCATGCCACAGCTGCATGAGGTAAAGGAAAAACTGGGAATCAAAAGGCTCATTATAAGGATGATATGTGAGAATCAGATCTGTATTTCTGGATCATACTATTATATATATATATATACATATATATATATATATATGTATGTATACACACACACACACAATGGCATGTTCTTAGAGATGAAGGGTTAATGAAAATACAGTTGTCTGCAGCTTTGCAAATCAAAAGAACTTTAAGCTGAAAAAGAAAAGGAAAGGAGAAGACAGTAGTATATGTGTGTATGTGTGTGTGTAATGGGACCAATGACAAGACTATGGCTCTGGAACAATATGCCTTATTTGAAAGGAACAGAAGAGGTTAAGGAGTTTGGGGGACAAGGAGATGAAATAGTATCCTATATTAGGAAGATACACTCCAATGAGAAAATGCAGAGAAGAGTGAAGAAATGTGGTAGAGAAGACCATTTGGGTGACCATCAATGGAAATAGAAACAGAAGCAAAGCAATACTGGAATACACTACAAATAGTATGGACAGAAAAAGGCCATACATGTTATTGATTGACTAATAGATAAGGAGTTCAGGAAACAGAATGCGAGTTTGGCATAGATAGGAGTAGGATACACTAGTGATGACAAATTTTCTATCCAGACACTTGATAAGAGTTTGATCTCTGAAAAAGCAGAGCAGAAGATAATTTCTTGGCTTACTTTTATAGTATCATCTTCCAAAGAGCAAAGGAAATAATAAGGGAAAGTGCTATCCTAAACCTGATTCACTCCAACAAGGAGGCATTAATAATTGAAGTAGATATGATAAGAGCCTGGGGTGGAGGGAGGGTTAAGTGTCCACTGCATCTTAGAGAAATGTGATAAAGAAGAAGAACCCCAGGCATAGTCTCATATGCACTATAGACTTTGAAAGGATCCATTTCAAAGAGTACAGAGAAAGTAGAGGTAGGATCCCACACCCTAAAGCTCTACAGGGAAAGTCAGCTTAGCAGAGGTGGATATTTACATAAGATGCCTGCAAGGAGACATAAAGGAATGAATGTAAAAAGGTGGGATGGTTCTGTAATAAGGTTCAGGAATAGTAAAGTTTAAAAGTGAACTGAGAGGGGGCGGAGCCAAGATGGCAGCTGGAAAGCAAGGACTGGCGTGAGCTCCCCACCAAGTCCCCCCAAAAACCTATTAAAAATGGCTCTGAACCAATTCTAGAGTTGCAGGACACACAAAATAGCAGAGGGAAGCAGGGCTCCAGCCCAGGACAGCCTGGATGGTTGCTGGGTGAAGTCTTTCGTGCACGGAGCTGGGAGCAGAGCAGAGCCCAGCATGGGCGGTGTGGACCAGCCAGACCAGGAGCCAGGCGGAGCATGCCTAGCGCCCTGAATCAGTGAGCTGTGGCAGTTACCAGACTTCTCAACACACAAACACTAAAGACAACAGAGAAGGTTAGTGGGAAAAGCTGCTGGGGACAGGGAGTTTGCAGTTGGGCCACCGCCCAGGGGCCAGCAGAGGTGGGGCAGCTACAGAACTATACCTGTAGTTGCTTCTGGCCCCAGGCCCACCTGGTGGGAGGAATTAAGTGGCAGATCAGAGCAGGAGTGAAGAGCCTGCTGAAGATCTAAGTCCAGTCCTGGTTGGGGGTTCTTGGGGAAGGAGGAGTGCTGGTGTGGCA
>CM053622.1:168308865-168355815 GCA_028646595.1 Phalanger gymnotis | reverse complement strand
ATCTTGGAGTGGGGGGGAGGGTAGAAATGGGGAGAAAAGTTGTAATTCAAACTCTTGTGAAAATCAATGCTGAAAACTAAATATATTAAATAAAATTTTTAAAAAAGTGAACTGAGATCAGTGATGAATGACAGGAACAGTAAAAGAGCTATTTGTTTTTTTAACAAACTATAAAAGGGAAAGGAGAAGGATCACAAAAGGGCTGGGAGCACTCCTCGAAGTAGACAAAATGATATTAACTGAAAAGAACAAAAAGAGAGATTTCATTTAACTCAAGTGGTTTCTTTTGTCTTTTCTAAGGAGAATGATGGTTTAATGGAAAAGATGGCATATAAGCTCTGTCCTGAGATGAGGGAGTCTATGCCAACACTAATGGCCTTTTCTCAATCCTCATTCTTCTTGACTTCTTTGAAGCCTTTAACATAGTCAACCATTTTTCTTTAATACTGTCTTCTCTCTAGATTTTCATGATACCCTTCTCTACTAGTTCTCATACTATGTATCTTTCTCAGTCTCCTCTACTGGATCTTCACCTATCATGTTTACCAATTGTGAGTGTCCCAGGTATCTCACTTGGTCTTTTCTTCTTCTTTTTTTCTAGCTATGTGACTGTGGACAAGTCACTCAGTCTCTGTTTGCCTCAGTTTCCTCATCTGTAAAATAAGGATTAAAAAGAGCACCTACCTTGCATGGCTGTTGTGAAGATAAAATTGAATATTATTTCTAAAGTGTTTGGCAAACCTTAAGCCTCAAAAACCTTCAATCTTAGTTATTATTATCCATCTATACTATTTCTCTTAGTGATCTCATCAGACCATGTGGATTCCACTGATATCTCAATGGAGATGATTCTCAGATTTATTTATTTAGGCCTTGCTTCTTTCCTGGCCTCAAATGTCACATTGCCAATTGCCTATTGGACATCTTGAAACTAGATTTCCCGTAGACATCTTAAACTCAATACGTGCAAAACGGAACTCATGGTGTTTTCCCTGAAACTCTCCCTTCTTCAAAATTTTCCCATTATAGTTGCGAGCATCATCATCCTTGCAGTCATTTGGCTCCCCATCTAGGTGTCACCTTCAACTTCTCTCTCTCTCACTCCACACATCCTACTTATTGCCAAGGCGTATTGATTCTACCTTCTTCATATCTCTTGTATATGTCTCCTTCTCTCCTCCAACCCTGCCATCACTCTGGTCTCATCACCCCATGCTTGGACTACTGCCAATAGTCTGCTGATTGGTCTCCCAGCTACAAGTCCCTCCCCATGCCAATCTATCCTCCACTCAGCTATTAGAGTAATGTTCTTAAAATGTAGGCCATGCCACCCTATCTCCATTCAGTAAACTACAGTGGCCCTATTTTACCTTTAGGATAAAATATAAAATCCTCTGTTGGTTTTCTTATACCTTAATTCCCTCTAGATACTCAGAGATCCACTGTGATCCACTGTCATTCTTGACACAAGACATCTCTGGACTGCATTTTCATTGGTTGCCCCCATTTCATCAAGTCTCCAGCTTGGTTTCCTGCCTTGAGGAAGGAAAGCATCGCCACTCCTTCAGATTCATGTTCTTCCTCCTTTGCCTAAATTGCTTTTCAGAAGGAGAGGGACAAATTGTGTGACAGCAAGCTGGTCTGAGAGGTTTTTGCTTTCTAGCCAAAGAAGAAAGCATAGCTATGTTGTTAGAGATTTTGCCCAGTCATGTTGTTAATCGCTATAAATAAAGACCCATGTCAGCCCCCATTTTGGGTTTTTAGTCATTGAGAGGGCACTGACTGCATTTATTGGCAATTGCTAGCCTTGCTAATAAATGGATTGTGTTTGGAACTTTATCTCTCAAAATTTCTCTCTAGACACTCACCTCTGCTCTCTCCTCAAATTGTCCTAGATTACTTTGGTTTCTACCTAAATATACTTTTTATTCTTTACCTGGAGTTATCAATCAAGGCTTACACAATACTCTGTATTATACACATAGGTAGATATTATCTATTTTTTTAATCAATATGTCCAGTCTTCCTTCCTTTCCAAGAATGTGAACTCTCTGAGAGCAGGACAGTTTCGTTTTTGTCTTTTTAGCCAAGGCACCTAATATATATGCTGTCTTGGATACAATAGATTTGAGTGGGATTGCTGTTCTGGTGGGTTTCGTCAAAGCTGAGAAGGCTTAAGTTGTTAGCCTAGAGAAATGCTCTGTATTTGCCATCTGAGGAAAGTATGAGAAAAGGCTCAATTAAAGAATTTAATTGCCATAATACACTTGTCTACCAGATGATGATATTTGGGGTCCTAGAAACTCTGGTATTGTGAAAAAAAAAAGGTAATGGTTTATTTCATTGAAAGAAATGCCTTTACTCATAAAATTAGGGTTCTTTCACAGTATACAATGACAAACATAAAAAAATATACAGTAGTTCTTATCCTAAGTTGTTCACTGTTACTCATTTATTAAACACACTAACCAAATAGTCTCAATATTACATTATACTATTATACTACAAAAACAGGAATCAAAGATCAACAACATGGTTATACTTTAGAAACTATCACACTATGTAAGAGTTTACATTAATGTCTCAGTATATATTACCAAGATTCAAGCAGGATCTGTCATAAAAGCTTACTTGTCATATTATGTAATGGACAAGGCAAATATAAATAGGCAGATAGCTAACGTAATGTGATGAAATCTTAAAAAGAAACAAAACCTACAATCTAACTGACAGTCACAGAGGACAGAAGGAGTCAGGGGAGGGGAATACAGAGTCTTTGTTTAAGAATATCAGTGAAAAATGTAATACAGAAAGGATAGTTTGGTAGATAAACAATGAATTAATAAGCTAAATGAAAGATTTTTATTTTAAAAGTTATGCGATTTTAATACCTAGTTTTAAGCTGTTGCATGCTCATTATTTAAACCTTCTGTTTCCATTTACTTTTAGCAAATTTCAATCTGCTGATAGTGTGCATATTTCCAATAAATACAACAGCATGAGATTCCATACTGGCAGGACACCTGCTAACATCTTTTATTCATGTACGTGCTCCCGGTGCAAAGCAATTATATTATTTCAAATATTTTAAAATGTTTTCTATTGCTAATGTAACTGCAGGCTGCCTCACACATTTCTGCTTTCCTTTTGCTTTTTCTTTGTCTAAACCAAAGTAGGAAAGACTTACTTATGTTGTTTGGAAAAGCCAGCAATAGTTTAGGAGTTTCGCTATTTGCTTAAATTTTATCTTGAAGAAACAGAATATATTTTCTAAATTTAAAAAGACATTTATTCTCTTATTCTTATAATAACACTTTTATTCTTTATTTTTAACCCTTTATCTAGTTAATTGATTAAGTTTTCTAAGCCAGCTCCCAATGTCATAAAATACTAGATAAGGGAATACTGGGGTGAGTACTAAGAGTTTTAGTGAAGGAGGAAAGCTAAATAAAAATTTTCCTAAAGTTTTTTTTTAAGATTCATTTTTGAATTTTCAGTTCCAAATTTTCCCCCCCTCCAAACACTCTCCCACCCATTGAGAAGACAAGCAATATGATACCCATTATATATATGAAAGCATATGAAACATATTTCTATATTAGCCATTTTGGGGGAGAAAAATAAGAAAAATAGTGGAAAAAATATTGGACAGCACTTTTCATCATGAGTTTTTTGAGACTGTCTTGGATCATTAACTACTCTTAATAAGAGTAGTTAAGTCTTTTATGGTTGATTATCGTTATAATGTTACTATTATGTACAATGTTCTCCTGGTTCTACTCAATTCACTAAGTATCAGTTCAAATGAGTTCTCAGGTTCTTCTGAAACCATTCCTTTCATCATTTCTTTAAAGCACAAAAGGATCTATCACAATCATATGCCACAACTTGTTCAGCCATTCCCCACTTGATGGGCATCCCCTCAATTTCTAATTCTTTGCCACCACAAAAAAAAAGAGCTGCTATAAATATTTCTGTATACATAAGTCCTTTCCCCTTTTCTATGATCTCTGGGATACAAGTCTAGTAGTGATATTTCTGGGTCAAAGCACATGTATAATTTTATAGCTTTTTACGCCCCTAAATTCTTCTCCAGAATGGCTTGACCAGTTCACAACCCTACTAACAATATATTAATATACATATATTTCATATCCCCTTTAGCATTTCTCATTTTCCTTTTTTTGGTCATGTTAGCTAATCTGATGGGTGTGAGGTGGTATCTCAGAGCTGTTGTAACTTGCAATTCTCTAATTATTGATTTAGAGCATTTTTCATATGATTATAGATAGCTTTGATTTCTTCTTCTGAAAACTGCCTGTTCATATCCTTTGACCACTTATTACCAGGAAGAATGGCATATACATATATAACACATATGATTCAGTTTCTTATATATTTAAGAAATTAAACCTTTATCAGAGAGACCTAAGGTAAACATCTCCACCTACATCCCCCAAACCCCATCACAATATCCTGCTTTCCTTCAGAATTTGGTCGCACTGGTTTAGTTTGTACAAAAACCTTTACATTTCACATAATCAGAATTATCCATTTTACTGAGTGCAATCTTCTCTATCTCTTGTTGGCCATAAACTCTTCCTTTATCTGTACATCTGACAGGTAACTATTTTCCTGTATTCCTCTAATTTACTTACGATATGACCTTTTATGTCTAAATCATTTACCGATTTTACTTTATCTCGATACATGGTATGAGATGTTAAACTACACCTGGTTTCTACCAAACTACTTTCCAGTTTTCCCAACAATTTTTGTCAATTAGTGAGTTCTTGCCCCCAAAGCTTGCATCTTTGAGTTTATCAAAGACTAAATTATTGTGGTTATTTCCTTCTGCATACTGTGTACCTAATCTATTCCACTGATCTATCACTCCATTTCTCCATCAGTACCAGATTGTTTTGAGAATTACTGCTTTGTAGCATAGTTTGAAATCTGGTACAGCTAGGGCTCTTTTTTGTTATTATTTTTTCTAGTTCTACAGAATAATTATCTGGTAAACCAATTGGTATGGTGCTGAATAAATAAATTACTTTAGGTAGAATTTTCATTTTTATTATATTAGCTTGGTTTACCCATGAGCAATTAATATTTTTCCTATTGCTTAGATCTGTATTTGTGTGAAAAGTGTTCTGTAACTGTGTTCACATAGTTCCTATGTGTGATTTCGGAGACAGACTACCTGTCTGCAATTACTTTAAATGGAATTTCTTTTTTTATCTCCTGCTGGATTTTGTTGGCAATACATAGAAATGCTATTGATTTGGGGGTATTATTTTAGGTCCTGCAACTTTGCTAAAATTGTTGATTGTTCTGATTAGGTTTAGAACTAGGCTTCTCTAAGCATACCATCATATCTCTGCAAGAGTGATGGCTTTCTTTCCTTGTTGCCTATTCTTATTCCTTCAATTTCTTTTTCTTATTGCTATAGCTAGAATTCTCATACAATATTGAATAATAATGGTGGATAATGGACCTCCTTCCTTCACCTCTGATTTCCTTGGGAAGGTTTCTAGTTTCTCTCCATTACAGATGCTTGCTCTTGGTGTTAGTTAGAATTCATAGGTTCCCAAAGTGGGTGATACCACTCCCTGGGTTGAACTAGAATGATAAGGGGGTAGGGGAATAGTAGCCTTGGGTGCAATTGGGGAATACTGATTAAAAATAAGGGGGTGGTAGAAGCATAAGAGGAAAAGAAAATTTTGAAAAACTATTTGTACCTGTTTTATCTGTTGCGTAGGAGAGTTAAAGTAGCAATGATTACATTATTTTCCAAATAAGCACACAAAATGCAAAGTATAACCAATCAGTGGTCAAGTCTGCCTACAGGTCTTAACAAACAAGTATTGGCAGGTGGTCATGTTGTGCATTGTCAGGAAGTCTAGCATGCACAGGCAAGAATATGTGCCTGTAATGACTTGTTTATAATATGATACTATACAGTTACATGATGCAATATTGCATCATCAAAATTTTAATGCAGGAAAAACCTCAAAAATCTACAATAAGTTATTAAATTTAAGATGTCATTTTAAAAAGGATTATTTTTGAATGATGCAAACTTTTTTAAAAAAATTAAAGGGTTAAAGAAAGTAGATTTCCAGGGGGAAGCTGAGTAAATTTTTTTTAAAGGGAGCAGTAGGCCAAATAAATTCGGGAACCTCAGAATTAGATAATATTGAATATTTTATTTTATTTTAGTTTTTTGGAAGGGCATTTGGGGTTAAGTGACTTGCCCAACGTCCCACAGCTAGTACATGTGTCAAGTGGCTGAGGCCGGATTTGAACTCATGTCCTCCTGACTCCAAGGCCAGTGCTCTACTCACTGCGCCACCTAGCTGCCCCCTATGCTGAATATTTTAAGAGAAGCTCCTTTTATTCCAATGTTTTCTAGTGTTTTTAATAGCAATGAGTGTAATATTTTGTCAAAAGCCTTTTCTGCATCTATTGACATAATCAAATAATTTATGTAGTTCTTGTTATTGATGTGGTCAATTATGTTAGTAGTTTTCCTAATACCAAACCATCCATTCATTCTTGGTATAAATCCCCCAGGTTGAAGTGTATGATCTTTGTGACATATTGTTATAATCTCCTTGCCAGTGTTTTATTTAAATTTTTGCCTCAATATTTATTATGGATATAGGTCTATAGTTTTCCTACTCTATTTTTTTCTTCTCTGCTTAGGTATCAAAACCATAGTTGTATCAAGAAGGAATCTGTTAGGACTCCTTTACCTATTTTTAAAAAGTTTATATAGTAATGGAACTGTATATAAAATGTTTGGTCGAATTCACTTGTAAATCCATGTGGTTGCAGGGAAGTTTTTTTCTTAGGGGGCTCATTCATTTATGGCTTGTTCAATTTAGTTTTCTAAGATAGTTAAGTATTCAATTTACCCTTCTAATAAGATTGGCAATTTATGTTTTTGTAAATTTTCATCCACTTAATTTAGATCATATTACTGGCATATGATTGGGCAAAATAACTTGATAAATATTTAATTTTCTTCTTTATTGGCCATACATTCGCTCTTTTCATTTTTGATATTGGTAATTTGGTTTCCTTTTTAAAATGAAATTAACCAATGCTTTATTTATTTTATCGTGTTTTTCCCCCATAAAACCAGCTCCTATTTTTATTTATTAATTTAGTCTTTTTTTTTTTACAATCTTTCTTTTGATTTTAAGGATTTCTATTTTGGTGTTTAATTGGAGATTTTAAATTTGTTCTTTTTTTCTAGTGTTTTTCAGTTGCACACCCAATTCATTGTTCTCCTTTTTCTCTCCTTAAATGTTTAGAGATATCTGCTTTGGCCTTACCCCACACGTTCTGGTATGATACATTATTGTCACATTGTCTTTTTCTTTAATAAAATTACTCATTTTTTTCTATAGTTTATTCTTTGAGTTACTCATTCTTGTGGATTTTTTTAGTTTGCAATTAATTTCTAATCTATGCTTCCAACACCCTTTACTGAATGTAATTTTTATTGTATAATGGTCTGAAAAGGGTAAACAATATTTCTGCTTTTCAGCATTCATTTCTAAGGTTTTTATACTCTAATACCTCATGAATTTTTGTGAAGGTGCTAGGTACAGCTGAGAAAAAGGTATACTTCTATTCCCATTTAATTTTTTTTTTCAGAGGTTTATCATAAAATTTTGTCATCTTCTTAAACTTCTTTATTTTATGGTTACAGTTATCTAGTTCTGAGAGGGGTAAATTAAGGTTCTCCATTAGTATAGTTTTAATGCCTATTTCCTCCTATAATTCATTTAACTTTTCCTTAAAGAATTTGGATGTTATGCTAGTTGGCGCATATGTTTATTATTAATATTACTTCATTGTCTATGGTACCTTTTAGCAAAATGTAGTTTCCCTGCTTATCTCCTTTGATTAGGTCCATTTTTGCTTTTCCTTTGTCTGACATCATGATTGTTCCTTCTGCCTTTTTAATTTCAGCTGAAGCATAATAGATTCTGCTCCAGCCTCTTATTTTAAATCTCTATATGAGTGTTTCTGTTTCAATGTGTTTCTTGTAAACAAAACATTATTGGATTCTGGTGTCTAATCCATTCTATCTGTTTCCATTTTATGGATGAGTTCATCTCTTTCACATTCAGTTATGATTACTAACCATGTATTTCCCTCCATCCTATTTTCTTATATTTATCCTTCTCTCTCTATCTTCTCACTCTCTCTCTTCTGTCTCTCTCTCTCCCCTGACCCCAGCCTATCACTCCTCAAAAGTCTTTTTTGCTTCTGATTACTGCCTCCCTTAGTCTGAACTCACTCCTATGACCCCCTCCCATTTCTCTTAGCCTCTTTCCCTACTACTTCCCTGTTGAGCAAGGTGAATGAATTTCTATACATGAGTGTGTATATATATTCTTCCCTCTGAACCAGTACAGATGTACTGACCTCCAAGGCCACAGCTGGTGTCTCTGCTGCACTGTACTTCTGGCCAGCCCCTACAGGATGCCACAGACCACTGTGTCTCACCTCCTAAGTTATCCTGGGGTAGAAAAATGTCTCACCCCAAACTTTTGTTAGTTATGCTGCATCAGAGTTTGATTTGACACATTATTTCAAAGTTGTTTAGAGGGGAATATTGTGAGAATTCAGATAGAATGCTTTCTTTAAAAACTTTGCTCTGCTTCTAAGTTTTTTATTAAAGATCCTGTGTTGTGGTTGAAAATGTATTTTGAGTAAAAAGGTCTGGGTGAAAATCCTATCTATGTAACTTATTAGCTATGTGGTCTTGGGGTAACATATTTAAAAAGCTATTGAGATAACCTACCTCCTTCCTCTTGACTAAGGCATAATGGACTTGCAATGCTAGTCAGTTAGCAATGCCAATGGATTAATTTGTTTTGCTGGGTTATAACTCTTCGTTAAAAGTGAGGGATTCTAATAGGTGATTAGGTTAAGGGGTAGTGATAAAAACATTAAAGAGAACACTGATAAAGTATTATTTTAAAAAACACAGAACAAAAAAAAACCACATAGATCTTTCTTTTTGCTGAAATGTCTTTCTGTGGTTGTTAATTTCACAATAAAAAATTTAATTATAAAAATAAAAAAGTAAGAAGGATACATTAAATGCCTCACAGGGTAGTTGCAAGGATCAAATTCAATTCCACATGCATTTATTAAGTATTTCCTATGGGCAATGCTTTGTTTTGACAACTAAGAAAACTACCAACCTCTTTGCCAATTTTCCCATTTTAATAAAAATTTTATGAGCATAATCTGTGCACGCTATCATGTATAGATCAAGGGCGTCTTTGATGCATGTATTAGATAGAAAAATGTAGAATTTTACAAGTAATATTCCCAAGTGGATGACATCTGTACCACCACACAATTAAAGGATATATAGACAAGTACCCTATGTTCTTTCTTACCATTTGTTGCCTATCTAAAAAAAAAAAAGAGAGAGAGAAAAATGATTTAGTAGAGAAAAATGTTTTAAAGATTTTTCTAAAATGGGTATCCCCCATACATTAACCAAAATTTAAAAGATTCACTGGAAGATCAAACATTGAGATAAATAAGTGTGTTTGACATCTCTCCAATCATTAACAACAAGTGAAGCACAAAACAGAGAAACATGTGCTTGCCCAAGGTGTTCATCATGGTTTTGGAGTGATCAGAATCCAAGTTAAAGAAGGATTCCCTACGATCGTCCCTCAGATGCTTCTGTTTGCAGAAGGCCCTGGTTATATCAAGACCTGGAATATTACAGAGTCTCCTAGATGAGCTCCACAACCATTCAAAAGTTTGGCCTAACCAACCATAGGAAAAAAAAATGCCTACTCTCCAGACTCTCTAGATTATGCTACACTATGCAATTAGATGGATACGTTACACATGTTGTAATAGATTCTTATGAAATCAATCCTTCCTTCCTCCCTCCCTCTCTTTCTTCCTTCCTTCTTTCTCCTTCCAAAGATCACTGAGTTATAGAATATGTGTACAGTAATGTACTATGACATAGGGATATCAAGATGACAATGAAACATTGCCTTCCTTTAAAGGCCTTACATTCTACTAGGAGATACAGCATGCAAATACAGAAATCATGATAACTTAAAGAAGTTATTAATTGAAAACGTTAATAACTCAGGGGTTTAGGAAAGACTTCTCATGGGAGCTCGCAACTAAATATAACCTTAGAGAAAACTAAGGACTCCAAGGAATTGAAATTAGGAAAGAGTCTATTTCAGTTATGGGAGAGAGTCTGTATAAAGTCATGGAAGAAATAGAATGAAGACTATAAGGAATGCAAGTAAGCTAGTTTAGTGGGAACCTAGGGAATCTGAAGGTGGGGTATGAGCATAAATTGCTTTGTAAAGTGTTTTATGTCACTTATTGATAATATAATTAACAATCATAATAGATATAATTATCATAATACTTTGGTGATTTCAGTCCTAGAACAGTGATTTGCATAGGTACTAAAATATTTAATATAAAAAAACAGTAAAAATGGCAGAATAAGAGGGAGCAGTACAGCTAGGCTCTTCCCCACAATTACACCAAGAGCAGTTTTGTTCTAGGTCCAAGAGCACCATATCAAGCAGTGATCAGAAAAGCCACAAAAAAACCCACAGTGAGTCATTTTTTCAGGCTGAGGAAGCACAGAAAGATAGATAATGGCTCGTGGCTATAGGGGAAGGAGTCCAGCTAGGAAGACCACAGAATTGTTCAGCATAGGAACTGAATTAGGGCCTGTGGCTGTCCACCAGGGCAAGAAGAAGGTGCTCAATTCAGGAGGGAATATGCCTGACATTAAACAGGGAGCAGGAAAATGAGTAAGTTGGCAGCTGTGTCTGACCCTAGCCCTGGATTCAGTCCTCCATCATAATCTGAGGCCTGCACTACAGCTAGGGCAAAGAGCTCAGATCAAGGGGGAGCCTACAGTTCTAAACTTGGAAGAGTCTTCCACGTAGCTGACAGTGGGTAGGGCCAGCAGTAACCTAATGGAGTTCCAATCAAGGCCAAATCTTACAGTTATTTTGCCTGAAACTAAACCAATGTTAGGCACTTACAGAAAAAAAAAAAACTAAACAAAAATACCTCAGACCAGGTGGTGTGACAAAATGCTGCTTGCAGCTACTGTGGAGGTATAAGGCCAGTAACACCAGTACACAGGAGGGCTGCTAGCACAGGTTCTTTGATCTGCTTTTCTAAGGAAAGAAAACTTTAAGGGGTTTAAAATCTCACTTTAATTAAACATAACTATATCATTCACTTAGTTCAGGGAAAAAAATCAGCACCCTGAACTTCAGAGAAAACACGAACAGAAATTACAAGCAGAAATTATATAAACAGAGCACATAACACAAATCAGCAGACAGGGCTTCTAACTGTCTGTCCACAGAAATATATACATAGTTACCAGAGAGAGCGAGAAGCACCAACATCTGGGTTTTCAAAGGCAGGGGCTCCTTAACAGCTACTTAGAGTCTAGTCTGGCCAAATCACAGGAATGCTCTTCCAATGAGTGAGCCCCTCAAGCAAAATGCTAACCTCAGATACACTTCTTCAGGGTCAGAGGGCATCACAACCATGTGATTCAAACTCATGTGACCTAGGCTTTCTTGTGCCTTGAGCAGGTCATCAAAGACTCTTGATTCAATAAAAGACTCTTGATTGAAACAAAGGAAAGACTCAAGCAGAGGCACTTGATTGCCTTAGTGCTGAGAAGCATTCCAAAAGAACAAACAGTGAAAAGTCCCACTTTGTTTGTCATTACAGGTGGATAGAAATAAGACATTGCCCTGGTTAGGGCTACTTTGGGGATATGAAAGTTTGCAAGTCCCTGACCTGAACCACCTCTATGCTTCTAGAACTCAGCATTCAATATTTAGAGAAAGACCCAAAAAGGCCCTGACATTCTCTCTAGAGAATGATCCTAGATCATTCTAGATCTCTAGAGAATGATCTAGAGAAAAGATCCTGACTCTACCACAAACTCTTAATCTGGGAAGTAAGGCTTGACAAATAGCTCACCAAACTAAAGATATTCACACAATAAAGTATTTTGATGTTAGGAAGCACAAGAAATAAATCTAGAATTTTAGATGCAAAGTATCTAAAGCATCAATTAGTACCGACCAAATAAAAGTTAGTGACTCTATTTTGTAACAAAAAATACTAAAAGTCAAATGATAAAAATTCTGAAGAAAATGAAAGGTATTTCATATTAACCCCCCCCCATCTGACCTAGTAAATAAACCAAGAAGACTTGAGATTCACTAGATTACTTGAAAAGCATGACCGCCCCCCAAATCATGAATGAACGTTTCCCAGATCCATTAGACCTAGAGGGTAGAGTGAAAGCAGAAAGAACCCACTGATCATCTGAAAGAAACCACAAAATGAAAATTTCCCATAATGTCATAGGGCCAATGAGGAAAGGACAAAAAAGTAATTGGAGCCCATGCTACATCTGGACATGAATTTGGTGGGACCAATGGTGTACAGACACTGTACTTAGCCTAAGCCCCTCCCTAGGACTTTTTTTGGAGGAGCCCTTGATTACTGCTACCTCTAGACACAGAGTCTTGGAGCCTACACCTGTCTCTGGCCAACAGTCTATTGGCTGAAAGGCAACTGGCTTTGGTTGTCCTCTGCTGACACTGTTTATGCTAGGACTAGCTTTGCACATGTCCTCCTTTCTTACTGTATGAACTTCTAGCTGACTTTGTATGCCTCTGTGACAGAAGAAGTTGTAATTTCTCAATGAATTTCTTGATCATTATTCAATCTGGTGGGACTATGTTTATTTGTTAAAAAGGGTTTTGTTTCTTTTTTTTTTAAGAAGGTAGGAGAGAGAGAAAATTTTGTTAAATAAATAAAATAAATGTAATTGTACAGCAGCATTATAAATTTAGAGCTGGGAGGGGCCTCAAAGGCCATCTAGCCTAATACTCTCATTTTACAGTTCAGAAAACTGAAACCCAGAAAGATTAAGTGATTTATCTAAGGCCACAAAGGTGGTAACTGACAAAAGTCAGATTTGAACAGCAATCCTTCAACTCCAAAGCTATAATTCTTCCCACTGTGTCATGCTGCTGCCCCTCAACAGCTTATAGTCATATAATGCTTTACCTTTTACAGTACCCATTACATAGATTATTTCCTTTGTCCTGATAACAACCCTGTAAGGTCAGTAGTACAGGCATTTGTGCAGGTGATAAAACTGTGGCCCAAAAATTTGAAGTGACTTGCCTAGGGCAACATATTTGTTGCCCAAGAAGCAGAGTGGGACTTGAAACCAAGTACTACAACACAGTGGCCATGTGAAATTCATACAATGAGGGCAATGAAGTCTACGTGTTACATCTAGGACATGAATTATAGATGACTGCAAATCATGTGTAGTGTCAGTACTAAGAAAAAGGTTTTTATTTGAAGGGTGCCAGATGGCCACTGTATCTTATTTTGTCATTTACACTGTGATCCAAGGCTCCAAATATATTGTGAAATAAAGAGATTTTTGATGTATGCTTAGAATAAATCAGAGTATTTCAGTTAAAAAAATAGTTTCCAGAATCTAAATAAATTATCTTTTAGGCTACCTGTAAATTGTTAATAACAAACATCAAATGATTTGCCCTTCCCCTTTCTCATGATTTGTTTTCTTAAGAAAGCAAAACAAAAACAATAGGCCTATGTTCCAGTTAAGAGTTTATTTATCATCACATGAATACTCTCAAGAAATGAAACAAAACTTCATTAGGGTCATATACCTTCAAATCATTATTGCTTTATGACTTAAAAAACAAGTGACTTAAGAAAAAAAAGCTTAATATTTTTAAACTTCATTTCTATTCGCTCTCTAATAAATACCATCTGGTGTGTACTTTAGGGATCTAATACCCGTCAAAAACTCAGTTGTATTATGAGAACCAGCACCAAGTTGATCTGAAATGCATATTTGAACAGATGTGTTTAAATTACATCTCTGACTATCCACATGCATAAATTCTGAGCAAGCGTGTGTTGATTTAAAATTCATAAAAAGGAGGATTTCAAGATGCATCAAAAGTGAACAGCATCTCAGTGGATCAGGGCTCACATTACAAAAGGTTATTACTAAAAATAAAGTTTGCATTTATTAAGGCTTGCACCAGGGAGCTGTTCATGGGAACTGACTTAATGTTTGCTGCACTAAGTCAACCACTGAAACTACACTAATCTTCTATAACCTCCCCGTGTTAAACATTAAAACTGTCAGGCATTGGCAGAAATAATGGGATTTTAGACATCAAAAAATGATTATGTAGTATCTCTATTGGTTGACACTGGCTAATATGGCCTACTTTTGGCCATGCTTCAATCATATTTTTATATTACTTTGTGAACAGTATCAGCAAAAGATTTAAACACATTATTCTCTATACAATCCTGCAATAGGTTTCAGGGATACTCCCCCAAAGAGCATAATTTAAAGTTATTTGGAAACTATAATCAGATCAATCATTATTATTCTACAAGAAGTAGTATTAGAAAATACACTAAATATGAATGCAAATACAATGTTCTTCAGAGCATAAGATGATATAAGGTAACATACATGCATATACAGATTTAAGATTTGCATTACCTTATTTGAGCTTTATAGTAACCCTGGGAAGTAGGTGTATTATTATTGTTATTTTATAGATGGAGAAATTGAGGCAGGAAGAGGTTAAGTGACTTGTCCAGGGTCATACAGCTAAGAATCTGGGTCTAGATTTTTTCTAAAACCAGAATTCTCTCTACTACGCTGATAAGCTGCCTCTAAGATTAAGGTGTTAGTTCCCATTATGTACTTACACAGACAATAAAAATTAATGATTCTAGTGGTAATAACTTATGGTGAGCCATCCAACCTCCTAAACTTCCTCCTACACTCAAGAAGACCCAAAGCAGGAATGGTGTTAGGAAGTAGCTCCTGAAAGAGCTAGTTATAGATTTTCACTTCCAATAAGATTAGAAGTGAAAATAGGATGTCCTTTATCACCACTGTTATTCAATATTGTACTAGAAATGTTAGCTTTAGCAATAAGAGAAGAAAAAGAAATTGTAGGAATTATAATAGGCAAAGAAGAAACAAAGCTATGACTCTTTGCAGATGATATGATGGCATACTTAGAGAATATAATTTACATATAAACAGAATTGTATCATTACTTAACCCACAAAAGCCTGTTACCTGTCTAATGAATGTTTTCAACATGTAAGGAACAAAAGAAGTAAACCTCGACAACAACAACCAACAACATAAAACAAACATAAAACAGAAACTGTCCAATCTTGATCCCAAGGCAGAAAATACGTAAAAGTTTTTAACTAATTGCTTATTTTGAAATATAATTTTAAGGCAGTACACTACAATGAATCGTGACTATTTTGTCCAAAGCATGATTTTTCATGACAAAAGGAAAACCACTGCAGAAAGTAATTTCATGTTTAGAGTAAAGGAGGTTTTTGTTGCTTTTTATGACAAATAAAATGCATCCAATGCTACTTGTAATGAACCTCACCAGCCATCTAGACCAGGGTTCCTTAAAATTTTTTTCATCTGACCCCTTTTGGTCTTTCTGCAGTGTTCCTTGGTGTTGCATGGCCTGAGAGCATGCACGGTGCAAAGTGCCCATGCTGTGTGTTCAGAACCAAGGCTGCAGTGAAGTTGAGAAACACTCACAAGCACTGCCAGAAACACCTCGGATTCATTATGTGTTTGATTTTTAATTAATTTGGGGTTGTTGCGCTTTCAGAAACCTTTTACTATTGTCAAATTTTTTGCAACCCTATATGGGGCTGTGACCCACAGATTAAAAAATGCTGATCTTGGGGGCAGCTAGGGGGCGTAGTGAGTAGAGTACCAGTCCTGGAGTTGGGAGGACCTGAGTTCAAATTTGGCTTCAGATATTTGACACACTTACTAGCTGTGTGACCTTGGGCAAGTCACTTAACCTCAATTGCCCTACCTTCCCCCCTGCAAAAAAATAAAAAAATAATAATAAAAAGAAGTGCTGATTTAGACTGATCTTGCGTCCAATGAACATGTCAGATATCTTTGTATTTAAAACTGTAGACTTTGTACTTTCCATTTTAATATGCTCAGAAATTTCTCAAATATATCAATATACTTATTTAAAATCCTTTCCACAAATTTACAACAGTGACAGTAACACTGAAGAGAGGGAGCATTGCTGGCCTCACCAATTTTAAGGATATTAATTGTTTTATCATTTGGATTTTTAAAAAAAAAATTATACATATGTAAAATTATTCTATACATACTTCTATTTATCAGTTCTTTCCTTGGATGCAGTAATAGCAATTTAGATTTGAAGACCTTTCCCAACCATTAACAGGCTATGTAACTGGCTTAAGTCACGGGAAGCCAGTCACATGTGGTGAGAGGAGCTTACTGAGAAGAAAAGGAAGTTATGTTACAGGAAATGCTGAGAGAGAGCTGTTATGGCTCTTAATGGCCGTAGTGACAGTTAGTACTGAGGTAAAGAAAGTGGACTTGTGATAGCTGAGCAGACTGTGAGAGCTATACTGTGAGTTTGTTTTTGGGAAGACCCCAGTAGGGGGTTGGAGAGGTTTTGGGAAGGCAAGGCTCCATGTTGTGATAATGTGTTTTCAGTTCCTTGATATTATGATAAAGTGGGCTAAGTGGTTGTGAGAGCTGAACATTTGGTTATGGGATATGGTTATCTGGTGTCTGAATAAATGTTTAACTCCTACCTTCTATATGGAGAGTCTCTCATACTTTGCGATACAAAACTTCTTAGGTGTATTCACGATTATTGTAGATGTTCTGTTTATTGCCTTACTGATACAGATGCAGATAGTGTCTTCCTTCACAGGTCCTTTGTAGTTAATTTGGGGTATTAATTTTAATTTTTATTCACATTTTAAATTTCTTATGGCAACCTGAGTTGCCATTTTCTGTTTACATTTCTGGTTGAAAATGTTGGGTTTAAGGCTGATGTTGAAATTGCAACATCAAGTCCATAAGTTATAACCTTGAGATAACTCCACATGGGGTTAGTGTGTGGGTTTTTTGGGGGGTGGGCCTGATAATGGCCTGATAATTCTGTAGTCAGCAAAGAGATTATCTGTAAGGATAGAGAGTGGGAGCCCAGGCTTGTGGGCCTGGATAGTCCCCTGTTGTCCAGGAGCCATATTCCTCTCGTGTATATTTATATATTGTGCTGATTTCACTTCTCCTGTTAAGGGAGCTTGAGGAAATTGTGGTATGTGGGTCATTAAAGTGTCATATGTAAGGATGTGACATTCACAATCAAGGAGCTGGACATGCTTTTAGGTGGGTGGTGGGGAGGAGGAAAAGGATGTGATTGTAGTAGCAATTTGGATTTGAAGATCTTTCCCACCTATTAATAGGCCATGGGACCTGCTCATGTCACAAGAAGCCTGAGTTACCTGTGGTGGGAGGAGCTTCCTGACAGGAAAAGGAAGTTATGTCACAGGAAATGCAGAGAGACAAAGATGTTATGGCTGCTAATGGCAGCCGTCGTGATGGTTAGAACTCAACAGGCTGACGTAGCTGCACTGTGAGTTTGTGTTTGGGGAGACCCCAGCAGGGGGTCAGAGAGGTTTTGGGATGGCGAGGCTCCAGGCAGTGATATTGTATGTGCAATGTTTTACTGCTGTGTAGACTGGATGAATGGCTTGTGGGATCTGGTTCTCTGGGGTCTGAATGAATGGTTCACTTCTTCTACCTTCTATGTGGAGAGTCTCGTGTACTCTGTGATACAGAATCACATGGGCATTTTGACAATCATCATCTATGTTGTTATTACTGCCTTGCTGTTTCAGTGATGAGACACAATCCTAGGTTCAATGGAAGCTGTGTCCCTAGGACTGCTTCCTAAAACTATCCTTCCTTCCTCAGGGCGGCCTATGGCAAAATCCTTGGTTGTCAGAAGTCATAGATTCACGGGATTTTGAACAGTGTGTTGGAGCATAGGATTTATATTCCTACCTTGTGGAACACCTAAGTCCAATACCTTCATTTTATATATGAGATCACTGAGGTCCTGAGATACTAAATGACTTGAAGGTAGAGCCAGGGTTCAAAGTTAGGTCTTTTGACTCTAAATTGAGTGTTCTTTCTATTATAGCAAGAGGACGTAGGGCTCTGACAGATGGTCACTATGTGACTGAATATAAGGGAATGCCCTCTGACACTGCTTAAAATGTACTGACTGGCATGATGTCCGTGTGGCACACTAATACCCTCAAGGTTTAATGCTATAGTTGTTCCTCCCAGCTCCAAACACAGGGGGGATTCCCTATATCTGTTACTCCTAAGCCATAGTATAGAAGCACAAATGACTTCACTCTCTAGTCCTTTAAATGCAGGAATAGTTTACATTCTGTTTTTCCAAGCTGGTTTCTTTCCCTTATGGAATCAGTTTCTGGTGCTTCATAGGCTAGTTACTAAATCATCTACAATTCCAGCTTCTTATCTCCAATTTTGAATCTAATCTAAACTTTCAACACTAATATCCCCCTTCTCATTGGCCTAACCTGCCCCACCTCTTACTGAGAAAGACAAGGAAAAACAATAACCAACATGCATAGTTCAAAACAAATGTCCACAGTGGCCACTTTCAAAAAAATACATCTCATTTTGCCTTCTGAGTGCTTCACCCGTCAGGAGGTGGGTAGCAGTTTTCATCTTTAGATCTCTGAAATCCTGGCTAGTCATTACATTGATAAGGGTTCAACACAACAGTATCCCATCACATTCCCTGCTGAGGGAAAACAGGTGCTATTATTCTCATTTGACAGTGGAGGTAAAGAGACGTTAAATGACTTGCCCAGAATCACCCAGATGTGTCTGAGGCTACAGTGAATTCAGGTCTACCTGGCATCAATGAAGCACCCTGTCTATTGTATGCTGGAGTCTAGAGGGCAAAGAGCAGCCAGGTTAGAAGTAGGCACGGCTGGTTTGGGCACTTCCTCTAATGGAAAAGTCCTGGACAGGAATTCACCTAAGGGGAGGGCAAGGCAGCATGGGTGGAGACATCTCCATTTTGAGAAGACAGCTGAGATGGGATATAAATATTCAAATTAAAGGGAAAAAAAAAGAAGCAAACCAAACAAAAACATGAACAAATTGACTTCAATTACATATGAATATGGAAATACATATATATACATATATATTTGCATGTATATGTATATATTGCACTATAAGAAATAATGAAAGAGATGATTTCAGAGTATCTTGGTTAATATAAACTGATACAGAATGAACTAGGCAGAACAATTTATATATGCACAACAGTACTATAAAATTTAAGGACTCTGCTCAATGCAATGACCAAATATCTTTCCAGAGAACTTTTGATGAAGCACATTACCAAGCTCTTGGCAGAGAGGTGATGTATTCAAGATGTTGAGGGAAACATTCATTTTGAACATGGCAACTTTTATGAATTTGTTTTCATTCACTAAGCTTATTTATTACAAAGATTTCTTCCCCCTCTTTCATTCTCTATGCAAGAAGTCTGGAGTTGGGGATGGGGATGGGGATTGGGGTTAGCAATCATAATGCCAAAAAAAAGCCATCAAAATATTTTTTAAATGCAGAGTAGAAGTAAATTCAGAAGGAAAGAGGAAAAAAAGGACAGTTTTCAAAGTTGCACATATAATTTATCATATATCTTTTTAAAAAGCTATAGGTATTAAAATGGAAAATCACTAATTCATAAACAACCCTCTTTCTTTATTCTGGTGTGTTTACTAAAATTCTCATTCTCAAGTTAAGTTCATAATTTAAAAAATTAAAGAAATAAAATTCTAACAAACTCCATTCTCTTTCTACCAAAGAGAATTATAGATCAATATTACTAATGAGAAGATGCTCCCACCTTCCTTCACTGTAGAGCTAGAAGGCTACAGGTGTGGAATATTATATGTATTGCCAGACAAAGTCTGTATGTTTATTAATTTTGCTTAACTGCTTGTTTGCTAGGTAGGGGACTGTGGGGAGGGATATCTTCAGAAATGAAGATGGTGTAAAAAAAAAAAAGACATCATTTCAAAAACAATAGCTAACATTTACATAATGTTTACTACATGCCAGGCACTGTGCTAAATGCTTTCCAATTATTAAATCGTTTGTTCCTCACCACAACCCTGGGAGGTAGGTGCTATAATTATTCCCATTTAACTTATGTGAAGTTAAGTGACTTGCAAAGGACCATATAGCGAGTTAGTGTCTGAGGCCAAACTTTCTTAAATGTCTTGAGGCTAAAGATGTCTGAGGAGGCAAGATAGCAACTTGTCTTCAATTTATTAGAACTCGCTAATATTTAATAATCCATTAATAATTCATTCCATGTAGCGGTCTATCTAAAATGAACTGGTAGTTTGGTTTATATCGGCCATATTTCCTCAAATAGATTGGTACTCTATACATTGTACCATCTAGACAGAATTATATGCTAGCCAGCTGTTGAGAGAAAGACACAGAGCGACAGAGAGAGTACATTGGCATGCACATGTGCGTTTTGTGACAGAGAGATTACTCGTGAAAAGGGTCAATTACACATCCTCTTTAAATGGGGCAGGGGTTTTTAAATGAGTTTAACAATGAATTATGAGCTTAAAACAGCTTTTTAAATATTCCATGATAATCCAAACAAATTTTTGAAATTATGTCAACACAATTCCTGAAACATAGTTATAAATGTTTATTGATTGCTTGGTTGATAACTGAATGGACTAATGTCATCTCAGTTATACAAAAGCTTTCTTCCTTTTTTTATGTAAAATAAGGGGAACTGAATTAGGTGTTCTTTAAATTCCCTCCTGACTCTAACGTAATCTTAATAGTACTATAACTTTATGGGATATAAATGACTTCATTACTCACCTGAAAACTAAACCTAATTCCTCATATCCGCGTACCATGGACAATAATTTTCTGCCCCTTAATAGTAAGAAATGTTCTCTGTTTTGTTGTTCTGTGTTGTATCTTCGGCACCTGTCTCAATTGGTATCCCAAATCCAATCTTGAATGAACGCCACTTGTCCAAAAGATCTGTGCTTACATTGATAGATGCTATCTTTCAACACTGTAGATTGTAACCCATACATTCCGTCTATCCTATGGAACCCTAGTCCATATCCTTCGCTATACGAGAATCCATCAAACATAATGGTAGCTTTTCTGGCATTCTGCTGATATTTTATGGAAACCAGAAGAATATGGGCTGTTAATCAGAAAGAGCCTCTCTTTCATTATATGAGTAGGTCTGAATACCGGACTTAAAGCCAGCAAGACCTGAGCTCAAATTCTGCCTCATACGTTTACTAGCTATGTAACCCTGGGAAGTCACTTAAGCTTTCTTGGTCTCAGTTTCCTCTTCTATAAAATGCGGATAATAATAGAACTTACCTCACTGGGTTGTTGTGAATATCAAATGAGCTAAGCATATATGAAGGGCTTAAATGTTATGTAAATGCAAGCTATTTTTAAACCATAATTTCCCCTGATGACACCTTTTCATTTCTTCCTATTTTCTTGGTCATCATGTTTGCTGAAATTCCTCCTTCTTCTTAATAGAAATTTAATAATTTTTCCTCATGAGTCAATTGTCAATTGTCCTGTTTCCTTCCTTTAAGGAGTCTCACTTCATTCTGATTGAGGATCTTAAACTCCAAAAGACACTTTTCCCCATTTCACCTACATAATTTTTAATTACTTCTCAAGTCCTAAGATCTCTAATGCACTCAGAGGAAACACATGAAACTTAAGATAGTATTCCATTTTGCCATGGCAAAAGTGAAGCCAACATGATCTACATTAAATGGAAATGTGGTGTTATGTTCCATTTCCTGTTAATATTCAGGATAAGTTTGAATAGTGCTTGAAAAGGGAAAAAAATAATTCAGAAAATTAAATTTAAACCCAGACAAAGTCAGGCAGTCATTCTCCGAAGCTCATCTTGCAATTAGGAAAATGGAATCATTTGTAAAAGATGAGCAAATCATGTAGAATGGACAAGTCAACATTTTAAAAGACAATTCAGAGATGATATTAAATTGTGTTTGGGTAAATATTTTTTAAATAGCCTAACAAGGATATGGATGATGAAATTATGACTCATGGAACAGCAATAGTTTCAAGAACGAGCAAGATGGACACAGGGAGTATAAATGTTAAGGTTTTCTATTCTGACACAGAGAACACAAATGTGATTCATATAAAAACATTAGCCTCTAGGATTAATTCAAGGTTTCCTGAAAATAAGAACCAGGTATTAAAGCAGAATGCAAGGTTATAGTCAGAGCTCCTTTTGGTACTATATCATTGTATGTACTCCCTGAGACTTTCATTTGACCTTTAAGGGAGAACAGTCAAATTCAGAGAGAAATAAACACTAAAGGTTAAGAATAACTAGTTCAAGCTAAAAGGTGGGTGTGTCTGTGGAAGGAGTGAATGCGTTTGTTGTTTTAGTTTCTAAAGGTAAACAAACACTTTGATAAATACACAGTTCCTCCATAAGTGGAGATATATTTATCTTCAAAGTTTTCTCACTAAAGTTAAAGATTATTAATGCCAATGAAGTACACACTTAGGTAGCACTGATGACCTTTACTTAGTACTCAAGGTCATTCTTCTAACTAGTATTTAATGAAATAGATAAACAAATAGGAATAATTATTAATACTAATGCAAATGTAAGCTATGTCCTGGAAGAATGTAAAATCCTTGACAACACAGCCTTTTTCACTACTATCTTTGTGTCCCTAGATTGTAGCACATTTTGGCACTTAATAAATGTTGACTGATTGATTCTCTGGTCTAATTATGCAAGGCAAAAAAAGTTCAAGTAGATGAAGTTTTTGCTAAATAATGCCAACTGAATGTTGTAACTTCATTATGAAATGAATAAAAATTACACAAAGCCAAACTGTATTGCCTTACGAGTTACTAGCAGCATCCTCTGGCAACAGGCTAGATAAACAACAGTTACGAATGGACTAGAGAAGCCAAAAACCAATCACAGGAAAAATAATGAAAAAAAAAAATCCCAGCAGCATTATTGGGTCCAAAGTCCAGTACTACTAAGTGAAAAAGGAGGAAGTAGTATGATATCAGAGGAAGTATCACAAAAGTAGGCATAGTCTGCAGACTACAGTTTACAGTTAAGCTGGTTGGTAACTGGTATTAGGATTAAGTATGAGTCAAGCTCTCTTGTCAACTTAAATCAACAGTTTAGTTAAAGCTATCCCGCCAAAGCACAGAGTTCCTGCCACAGTCTATTGTTTAGAATTAACTGAAACTGATTACATCTGTTAGTACTCTGGACAACAGCCAACCACTGAAAAGTTTTTAAAGATAATTTACCCCCAGCAAATAATGCTAAAAATTAACTCTGTGGCTAGGCATGAACCTGTACAACAACTTCAGAAAAACATTTTTTTTAATTAAACAGTAGAACAAATTGATTTTTTTTTTACTAGTTAAAGATCAGTGACTATTCTGATTTTAAATGTAACTAAAATTTCATACTTGAAAAACTAGAGAGATTTTTGTTTCAAAGTCATTGGATCACATTCCTAAATGATGAGAATACTTTTTTACTTTTGGGGAGGTTCAGGCCCGACGACAACTTCCATCATGCAAACTCAATCCACTGATGCAAATACTTTTCTGTAACTTTTGGTGTTAAAAAACTGCCTGCTTCACTGAGGGATTAAGTAACTCAATTTAGTGTCAGAGGCAGTACTTGGACTTAGATCATACTGACTCCAAAGGCAGGTCAGTCCTCCATATTACTATAACATGTTCCTTCTCGTTAGAGGTAGAAGGGGTCAGGCTCTGGACCTTTCATTTGTGTAGGAAACTTCAGGTTTGGAAACTTGCTCACAGACAAAAGTAAATAACCACAAAGCATTTATTAAGTGCCTACTATGTGCTAGATTCTAGGGATACAAATACAAAGAATAAGACAACCTTTGTTCTGAAGGAACTTTAAAATTCTATCTGGGGAGACAATATGAACATATATACAAAGTAGAGAGGGAAGGAAGGCATTGGGCACTCAAATTTGGGGGATATCAGGTAATGCTCTGAGGAGAAGGTAGTGTCTGAGCTGGGTCTCAAAGGAAGAGAGAGATTCTATGAGGCAGAAGTGAGAAGGTGAGATGGCAATTTGTCTGCAATTTACTAGAAGTTATTAACATTTAATAATTCATTAATAATTCATTTCATGTGGTGGACAACCTAAAATGAATTGGTAGTTTGGTTTATATCACCCATACTTCCCCTGATGCTGGAATTTCACATAGTTTTAGTCAATGCTGAAGGCCTTCTCACCCCCAGCCCCAACTAAAAAATCCCTCTCCTATTTGCTTGCCACAGGGCATGTAATGTTCATCATTAGGTATTCTTTTAGTTTAAAGCATCAAGAGTCCCTTTTAGAATATAAATATTATCTGGAAAAGTTAACAACTTAAGCTAGTTATCAAACATTAACATTCCACGAGGAATTACTTTATTAGAAGGTTTGCAGGCACTTGGCCTTCTGAGAAGACTCAAAATAGCTCCATTTTAAATGGCAGCCTTGGAGTGGGAAAGGAGAGGAGACAGAAATACTTGGTCCAGGTCAGAATTTTACCTAGGCTCAGCACTGGCTACCAAAATTGAAACCAACATTTACTCTTTCTGGCAGTATATAAAAAGATTAATATTTAACAATTGCTAGACATTGAATTTAACATTTCAGTCTCATAGGTGAGTTTGGTTAGTTAGATAGGTATATTATTAAAGGAAGGGAAAAGGATAAAAAACAGAGAAAAGGTTTTCCCTCCCACTGAGTTTTTCTTTTTGAAGATTTTTGATTAAGTGGACTGTGAGAACTATACCTATATTCCACTATATCTATACTATATCTATCTATTAATCAAACAGGGGCCTAATATGTGTCAGGAACTGTGTTAAGCCCTTGGGGATACAAAGAAAAAGCAAAAACAACCCTTCCTTCAAGAAGCTTACATTCTAATGGTAAGAACATGTAAATAAACAGAAGGTAACCTTAGAAGGGAAGATACAAGCAGCAGAATCCATTGCTTAGCAATTCCGCTTTAGAATCACTCAGACTTCTATTTCCAATTGATTTTTCACAGAACTGTAGTTATTTCTTTCTTTAGGATTTAGTGGCTGAGGAGCCCATCACTTCAGTGATGAAATGGATGATGCCAACAAAGGCCACACCCAGCATTCCACAGCCATCCTCTGTAGCTCCCCTGTCTGCATTGTCATTATTCGGCCCTCAATATTTTACATCCTCAAATCCATGGGAGCAGAAGATCCTTTCCAGCTTTTCAGATAAACAAAAACGTGTTGAAAGAGTCACATTGGCATAACTTTCCCCCTCATAATGATAATAGAGTTTAAGGTTTTTAGTGACACTAAAAGAATGAATGTAGTAGAATGGAAAGAATACCGGAATGGAGTCCGAGAAGACATGGAGCTGAGTACATGGCTAGGCTACTAATCAGCTGCGTGACTTTGGGCAAGTTGCCATTTAACTTCTCTGAGCCTTTGTTTGACTTCTAGTTGAACTTGTGGGTGACAAGATGAAGGGAGCTGTGCTCAGGTTGTGATTCACAAACTCCAGGCTTCCTTTCAATTCGGAAATGCTTTGATTTTACTGTTCAAGTTCTTGACAAAGAATCTGTGATCAGCTGTTTTTCATTTTTGAGGTAAATGAGAATGGAAAATATAATAGGTAAGAAGTAAACTTATGGACACATTCTATTACCAGCTCCCAAAGCTTTGAAAGAGGGCCCTTCAGGACCTTTCGGCTAAGAAAGCCAATTTACTTTCAAGGTGAACTACCTGCTATGTAATACAAAAACAAACAAAAAATATCTGTGTGACAAAACCAGTGAGAAGATAAAGGATATTGATCATATCATTGTAATGTGTCCAACACATGAAAAAAGAGATTACTGAGCTGGAAGTATTCCAACTTGGAAGCAAATTCTATGCTAGTGGAGCTGGAATGTATTTCATGGCAAGAATTTCTTATGCTATAAAACTGACCATATTGTCATTTAGCACCTCCTGCTAAACTACTGGCATATCAGGCCTCTTTAAATATTGTCCTAAAATAAATTAAATTTCTGCTTATTGCTATATGGATGATGTTTGTTGTTTATGTTCCTAGAAAAGATAGCGGAATATTGAGAATAAACAAGGGGAAAAAATCAAAGCAAACTCTACAGCAAAGTAAGACAACCATCAGAGTCTAACAAGTGACTTATTTCATGAATGTCACATAGCTAAGACTTAAATATTTAAGCTATGCTCCTCAAAGCTTTTTAACAGCCAGAAAATGCTCCTCTGTTCTTCCTAATTTTGTACCAACCATAAGCTCTGAGTAGAAACAGCACCATTCTTGAAAATCTGATGTCATCATTTTAGTGTAGAAATGAACTGGCCTCTCAGGATACAGGCTTAGTTCAGAGCAAAGAATAGTGATGTGACAGTGGCAATAACTGCAGACTGGATAAGACAAATAAGGATTAGAGAAGAAGATAGAGGAAAGGAGGTAGAACAGGACATACCAATAAGGTTAAGTTCATTAAGAAAATAAATTCAATCTCATAGAATCGACTCTTCATTGCTAAATATTTTCACTCAAATAATAAGACAAAGCTTTCATGTTCTCCCTAGGTCTTCTTTTCTTCTGGTTAAAAGTCCCTAGTTCATTCCAATGACTCTTATAAGACATGTTTTTTAATTCTCCTCAAAACAAAAAGAACACATGTACAGGGTACTATTATTTATTTTTACATTTATAAAGAGTAATGGGAGGCCTAACACATGATCACCCTGAAATAGTAATGGATTCTTGAAACTTATGGCTAATCATAAGGTGAAAATGTCAGTAAATTAATGCATGGCATTCTTTCATATAAAAATTATAATGAGGGGCAGCTAGGTGTCACAGTGAGTAGAGCACCGGCCCTGAAGTCAGGAGGACGTGAGTTCAAATCTGACCTCAGACATATGACCCACTTACTAGCTGTGTGACCTTGGGCAAGTCACTTAACCCCAACTGCCCTGCCCCCCCCAAAAAAATTATAATGAAAGGGATTGAAAAAGCCAAGTAAATGTTACTTAATATACTTTTGGTTAACCAATATTTAATATTGCTTTAATCATATGAAAAATTTGAAAAAAGGGCCAGAGATGAACTTTAATAATAACATTTAAACAAAGCTGATGAGTCCTCACATACATCAAAATAGTTATAGCAGCACTTTTTATAATAGTAATCTCCTATGAAATAGAAACAAAGTAAATACTAATCATTTGGATAATGGTAACCAACTATGCAATATAATTCCGTAATGCTTAATATATTATTACTATGTTCTTAGAAATGAATATATACAACTATAGAGAAGCACTGGAATATTCATATGAATTGATGTAAAGTGAAGCAAACAGAACTGAGAAAACAGCATACACAAGGACTACAACAATGTAAATAAAAAACTACAAACATAAAATGAAATGCTGTGAAATTGTAAAGAGCAAGCTTGATCCCAAAAAAGGGGTGAAAAGTTGTCTATTCTATTTTTTTGCAAAAGTGGGGGGGGTTTATAGATTAGTATATTGCATATAATATAGGACTTTTTTGTGACACAGTTTTGCTGAACGTTTTTTTCTTTGTTAAAAAGGATGGCTCTTTGAGAAGGGAAGAGAGAAGGATAAATTGATGAACATAGGTGATAAAAAAAACAAACAATATCAATAAAATTTATTTTTAAAAAATAAAGGGCTTAGATTTTTAATTTCGAATTCTATATCAGTTTTAGCACGGAAGTTAATTTAACACCTGAAATCACTTCTTATGGAATCAAGTTTTCTTTATTCTTCCTTAAAGCTCTTACAGCAACAAATGGAAATATAAGACAGAATAGAGTAACTCAGATAACAGAGCAACCAGGGCACGCATATACTTGACTATACTGCACCGATTTTAGTTTCTTTTCCTTAATTTTTTTTTTAAACAAGAATCATGGATTGAACAGTTAACTGACAAAAGAAGATCTATTAATGTGCACCTAATCGTAACAAGTGAATGGTCCAGCTATTTTTCAGGGGCCAGGGTAATTTATTGTTCTAACCTAAAGGGCATAAACAATGAAATACTATACTCTGGGTATGGTGCAAAGAGAGCAGAAAGACTTATTTTTGACTACATGTGGTAATCAATTTATGGCCTGAAGACTAGAGCTTGATAATTTTTGCAAATTTACTGTAGTTGCAACATTGGATGCTATTCTTATTCATATAAATATCAATTTCCTTTTTCAACCAGACCCCAAAGTATAAGTAAAGTCAATTTATAGGCTTTGAGACACCACAGAAGTAAACAGAGACAATTATCAGGAAAAATAAATCCCAAAATGAAGAATTCAGAATATTAAGAATTAAGAAAAATTGTGCTACTAATTTTTATTTAAAAAATTACCCTAAATATACACAGTTGAGGACTTTGTCAAGTTATAAAAATTTTAAAAAGTGTCAGAATAGAACTATCACAGAAGACATGTGGTTAAGAGCCCCCGTTTTTAGTCTTGGACTGAATCATTAGGACTAAATTATGTAAACAAAGGTTAGGAAAGTAACTTGGTCCTGAAGCCTATTTTTAAAATATATATTTTTTTAAATTGCTTTCTTCTTTGTGCATTAGCTTCATTTCCAAATATGTCCCTCCCTAGTAAGTTATCCCTAGTAACAATGAATAAAAATGAGAGGAGAAATAGCAGCTCAGGTTAAATAACTAACCCATCAATCGAGTCTGACAACGTATGCAATCCTTGACACCTTTAGTTCTGCTGGTGTAAAGAGAAGGAGAGACAAGATACATTTTTCCGCTTCTGGGGCTGAGCTTGGTCACTGATAATTATACAGTATTCAGTTTCTAGTTTTTTGTTCTTTCAATTTACACTATTTTGGTTGATGTATATATTGATTTCCTAGTTCTGTTTACTTCACTGCATTATAATAAGTCTTCCCACATTTCTCTAAATTCTATGTCATTATTTAAAGTGCAGTGCTGTTCTAAAAATAATGTACCACAATTTGTTGAGCCATTCTCCAAAAGTATTGCTGTGAAGAAGGACGCAAAATGAACCTATGACTTCACTGGGGTATGTAACTTCCTAGACAAGGCAACTCTTTCTAACCAATGCAGATTTGTACCTTCTTTGCAACTTAAGAGTCTTAGGGATTTGCCCAAGGTCACACAGTCAGTAGGTAGCAGAGGCAGGATGTGACCTGGTAAAGGAGGTAGTCAAATGTCAGTTCAGTTCAACAGACACTTATTAAGCTTCTACTAGAGTGTAGGTGCTGGGGATACAGAGCACAGACCTCAGAGGGTTGGTCTGAGATCAAATAAGGTAAATTTGTAAAGCTCTATGAAAACCTTAAAGCACTATAGTATCATCACACACTAATTTTATTACTTCAAGGAACAAAAATGTGAAAAAATTCCTGCTTTTAATGAGCTTATAACTTATTCTGGATTACAACATGTACATAGCTAAGGAAATATAAAAAAACAAAAAACAAAAAACAAAACTAGTTTCAGGAAGGAGTGACACTCACCCATCCCTGCTGGCATGCCTTGTGTGGGTCTGGGACCTCCTCTTTCCTGGGTGCACAGCCTTTCTCTGAGAGCTGGAATGCCCTGCCCAGCAAAGTGCTCCTAGCCTGACCCCATCTCCAATGTCAACAGAATCCTCTGTCTGTCTCCCTGTGCCAACTTGGGCTGGAAAATGATTCACTAAGACTTTTTCTGCATTTTCCCATCAAATATTGATCTTATATGTTTTCTAGTTGGGTTTTTTTTTGGAGTCTTTTAGGGGAAGCTCACTGTACTGCTTCCTCATATTCCTTCATCTTTGTTCTGTATTCCAGGAAAGAAATATATCTTAAGCCTTAATCCTTCCCCCCAATTACTAGTCTTCTCCTTTCAAAATTAACTTGTATATAAGTACTATGTATGTGTATTTATTAACTTTAAATTTATGCTATATACATTTTTACATGTACTGATATATACATATATATAAATATAAATATACATATTTATGGACTTTATATGGCTACTGTATATTTTAATATGTTCTAGTTGTTTACCCCATTAGAATGTAAGTTCACTGAGAAGGATTGCATCATACTTTGTACTTGTATCCCTAGCACAGTGGCTGGAACATAGTAGGTGGTTAATAAATGATTGATCAACTGATGTGCTGAGGGCGAAGGGTTCGGGGGTAGAAGATGTGACCTAAGGTGAGCAGAGGAAGATTCAGAAAAACATCTATGAGGAATGTGATAGGGAATAAAAAAAAAAATTAAAGGATTGTTGTGCAGCGCTTAGGTTGCTAATTAAGGTAAACTGGCATAAATTTATAGCAAAGATGTTGAGCTAGATGTTTTAATTTTCTCTGGCACTCCACTTTCTTTGGGAGTAAAAATAGGAAGTAGATAGAAGCTCTTTGGATTCACTGAGGGAGGTTATTGCGAAGAAACAAGGGTAGCTTGAAGGGGAGAAGGAATCAAGATTGCAAAAATTGGCGTATTTCACAAAACACATATATGGATAAACGATGAACCATTTATTTGGTTCCATAATGTTTATTCATGTTTACATTTATTATGAATATATCTAAAGTTCTGAAATTCACCAAAAGCAAATTAATGAAGCCAGAGGGTGAAGATCTGATTCAAGAACAGAAATATTGTTTTATCTTCTTGATTCCTCACTCGATTCTTCTTCACAACCCCCTCCAAGTGAGAAAAAGATAGTACTGTTCCTCAGACTAATAAAACATGCTGTGTGGTTACAAACATATTCAAGAATGTATGAAAACTCTGGACTGAGGTGTCTTTGAAAAGAAGGATATATGAAGAAGTATCACAATAATTTTTAAAAAATCTTTTTTTTAAGAGAGAAAGCTCTTAAATTTCCCAGAAGCAAATATGATTTTGCTACATAAAATTTTAAGTGAAATGTGGACATTTAGGATAGCAAACAAATATGAACTTTTCATGGCTAAAGAGAAGACTGACACAGAGGTGTCACTCTCATTTGTCCCCTCACCTCTCATCCCTTCTGCACTATCACATTCCCTCCACTTCTGAAACTCTTCAATTAGCCTTGGTGGCTATGAAAAACATCTATCTATGGGAGAAGAAGGAATGGGAGCAAGAGCCTAAGACTCTGAAAACGGTATGGCCTATCTGAGCCAAACACCTCTAGAAGTCTTTTCCACCCTCATAGATGTTACTGGGTCAGAAAGGAAGTGTTGGTGGATTTCCATAGTGAAAGCTCGATCTCTAATGGAGTCAGGGCAAAGATGAAGGCAAGTGCCCAGAGCGTGTAAGAGGGAAAACTATTATCTCCTCTACCTTGCAGCAGCAGCAGCAGCAGCAGCAGGGTTCTCCAGCGAGGCACCAGGGCCACTTGGGAAGTTTTTGTTGCTGCTCCTACTACAAAGCTGACCAGCCTCTCACCACTGGGTGCATTCACTGAAATTCTATATTCAGACCAATAGGGGATAAATCTAAGCAGAAGCACTCTCGCTCAAATCTCCCTGAACAGAGGAGACAATTTTGATTTTTTTCCCCAAAGGGTTTCTTTGCTGAACTGCAGACTGGCATGAAAACAAGAATAAAAACAGTATGAGTTTAATGCCACCAATGCAAACAATTATTTGTTTGTGTTTAGCTAGAGAAGCACCGTCAACAAATTTAAAAATAAAATAAGACCCAAATAAGCCACAGAAGTATCAATGAAAAAAAATCATAGGGTTATAGACTTGGGGTTTATAATTATGGGGGCCTTGGAGGTCATCTAGTCTAAACTCCCCATTTTACAGTTGAAGAAACTAAGGCCCAGAAAAATGATTTTCCAAAGGTCTCACAAGTTATTTTTAATATAAAAGCACATCATCTTATTATGCAAGAAACATACTATGTTGTAATACAGTTAAGTTCAAAGAGTTTTAATCAATATATAGTAATGTTTATTCAAGTAATTGCTATATATGACATTCTGATTTAAGATATTATTTTGCTGAAATATACTTCAATTATTTTCTTTTATCATTAGAGTAAATTTGCAGGGGATTAAGCTACAAAAGATATAAAGATAAAGAAATCTGACTTTTTTATAACTAGGGAACATACTTCAAAAAGTTTAATTATAGTGTAATTCTTGAAGACATATATTATTTAAAAGAAAAAAATCCCAACACAGTGAAACCCAATTAATAGATCTGTTGATTGAAGAATAAGAACAAACCAGCCACTGACATAAATTTCTTCAGCCCAAATCTCCAAGGGTGCTATGCTTCTTGCAAATGTGTAAATCAACAGATTGATCCATAAACTAAGAGAAAAATATGTGTGAATAATATTCATTATTAGATAGGGTGAATGAAAACAACGTTTCCTAAAAGAATGAATACATCTGCAGCTTATTTACACAATGATTTCACCCTGAAAATGAACTGTTCTGAATACTTAACAGGGAAAAATTTGTAAACCCTGAACAGCTACTGAGGGGTAATGAATGTGTGTTTAAAAACTGTTCATTTATGTTCAAAATAAATTTTAAAACTTCAGAAAATACAAAGAGAAAGCTCCTTTAAGAACTACATATTCTAAAAATATAGAAGGCACAATGGTGGGCTAATTAATGATCATTATCAGGATAATGAGTTTTCCTAGAATGGGGTGCAAATGACTGACATGGTCATCCATGGATTTATATCCTGACCGAAGGAAACAACCCCTGGGGTGGAAACAAGCTGTAGCAAGCTAGAAAGAGAGAGTCCTGTGTGATTTACTCCCCCAGCCTCCAAATCTTTTTTTTTTTTTTCTGTTCTGAACTAGAGAAGTAAGACCAAGGCTAAAGTAGGATAATCTAGAGGCCTATGCTAGAAGGAAAAAGCCAATAGCTAGCAGAGGGAGGCAAATTGATAGATGGGTTTTAACAAGCCATTTAGCACCCCCAAAGTACTACTGATGCTATCCAGAGTAATATATAGGTTTTAGCCAGTTTCTCACCAATAGCTTCGTGACTTTAAAGCAACTATTTCTTATCCTGAGAAGCATATCTAGTAGTAGAGTTAGCAAAACAATGACTAAACACTTTTCAGATACAAGAAAAAAAAAAGCTAAGCCTGGTCATATTACTTTAAATTTTTCCATATAAGTTATTTTAAACTAATGTTAATAAGCAAAATCAGGTATGTGATACTCAAAGCTTACATTTCAGTGCAGTGTAATAGAAAGGGCACAGAATTTAGAGTCACAAACCCTGGCTTTGCCACTTAGTGGCTCTGCAACACTGAACAAGCAATCTCAAAAATGGAATATGCTGCAGGTCATCTGGTCCAATTTTTACACCAAAGCATGAACACTCCATAAACTTTCGCCTAAAAGCAGACTTATAACCTCCGCTTGAAGACATTTAGTGACAAGAGACTCACTAAGCTCCTACTGTAGGCCAATCAATCAATAAATCGATAACTTTATTAGGCTCATACTATGGACCATTGTGCAAACCAACCCTAACTGTCCCCGCTCTCAAGGAGCTCACAGTCTAATGAGGTCATAACCTTATCGTTACCTGACTTACAGAGGCAAAACTTGCTTTCCTAAAACATTCCCAATGGAATCTTAGTCTTGTTCTTAAAGTTGAGGAGAAAAAAAAAATAGTCCCCTTTACATGTGATAAGCTTTCATATATTTGAAGACAATTTCACATATTACTTCAAATTCTTCCTTACTTCAAATATCCCTATTTCCTTCAACCAATTAACAAACAATATGATTTTTTTCATCCTCCTCTTGATATACTCCAGGTTAAAAACTCAGACTCCAGTACCCAAAACTGAACACAATGATGTAGACATGGTGTGACAAAGGACACCACTATGCTCAACAATAATCTTCTACTGGATCCTTTTTTGACTATCATGGCACACAAATCAGAATTCACAGGCAGATGTTAAGGGTTCATGTAAGTGTCTTGTATCAACATCAAGCACAGGAATGAGGGAGACATATGGCTGACAAAGATGGGTACTAATGTTATAATATCTTGAACAAAATCCAATTAAGTGGGAGATATCCTGCAGGAGCTGATATCCTTCACAGAACGGCTGGATCTAGTGTTGGAAGGGATCTTGGAGAACATCTAATTCAACACCTCCATTTTACAGGCAAGAAAACTGAGACCTAAGGAGGCTACATATCTTGCTCTCGTGACATATGAGCAGTAAAATTTAGGGGTGGGTTTAGAACACAGATCCTCTGATTCCAGAACCAACTCTCTTTCTACTACACCATGAGGCTCTTCAGATGTTCCTTACATGTATGATGTACTGATTTCATAAAGCCCTGGAATCTGATGGGTCTTTTCAAGGAGGTCCACAGTCACTCAAAAGAGACAGGCCTTGCAATCTACATAGGAAAAAAAACAAATGGACAAAGAATGCATATCATCTGGATTATTACATGCTGTTGATTGGAAGTCCACTGAGCTAATAAGTAAATATATCTTGGACAAAGACAATCACTGAATAGGACCCAGGCCTGACTGGGAAGAGATTAGTTAGGATTACATTTGCCAAACTGCCTACCTCCTTCAATAAACCAAGCCACTGCAAAAATCCAATTTCTATCACCAATATTCTCCTGGTGATGCTACAGAATAAGGTCATGAATTATGAGACAGGATCATAGCCCTAGAGGTGGAAGGAACCTCGGAGTCCATCTTATCCAACCTCCTCATTTTACAGAGGAGCAAAACAAAGCCCAGAAAAAATTAAGTGACTTGCTCAGGGTGATAGAGTATTAAGTGACAAAGATGTAATATGAACACAAGTTAAGTGTACTTTCCACTTCAGAAAAATATACTATTCATTTTTTTTTATTTCATCATACTTAGTGTTAAGTGGGTTGGAATATATTGTTAGGGATGACTTCCTTGCTCCTGAGAAATTATTAATTAAGAGTATATACGATTTATATATACATATATGTGTGTGTATATATGTACAGGCTGCTTTTAGTGAAATACAGTGTCCAGAACATTAATGAAAGTCCTACTGTAATTTACAGTAGGTGAAATAGTGGACAGAATATGAGGCCTGGAGTGAGAAAAGGCCTCAGGTACTTCCTAGCTGTGCAACCCTAGCTAGACAAATCACCTAACTCCTGTTTGCCCCAGGAGATGATAAGAGCATCTGTCTCCAACGGTTGTTCTGAGATTCAAACGAGATCATAATTATAAAACAGCACTGTGCCTGGCACTTAGTGGTTGCTATATAAATGTTAGTTATCATTATTATTACACTGGTCACATCATAATTGTAATATTGTGTTTATTCCTAAAACCACATTTTAAGAAAGATATTCTCAAGCTGGAAAAGATTTAGAGGAAGGTGACCAGTATGGTAGAGTGACAGGAAATAATGAATCAAAGAGCCATTTATTGTTATTACTCATTTCATCTGTAATACATAGATAAAAATGGAATTGTCCTTGCCCTTGAGGCACTTACATCCTGTTGGGGAAAACAACATGGACATATACAAGCAATTACAAAGTATATTCAGAGGGGGAAGGTATAATCAGGTAATGCCTCTTGGAGGCTGAGTTGATTTTTGATGGAGACTCAAAATTCTAAGAAGTAGAGGTGAGGAAGGAGCGTGCTCCAAGCATGAGGACATCTGTGCAAAGGACAAGAGAGTTAATATATTGAATGCGAAGGATAGCAAGTAGGCCATCTGACTGGAATGTAGCATGCATGAGGAGGAATAACTTCTCAGAATGGCAGCTAGGTTCAAGTTTTTGAAAGGTTTTCATATGGAGAAGGCAGAGCATGGTCTGTTTGGCCCAAGGCGGCAGAACTAGGAGCAAATAAAAAGTTGTAAAGAGGCAAATTTAGGCTTTGTGTCAGGAAAAACTTCCTGAAAATGAGAGCTGTCCAAGAGTAGAATAGTTGGCTTTAAAAGGGGTGAATTTCACCTTTCTGGGAAGTCTTCAATCATGGCCTTCTGCCTGAAGTGCTCTCTTTCCTCATCTCTGCCTCCTGGCTTCCCTGGGGCCTCCAGCCCCCTTTAAGTGACATTTTTTCTGGTAATTAAATTATTTTAATGCATTAGGGAAATACCCATGTAAAAAATCCAAACGAGCATGATCTGTCTCTTTCCAAAAGCATGCAAACTCTAGTCAAACCTCACTGTTGGAAACAATGGACACTGGTCTCTCTAACCACTCAGCCCAGACTCTCAGCTTGTGGCTGTCTGTCTGTCCATTCATCCACGAAGACAAAGAAGCACTTCCAGGGTATGTTACAGAGGAGATTCCTTTGGTGCATGGATTAAGATAGATGGCTATTTAGGTCCCTTCTAATTTTCACATTGTGTGGTAGTGCTTTGCAACTTGAGATTTTAGTATTTATTAGCTTTAAAAATTGCAAGTCACATGTCTTCCTGGCCTTTTCTTTTTCAGGGCTTTTCACAGCGTGTACTGTTACACAGCAGTTACACTTAGGTTTGTACCTTCTGGGCATTACTATAGGAACCTGGGAGAATGTTTAAAAGCACATATGCCCTGCTCATTCTCTTGAATACTGTTAATGTTTTGCTCCTGGTACTATGTCATAAAAAAAAAAAGGACATCCAAATGTTTGTTAACAATGATGATGGTGATGACTATGGGGGCTGAAGCAGGAATTAACAGAATTAAATAGAATTCAGAGCTGGAAGGGACATTAAAGGTGATCTTAACCAATTTTCTCATTCTGTAGCTGAGAAAACTTAGGGCCAGAAAAATGAAATAATTGACCAAGGTCACAGAGTAGCAGAGGTGGGATCTGAACCCAGCCCCCTTCCCTCCCCACTTTGATTCCAAATCCAGCAGTCTTTCCATCTTCCTCCCTTAGAGAGGCAACTAATACGTAGTGTAAGTAATAAAAACAAATGAGCTATTTGGAAAGAGATGACATATGCATGGAAAGACATACAATTGAATTACTAAATCATTTAGCCAAGGCTGGCTCCTGCAAGGATAAGTAGTAGGAGGAAGTATTAAGCAGACTGGAGAGAGGCTCAATTGGAGGAGAAATACCAGAAAGTATACATTTCAAAGTTTAGCAGCCATTGGATAAATAATTCTTAAATGAATAAAAGAATAAGAATGGGCACAATGATACAAGGAATAGCACCTTGATGGAAACTACCTTAGTAAGCAATGAAATGGGAGAGTAGACTGAGCTTTCTTCAACACGAGTGGTAGAATGTGCTAATGGGATGCAACACGAGTGGTAGAATGTGCTAATGGGATGCTCCTTAAAGACAAGCATCCCTAACCTGGATTGGGTGAAATATTTTCAAAGTATTTTAATATAACTGGTTTCCTTTATAATCTTATTTTATTGTATTCATTTAAAAATATCATTCTAGGATGGGGTCCAAAACTTCAAAAGAGTCCATGAAACAAAAATTTAAGAGCCCCAGTTTTGGGAGTTTGATTGACCATATTATTATATTTATGATTAGTATGCCTAATGCTCAAGCCTGGTCAAGTTACTCCCCTACTCAAAAATCTTGAGTGGCTGCCTATTGCCTCTGGAATTTTATAAACAGAAACATTTCAGCCTAACACTTACAGCCCTTCATAAGCTGGCTCCAACCTGCTTTTCTAGATTTATTTCATGTGTCTTCTATTCTAGCCCAAATGGCCTATTACTTGCCACTGCACCCACTACTTCTGTGCCTTCATACAGATGGTATGCCCTGCTTAGAGTACACTTCTACCTCATCTCTGCCTCCTAGAATGTTTAGCTTCCTTCAAATCTCAGATCAGCAATATCAGCTTTTATGCAAAGCCTTTTCAGATTGTTCCAGCTAGAGTTCTTTCTTTTCAAATTATCTTGTATTTACTTATCTGTGTGCGTGAGATATCTTTACAGTAAACTCCCTAAGGCTAGTGGTTGTGCCTAGCACATAATTGGCACTTAACAAATACTTAATGAAATCATGCCTAGGGGACAAAAGATATTTTTTAAATAAAATACAGGAGTATTATTTGAAGGTAGATTTATTCTCCTGTGCAAGAACTGAGAAATCCTCAATGTCTGGACAATGCCCATGTTTTTCAGAGTTAAGTAGTTAAACATTGTTTCTGTTTGACAGAATCCTAAGACAAAAGCTTGAACTAAACTAAAATATAAATCAAAACTAGAATGAAACACATTAGTTTACTGGATCCCAAATCAAATCTATATATTATAATGTTGCTGAAATATGAGTCAAAACTAAAGTAAACATTTTAACTCAATTGTCGTTTCTTAGAAGTTAAACATACATAATAATTGCCACAAGGAAGAGGCCAAAAAAAGACCAGAAACTGTCTTTCAGGCACATAATCTTGCCTAACAGAAAAACATGAATGCTAAGGGCAAAAACCGTTTAGAGTACAGTTTCATTTGTAAAACATGACAGAGATAGAGAAGGGAAGTATTATTTCACAAAACAGTAAAAAGTAGCTGAGAATTTAAAAAAAAATCCTCTATGAAGTCTGAAGTGAGTAAGGCAGATAGTTCCGAAAATATGTGTTTTTCAAATAGATATGCAACGTAATGGATTTGCCAGCCTCTCCAAAATGATTTGTTCTCACTGGCAGGATAGCTGAATTGCTGCATATGGACTCTTACCACTTTAGTATCAGATATATTGTGTAGAGTACAGTGGAAAGAAAAATGGATATAGAGTTGAAGGGCTGGGTTCACTTTCTCTCCTACTTATTATTGGAATGACCTTGCACATTTTACTTCAACTCTTTGGGCCTCATTTGCTTCACCTGTTATATGATGGAACTGGATTGGATGTTCTCTATGGTCTTTTCCTGTTCCAAATCTTATCATAAGATAAAATAAGGAAGAATGGTATTAAAATTTTAAAGATACTTGGACACAGCAAACACTAAACTCTAAGCAGTACTTCTCTTCAAGCTCTTCCTACCATGTTCTCTCTTGTACACAATAACAGTAATGCTATGCTTTCACAAGCATTCTTTCTCTCTCTGTTCATATATTCTAAGTGCCAGAATCATTGGAAGAGGCTCATTAGGACTACTCAGCACTGACTGCTCTTACTCTTAATGCTCAGTAGCTCTTATTTATAAGATCATAGGATCACAAATCTAGAGTCAGGAGGAAATTTAGAGAGTATCTACTCCAATCTCCTCATTTTACATATAAGGAAACTGAGGTCCAGAAAAGTCAAGTTGCTTTACTATGGTTAAACAAAGAATAAGTGAAAGAATGGGGGTTTGAACCTAGATTTGAACTGTGATTCCAGGTTCAGGTTCTCTTTCTGCTACACTCAGGCATCAATGTTTAAAATATGTCAGAAGGGAAGAATCTAAGTCAGAATAAAAAAAAATACTATGGCACATACTTCAAAAAAGGAGGTAGGCTCAGAGCTGCATAATTAATACTCAGACACTAGACTGGAATAAAGAAAAACAACTGCACAAGACTATCAATGATTCTAAGCATTTTTAAACTAAAAAAATTTCTTTAGAACATCAATATTCTTACAGTGATGCTGGATGTGAATAAAGGAACACCATGCGCGTAGAAAAATAAAAATTAGAGGTGACTCACATGGCAATAGAAAGACATATGGTAAACATACCCTAATAAAGAGTAATACTTGCTAATGAGAAGTAGACAAGGCCACGCCTGTTTGGGAAAAGATGGTTGGCAGTTACACAGTATGAAAGAGAAACAATAGGTAGATAGAGCTTGTACTTAGCCGGGGCCCTTGAAAGGATAAAGCAATTTCAGGATGGCTTTGAAAGGACTGAGTAGATTCTCTACTGAAAATTTATGGTCAGTTATGGAAAAGAATTGTGGAGAATAAGAAGGTGTAGATAGGAAGCGGTCTATATCAATGGGGGAAATATCTATTTTGATGAGACCACAGAGTCATTTAAGTTATTAAGAACTAAATCAAATTTAATAATACCTGATGAGTTAGTTTCACCAGAAATCTCCTTTTCACATTTTCTAAAGTTTTGATCTGGAAAAAGACATTATCTAAATTTTTTTATTTCAAAATTTTCTGTAACTCAATTTGTTTATTATTAGGGCCTTGGACCTTAATTTTATACTTTAATCAGAAAATTTTGCAAAAGGATAACCAAAAATCTACAAACACACAAATTTGTAAATGGTACTTTGCTCAGCAAATACACCAAGAATAATATGATTTTTGATATACAATAAAGCATGAAGTAGAGGCAGGCCTTGGTGGCACCTCTGCAAAGACAGTAAAGAAACTTTTGGAGAAAGACAGGAGGACTTTATTTGGATTTAATCACAAGAAGAAAAAAAAAGAACAGAAGTAGCAAGATTCTTACATGTAATTACTTAATATAAGAGATTTTTTTTAACAAATAGTTTATACAATATTGCACAAATATTTTAAAAGACTTGGAAACACTTAGCACATTAATGTAATCTCATCTATTGTTGTATGCAACACAGTAGACTCCAAATTCTAGAGTCTATTATATTTCAAAAACTTAATTTTTGGTATTTAAAAAAAAGACATCAAATTAATTATTAAATTCACTACTAAATTATCAATAGTCTGAAGGAAATGATTTAAGTCAGAGATAATTGTCTTCTTGTGACCAGCTGTTTCAAATTTGGAAATTAAGTAATTCAGACACTGTTTTTTTGCAAAGGTTGCATGATTTAATAAATTCCCATATGCCCCAACATGTGCCAGAACTACTAGGTTATCTGAAATCCAGCTGCTGTTATTACAATAGCTGCCAACTTTCAAACAACTGAAGAGAATAATGAATCAGCTTCAAGTTGGTTCATATGTAAACCTGTAATGCTCCTAGCAAAAACATGGGCCAATTTCAACTGTAAAGAAAAATAATTAAAAAGATTTCACTTCCACTGTTTGAGAAACATTAAACTAGGTCATAAATATTATTGAGTTCTTCAGCTTTAAAACCTGCAGCTTCAGGTAAGCAAGCACTTTCATTCTGGATTTCAGTTTTAAATGTTTGTGGGTGGACTTAAAACATTGGATCCTTGGAGGAAATTGATTGAAACACTGGCTTCTTAAATTTCTGATGCAAATTTTTAGATACCAGAAATACACTGCTAAGAGAAAAAAATTAGATTTATTTTTAAATGACTTCACCAAACAGAATGCTTTACACTTTACATGACAGCAGAGCTGAGGAGTGGAGAAAAGGCAGTTTTGATCAAAACACAGCAACATTAAAGACTACAGAAAGAGAAGAGAAAAGCAAAGGAAATGCCATTGTAATTAAACAACAATTTTATAAAGTTTAGTTATTCTTCCACAACAACAAATTATGAAATCTCCTTTATTTTGGCCCTGGTGCACATGGGAAAACAGGACACCACCAGCAGGCACTTTCTATGTGATTAAGAAAAGTGTAACCCAAATTTAGTGTTAGAAAGATATGCATTGATTGTTGTAAGCTTCCCAAAATCATGGGTCAGTTCACATTGAAAGGGGAACCACGAAGCTTTGGAGATTGCAAAACAAGCATTTTGAGGAATTAATCCATTTGACCAAAACCTGTTTCTTCCAAACAGGAAGAAAAAACATCCAATGTTTGGAAAGTAGTGTATATGCCACAGAAAAATAAGGACGGCTAAATTTCAGTAGCAAATATTCTCCTTAAGATCTTTTCAGTACATAATCTCTCTCTTAGTTGAAAACAATGAAAAAGACGGCCTGCGATGATAATAAGCTCCCTTTCACTAGGAGATATTTTGTTGAGCCTGTAGGAACAAGTATCAGGACATTGTTGAGAAGATTTCTCAATAGGTGGAGGCTGAACTAGCTCAACCCTAAAGGCCTGATATCTTAAGTTCAGAATTGCTAAGTCCTGTGAGAATGCCATAGATATGACTTAGAAAACTGATGGAAGATCAGCTGTGTCTTCTACTCAGTCTATAACTTATTATTTTATTATCTTACGTTGGTACTTTAATTTTCAAATATGTCCCTCTCCCTCCCCCATCCAAGGATGGCCTAATGATGCTGATGAAACTGCTCAAGATGTGATAGACATAACAGGTACATTCATCACAAACATCTATGAGGCTGAATCTTGTTGCAGGCCATCTGCTTGGTTAAGAATCAACAACGTCATATCTTAAAGAAATAAGTCAACTTTACCCCAAAGTGAAAGGAAGGAAAAGATACTGACTCCTGAATTTCCCTTTATTCTATTCCCACAGAGAACTGTTTGAAAAGTGTTCTGGGCTACTTTAGGTAACAAAAAGCATGTCTACACTTGGCAAGAATTGTGAAAGATTCATGAACTGTGTGTATTATTTGCTATTGCTTCAATAGGTAAGAATCAAGAGACTTCACAGGTGCAGTACTTTATTTGCACTTTTGAAACATTCCATTTATCCATGCCAAATCTTGTAAGAGTATTCTTGTATGTCAGAGAGACTAGTTACTTTGAGATGGTATAAATACAAGGAAAAGAAGAAGATAATAAAAAGTAAAAAATCAATTATAGACACCTACAATTAAAAAAACAAACAGCCTTCTATTCTTAACTAACATATACATTGTTGGTAGAAGTCTGAAAGAACCAGGGAAGCATTATTACCCTGTTTTCTACATTTGTAAGCTTTATAAATGTAATCAATTCATTTTCAGTGAAAATTATGAGTTTATGCTGAACCTTTTTTTTCAGCTCAGTGACATGCATATTCAAACAGCTATTTATATTTCAATTAATGTAAATACTATATATATAAATACATATATATACTATACATGTAAATACTATGTACTATAGGATAATTCAGAAATGCCTAAGATTGAAATAAATTAAAAGAAAGCCTGAAGTAAAAAGAATGAAGGGATAGGAAATCAAAATAAACGAGGGAGGAAACAGTTTTATAAATAAAACATGGTTAGCTAGGTTGAATGACTGGTTAAAGATAGGAAAAATACTCGTTTTAGAATACTCATAAAGGAGTCACATCATAGTAGAAATTGAACATGACAAAAACGTACATAAACATAAACAGGATAAGAGAAACAGGCAAAAAGTAAGTTTGGACAGCTATGTAGGTCATTGGAGAAAGCACTGGGCCTGGAATTGGAAAGACCTGAGTTCAAGTCTGACCTCAGACACTTACTAGATGTGTGACCCTGGGCAAATCACTTAACCTCTGTTTGCTTCAATCTACTGGAAAAAGAAATGTATCTTTTCCAAGGAAACCACTCTAGTATCTTTACCAAGAAAACCTCATGGACAGTATTGGTGTGACATGGTCCATGGGGTCACAGAGAGTTAAAAACTGAACAACAATAAAGAACTTCAAATGTTGCTAAGAAAATATGTGGGGGGAAAAAAGGAATTCTCAAAAAGTGTCAAAGTCCTAGGTTTCCCTAATCCAAATGATATTGCACATGGACAAAGAGAGAATGCTGCACTAGGCTTGAAGTGATGCTAGATGACCTTGGTAACTCACTTTTCTTTCCTAATTTCCAGGAAGCAGGCACTCACTATTTTATGATGATGATCTTTGAAGAGCATCATCAGTGTTGGTGAAACAAAACATGCTTTTGTGTCTTAGTGTAAATATCAATTAATTTTGATCAATAGTAATTTTGTTTTGATAGAACAGAAATTTATAACCGTCATATGAATCACAAGTAAAAAAAAATTCTACGAATCAATGTATAGCAACAATTGCAGATAAAGAACAAAAAATAGTCCCCCTAAAATTTATCCATTGCCAAGGTCATGACTGGGCCTCTCCACTGGTCAAAGTTAAGCATAAAATGTCAAAAAGCCATTTTATAGGAGATGAGGCAAAATGAAATGAACTTGGTTTAGATCTAGCATGTCAGGCATGAAAAAAAATCACAATTCTTATTGTTGTAGGAAGATTATCAATTTTGTATAAATTAAAGTTTTCATGAAAAGTTGCATAGTGGTTTAAGCTAAGGAGAAAGAAGAAACCACATCGAGGGCATATTTCTTAGAAAATACAGAGGTTTTGAAAGTTTCAAAAGGGTTTTAACATTTTCTTTTGTTCCTTTAATTACAGAGTTGCAAGTAAGTACATTCCTATCACATATTCTTGACTAAAAAAAGAAATTATTATTTTCATGAGTACCTACTTTTCTTTCAGAAAATCCACTACTTGTTTGAAGTCTGCCACACAGTATTCTCTTTTCATTTCCATTAACACACTGTCAGAAGCAGATTGTACTGGTATATGCAGAAAAGCATAGACTCTTGGATGATTGAGGATTTTTGCCATTTCCTAAAAATTTGGAAGAAAACATGAATTTGTAAAAATGACAAATCAAGGAACATACACATCAAAACCAATCCTCCAAATGTTTACAAAATACACATATTCTCAAAGAAAGTACTTAAGAGTTTTTAAAGTTTCTGCTAATTCATATTATTTTTTCATAGAATCAAAGAATCTCTTAGTTACAAGAGAACTCCCAGGCCATCTAGCACTGCTAGTGGCTGAAGAAGAATCCCCTGCACTGCCTACATCGTGAACAAGGACTTTGCTTCAAGTCATCTAGTGAAAAGGAAATCCATAACTTCTCATGTTATCCAATTTTACCTTTAGATAGCTATATTTGAGAACTCTTGGGTATTTAAATATATATATTATATATGTATATGTATACACACACATATATTATTTCATTAAATATTTCCCAATTATATTTTTGAAAAAAATTAAACATCCTTTTAAAACAAATTTTGAGTTCCAAATTCTCTCTCCCTTGTGTCCCTCCCTAACTCCTTGAGAAGGCAAGCAATAAGATATCAAATATACATATGAAGTCATGCAAAACATACTTCCGTATCGTTGTTCAGTTGCTCAGTCATGTCAGAGTCTTTGTGACCCTATGGATCATAAAATGTTACTACTGTCCATGGGGTCTTCTTGGAAAGGATACTGGAGTAGTTTGCCATTTCCTTCTTCACTGGATTAAGATGAACAAAGATCAAATGACTTGCCAAGGTCACACAGCTAGGAAATGTCTGAGGCTGGATTTGAAATTCAGATTCCATATTATCCATTTTGTAAAAGATGACACACATGAAAAAAAATTACGGTCAATGTGTGCTCAGAGTTAATTGTTTCTCTCTCTAGAGGTGGATAACATTTTTCATCATGGGCTCCTTGGAACTGTCTTGGGTCACTTTCTTGATCAGAGTAGCTAAGTTTTTCACAGTTGATCATCATTACATTATTGCTATTATTGTGTATAACTGGTTCTGCTCACATCACTTTGCATCAATTCACAAAAGTCTTCCCAGGTTTTTCTGAAGCCATTCTTTTCATCATTTCTTATAGCCCTGTAAGTATTCCATAGCAATTATATACCCCGACTTGTTCAGCCCCTCCCCAGTTGATGGGCATCCCTGTAATTTCCAATTTTTTGAAACCACAGAAAGAGTTGCTGTAAGTTTTTTTTTTTTTTACAAATAGATATTTTTCCCTTTTCTTTGATCTCTTTGAGTTACAGACCTAGAAGTGGTACTGATAAACCAAAAGTATGCAGTTTTATAGCCTTTTAGGCATAGTTCCAAACTGTTTTCCAGAATGGTTAGGCCAAGCGTTAGATATTATATGTGCCTTTAAGAAATTCTTGGAGGATGTATACATAGATGTCCCAATTTTGGGGTGAGAAAATTTTTCTTATGTTTGCGAACAAGCTAACAGTGGATCCAAAACATCTCTTGCAGAGGGAATCTTTTCTAAATAATATAATCCAGGACTGACCAACCTTAGGTTTTTCTTGAAACAATAGACAATATATTTTGATTTGCCATTTTAGTGAGAGCTCTGCAGTAGCTCAGCTTTGTTTACTAAAGCATTTACGTAAATTTCTATGCTTGTGGGCAGCCACAAATCCAACTGTGGGCCAAATAAATCAAACTGTGGGCTGCATGCGGCCCAAGGGTTGCATTTTGGGCAGCCCTGGTAATCAATTGTGGAATCAATATTTATTGAGCTACTGATAATACAGGCAAAGAAGTTGGACATTAAAGCCAGCTAATTCCCAACTGATCAGTGAAGACCTCTCCTAACTTAAAGCAAACGGATCTTTATACATGTATAAAAACTCTTAAACACTTATACTTACAAACAAGAGAAGTTAAAAGGAAGCAGATATAAAAAGAAGAAAGTTAGGATAGTGGCCTGTGGATGCTCAAGGAGTGCTCTCAGTAAGGCTCCAAAGTTTAGGGAGGAGGATAAGAGAAACTGGTACTGAAGAGGACAAGTGAAGGGAAGGTGAGACAACTGTTAAGGAGTAAACATTAAAATGATAAACTTATTATCTCCCAAGCTGAAGGCAATTGGATCATCAATTTCAAGGCACAACAGAAACAAAACATATAAAGAAATTTTTTTCTTAAAATATTTTACATATGTTAAGACATCTGTAGTATCTAAAATATTGTATTTTTACCACATATTATCTAATTTGTTTGTTGATGTTAATTACGTCCTTGCAAAAAACCTTGTAAAGATCTTACTGCGAGGGGGGTGGAGCCAAGATGGCAACTGGAAAGCAGTAACTGCTGTGAGCTCCCCACCAAGTCCCTTCAAAAACCTATAAAAACATGGCTCTGAACCAATTCTAGAACTGCAGAACCCACAAAGTGGCAGAGGGAAGCAGGGCTCCAGCCCAGGACAGTCTGGATGGTCTCGGGGTAAGGTCTGTCCTGCACGGAACTCCCAGCTCCCA
>CM053622.1:168266742-168308365 GCA_028646595.1 Phalanger gymnotis | reverse complement strand
AAAAAAAGATCTTACTGCAGTAAAAGTTGGTAAATGACACAGAATAGTTTCAAGAGCTGTACAGGAGTTTTCCACATGTGAATTATCCCCACTGCTACCCACTCCTTTTCTTCTTTCAGTGACTGATCTTTTGGAGAGTCTATTATTTACAATATTATTAATTTTAAAGGAAAGATTTTTCTGACAGGGAAAGGAAAAGTAATCAAGTTTGTGGTCAACTTACAACAGTTCTACTTCCAGATAAAAATAAACACTTGGGTAATTCCTAGACAATTATACTATCCACTACTGAGAATAAATAATGCCTGCATGCTTTGTTATGGACAAGCCCACTGTTGCAAAATTTGTTATTACAGAGTTTACAAATTAGAGAACAGATTAAAAACATATCACACTTAGTGAATTCTATTTTGTAAGATTTCAGTTATTTTAGCTAGTTTGTTTGGTTATTGTTTTATATATTTACATATTCGTTCTGTGCCTGCTGTGTTTTTGTCTCCTCCCTGTCCAGACCAGTATTTTCATTCCTTTAACTTCACCAAGTGCTTGTGAAAAAAGGTTCTATGAGGGGAAATAATAATAGTTGATATTTACATGGCATTTCACGGCGACAGCCATTCTGATATAGACCCCCAACTACATTTCTGGGCAATTACTTGAGATACTTACTGCCTTATCACCCGAATAGCATGTCCGGGAGCCTCAAGCATAACAGTAAACAATCATTCATTCTTACTTCTTTTAAAGACATTACAAACTAGTAAACCAAGTGTCATGAGAGGCAATTCGATGTTTTTCTTTGAAGTATCCTAGGTAGGTAATTGCTTCCACACTAGTGGAAAATTTGCCGTGGAAAATTATTTAAGGATACAAATTAGCATTCTTACCAAATATAAGAATGGCAATATACATCTAAAAGTTTTTCCTTTGGCTACGGAATATGGCACATACCCTAAACTTAAATTTATAATTTGGTTACTTTGGTTACTTGGTTTCATGTTATACAATCCTGCCACTGAACAGGGTTTGGTAGTAGCAAACTGTAGCAACAAACTAACATGATAAGAGACATATTTCAGATATTAATGAGCTCAAGAGTGTATGCATGCTATAAAGGAAGGAAGGAGAGAAGAGAACAAGCATTTATTAAATGCTTCACTCTATACCAGGGACTATGCTAAGCACTTTACACATATTATCTTATCTGATCCTCCTTAAAAACCAAGGGAGGTATCTATATTCATTTTACAGTTGAAGAAACTGAGGCAGCGGTTATGTGACTTACCTAGGGTCATAGAGCTAATAAGTTTTTGAGGCTGGATTTGAACTCAGGTCTTCCTGAGATCCTAAAATCCAATGTGTCATCTAGCTACTTCTGGATGGGAAGGAAAGCTTAAAGATATTACTACTTCTGAAGAAAATTTCAAAAACTCAACTATTCTTGAGCTTCCCTGACCTCCTTCTTCCTGCCCAGACCATGGTACACAATCAGATACAGGCAATCACCAGCTTATGAATGGGCTATGTACCAAAAGTTGGCTTATAAGTTTTTTGGTATCAAATACAATTTCCAAGTCCTATTGATTCTATCTCAGTAATAGCTCTAGTATCCTTCCCTTTCCAACTAACTCCATTGACTTTACAGCACTAGAGGCAGTGTGGTACTAGAGCAGTTAGAATGCTTCACTTGGAGTCAGGTAGCCCTGGGTTAAAATCCTGCCTCAGACACTTATTAGCTGTGTGACCCTGAGCAAGTCACTTAATCTCTGTCTGCCTCAGTTTTTTCATCTATAAATTGAGAGAGTTGGACTTGATGGCTTCTATGATCCCTTCCAGTTCCAAATAAATGAAATTCCTATCACCGTTCTCTTAGTTAGCTTTACTCTCATGTCATAATGGCATCCTAACTTTTTTCCTCATCTCTTTCTGTAGTTAGAACAAAATATCTTCAAGACCTAAAGAACAAAGAAATTAATGATGGTGTTAAAGAAACATAAGAAAATACAAAGTGAACAATCTTTTTTTTTGATTCTTATTCTTTTTTTTTTTGACCTAAGTATGCAATTTCATTATTATAAGGACTGCTACCAATACAGAATAGCAAATGATTTCAGACTCAGCAGTCTTAACATGATTTACAGCACTCAAAAGTGAAGTGAGGACTGGTCTGGGCTCATACAACTGTAGAATAGATACTATGTATAAATCAATTTCATTTACATATAATTTAGAATCAGCATTGATGGACAGTTTTCATTATAAAATGTAAAAATTCACTTCTAGGGCAAAGAGCTAGCATGGAAGATGTTTTCCGTAGTTTGTAGTGAAATAAATCAATTGTCTTTCCTAATTCAGTAGTTTTCAGAGAAAGTATGAAAAGTTTCTAGTTCTTACCATCCCCAATTTCATCCTAGCTTCAAAAATTAACAGCCAACATTTACAATATGGAGATACTGAATTAAAAAGGGAATTTTCTGGCATTCATTTCTGATTTGAAAGCATCACAATGTTTTATGTTTTAATTACTTATATTTCTTTTTAAAAGATATCAATGACTTTTTATTTTGATAGTGTCTTTTCCCTGTGCTGACAAGGGAGATAGATAAAGAATTTAAGAGGAAAGAAAACAAATTGTTGGAAAAACCTGTGGTTATTATATCAGGCTAGAAATCAAATATCTGGGTTCCAATAAGTGTTTGGTCACAAAGTATATCACTGACACATCTTTTTTTTGTAATCTCATTATGATTTCATTTGTTACATTTATGTTTGATTTTTTTGAAGGTTAGGTATATAAAATGCCACAGGAAAGACTCAGTAACTAGCCAGTCAGTAAAATATCAGTGAAACCATTACTGGATTAAACTGACCACTTAACTCAGTCAAATCAATAGCCCCATTAAGACACTTATAATTAAGGAACAAAATAGAAATAGGGTATTAAAGATGGACAATAAGAAATAATTACTTCTCAGTTGTCTGTAGCCAAATTGTCTGATTTAAATGTTATCAGACAGAAATCTTGGGGTAAAGTCAAAAAAGAACACCGTATTTTAAGGCAGATTTTAATTACAGTTTGGTCAATAAACAGCTGTGCTACTTTAGACAAATTAGTCCTACTATATTCTACCTTGTCTAGCTTCATCTCTAGTAAATATGTTCAGATATAGGCGTCACCTTCTAGAAAGGACACGGACAAACTGGAGAGTGTCCAGACAAGAGAGATGTTAATGATGATGCTTAACATTAACAATACTGACAATCACCAATATTTATATTTATTAAAAGTTTATGAAGAATTTTATTATAGGTGCTAGATATATTTTATGAGTGAAAGGCATTTAGGCAGCATAGTGGAATCAATGAGCCCTGAGTTCCCATTGTGCTTCAGACTCTACTTGTGCGACCTCAGACAAATCATTTAACCTACCATATTGGTATTTTTTTTTATCAAAGATAATTTACCTACCTGGTGAATTAAATAATACTAGAAGGGGAAAAAATGGTCATTCAATGACAAGGGAGGATTTCAAGGTTTCATAAAGATAAAAGATCAGAATTGAACAAAAAAAATTTGGTCTCCCATATAAAGACTGAAGATAAGCCTAAAAAAGTAAGAGATTCAATGAAGGTGAATTGTTTACATGATTCTTGTAATTCTTAAAAACTGTACCACTAATAGTACAGCTAGAAGGAATATAATTAGATGGAGGGTACAGGTATACAGTGGATTTGAGGAAATGACAAAAAATAATTAAGGGATGAGAAAGAGAAATACACGGGATGCAAGAGTAAGGGAGAGATAGAACAGAGTAAATTATTTCACACAAAAAGATATGAAAAACCTATTGTAGTGGAGGGGAGGATAGGAAGGGGGACAATGGGCATCACTTGAACTTTCATCAGCACTGGCTCAAAGATGGAATAATATGCACAATCAGTTCAATATAGAAATCCATTTTACTTGACAGGAAAGTAGGAGGGGAGGAAATTAAATTTAAGTGGGGGGAAGACTAAGAAAAAAAGAGGGCAGACTGGGGTGTGATAGAAGCAAAACACTGTCAATGGAGAGAAAAGGTGAAAGGAGAAGAAGAACAAACAGAACGAAAAATAGGATGGAGGGAAATACACAGTAATCATAACTGAATATGACTAGGATGAACTCTCCTGTAAAACTGAAGGGGATAGCAGAGTGAATCAAAAACCAGAAACCTACAATATGTTGTTTAAGAGAAACACACTTAAAGCAGAGTGACACACACAGAAAAAAGGTAAGGGGCTGGAGCAAAATCTATTACGTTTCAGCTAAAGTAAAAAAAAAAAAAAAGCAAGGGTAGCAATCCTGATCTCAGACAAAATAAAAGCAAAAAGTAGACCTAACTAAAAAAGATAAGGAATGAAACTACATTTTCCTAAAAGGTACCATAGTCAATGAAGTAATATCAATACTAAACACTTATGGACCAAGTGGTATATCATCTAAATTCTTAAAGGAGAAGTTAAGTGAGACACAGGAAGAAATACATAGCAAAATTATACTAGTTGGGGGATCTCAACTGTTCTCTCTTAGAACTTGATAAATCAAACTAAAAAATTAACAAGAAAGAAACTGAGTTGAATGCAATATTAGAAAAGCTTGGTACATCTTTGGAGAAAACTAAATGGGAACAGAAAGGAATATACCTCATTTCTCAGCAGCATATTGCACCTATACGAAAACTGTTTATGTATTAAAATCAGCTGTACAGGGGCAGAATTATTGAATGTATTCTTTTTGGATCACAATGCAACAAAAATGCCATTCCACAAAGGACAGCGGAAATATAGATTAAAAATTAATTGGGCATGATTGGGGCTGGGAGAATGCTGGGCTCGCAAAACTGATGGTGATCCCCAGGCCTCCCAGCCCAGGACAATAGTCTGTCTGAGATATCAAAAAAGCAGAGTAGCGCCTGCAGGCACGAGAGCAACTACTAAGACTTGCAGCCCATACTCTAAAGGTTTGAAATTTGCCGTGTTGAACTTTAGAAGCCATGATGATCACGTAAAATGGCTCTCATCTCTTCCTTCCTCACCCAGATAACAGTCCCTGGAGAGAAACCCTGAAATACAGAAGCAGGAAGTGGGGCTTCAGTAGCCAAACAGTGGGAGTTCCTGAGCGCCAAAGAGGGGGTGGAGTCAGCAAGGGTCAATACCAGGAACCCAGAGATGCCTTCATACAGCCAGGGAAAGTGTCAGACACCAGCCCAACTGCTGAGACAAGCTATGCTGTAGCTGTAGGAGGTGTTTGAAAAGGGTAAATTACATCACATGAAGAGACAGAAAAACATATTATAGTAGAGGGGAAAGAGGGAGGGAGAAGAGCAGTATTTGAACTTTACTCTCATCAGATTTGGTTCAAGGAGGGAGTAACATACTCTGATAAATATAGAAATCAACTTTGTCCTACTGGCAGTAGGAGGGGAAAGGTGAAAGAAAAAGGGGGGGTGGTTAGAAGGGAGGGAAGAAGTAGCTAGGGGAAAAGGGTAAGATAAGAAAGGGGAGTCAATAGGGAGGGAAAACTGAGGAAGGTGGAGGTCAAAAGCAAAACTCTTGAGGAGAAGAAGGGAGAAGGGAAAAATAAAAGCATAAGCGGGGTGGGGGGGAATAGGATGGAGAAAAAGACACAGATAGTAATCACAACTGTGAATGTAAAAGGGATGAACTCTCCCATAAAACAGAGACAGATAGCAGAATGGATTAAAAACCATAATCCTTCAATATACTGTTTACAAGAAACACATATGAAACAGGGGGATACATACAGGGTAAAGGTAAAAGGCTGGAAGAGAATATATTATGCTTCAGCTAAAGTTAAAAAAAAAAAGCAGGCATAGCAATCCTAATCTCAGACAAAGCTAAAGCAAAGACAGATCTAATTAAAAGAGATATAGAAGGACACTATAACCAGCTAAAAGGCACCATAGACAATGAAGCAATATCATTACTTAACATATATGCTCCAAGTGGTAGAGCATAAAATTTTTAGAAAAATTGAGGGAGTTACAGGAAGAAATATACAGAAAAAGTATACTAGTGGGGGACCTCGACCTTCCTCTCTCTGAACTTGATAAATCTAATCTCAAAATGAACAAGGAAGAAGTTAAGGAAGTGAATAGAATTTTAGAAAAGGCAGATATGATAGAGCTCTGGAGAAAACTGAATGAGGATAAAAAAAGAATATACCTTTTCCTCAGTGGTACATGGCACACACTCAAAAACTGACCATGTACTAGGGCATAAAAACCTCACAATCCAGTGCAGAAAGGCAGAAATAGTCAATGAATCCTTTTCAGATCATGATATAATAGAAATTATCTGTAATAAAGGTCCATGGAAAGATAAACTAAAAATTTATTGGAAACTAAATAATTGAATCCTAAAGAATGTCAAAGAACAATTCATAGAAACAAAATTTCATTCAGGAGAATGACAATAATGAGACAAAATACCAAAACTTGTGGGATGCAGCAAAAGTAGTTCTTAGGGGAAGTTCTATATCTCTAAAATGTTTACATGAATAAAATAGAGAAAAAGGTGATCAATGAACGGGGCATGCAACTGAAAAAGCTAGAAAAAGAACAAATTGAAAATCCCCAATTAAATACCAAATTAGAAATACTGAAAACCAAAGGAGAGATTAATAAAATTGAAATCAAGAAAATAAACTCAACTAATAAATAAAACTAAGTGCTGGTTTTATGAAAAAAACCAACAAAATCAATAAACCTTTGGCCAATTTGACTAAAAAAAAGAAAGAAAACCAAATTACCAGTATCAAATACAAAATCACCTCCAATGAAGAAGAAATTAAAACAATAATTAGGAATTATTTTGCCCAATTGTATGCTCATAAATTTGACAACCTTAGGGAAATGTATGAATATTTACAAAAATACAAATTGCCCAGGATAAAAGAAGAGGAAATAAATTACCTAAATAACACCATCTCAGAAAAAGTAATCGAGCAAGCCATCAGTGAAGTCCCTAGGAAAAAATCTTCAGGGCCAAATGGTTTTACATGTGAATTATGTCAAACATTTAAAGAACAATTAATTCCCATACTTTATAGACTATTTGGGAAAACAGGTGAAGAAGGAGTCCTACTAAATTCTTTTTTATGACACAAATATGCTAATACCTAAACCAGGAAGAGTCAAAACAGAGAAAGAAAATTTTAGATCAATTTCTCTAGTGAATATTGATGCAAAAATTTTAAATAAAATATTAGCAAAAAGATTGCAGCAACTTATCACGAGAATAATGCACTACGACCAGGTAGGATTCATTCCAGGAATGCAAGGCTGGTTCAGTATTAGGAAAACTATCCGGATAATTGATCACATCAACAACAAAACTAGCAGAAACCATATGATTATCTCAATAGATGCAGAAAAAGCCTCTGACAAAATACAACACCCACTCCTATTAAAAACTAGAAACCACAGGAATAAGCAGAGTCTTTCTTTAAATTATAAGTAGCATCTACCTAAAATAACCAGCAAGCATTATATGTAATGGGGATAACCTAGATGCATTCCCAATAAGATCTGGAACGAAACAAGGATGTCCACTATCACTCCTATTATTCAATTTGGTACTAGAAATGTTAGCTTTTCCAATAAGAGAAGAAAAAGAAACTGAAAAAATTAGAAGAGGCAAAGAAGAAACTAAGTTATCACTCTTTGCAGATGATATGATGATTTACTTAGAGAATCCTAGAGAATCAAGTAAAAAAATACTTGAAATAATAAACAACTGTGGCAAAGTTGCAGGATATAAAATAGACTCACACAAATCTTCAGCATTATTATATATTACTAACAAAGCCCAACAGCGAGATATAGAAAGAAAAATTCCATTTAAAGTAACTGTAGACACTATAAAATATTTGGGTGTCTACCTGCCAAGACAAACCCAGAGTCTATATCAACATAATTACAAAACACTTTACACATAAAGTCTGATCTAAATAAATGAAAAAACATCAATTACTTGTGGTCAGGTTGAGCTAAATAATAAAAATGACAATTTTACCTAAATTAATTTACATATTCAGGGCCATTCCAATCAAATTACCAAAAAATTATTTTACAGAGCTGGATATAATAGCAACAAAATTCATCTGGAAGAGTAAAAGGTCCAGAATATCAAGGGAATAAATGAAAAGAAATTCTAGAGAAGGTTGCCTAGCCATGCCAGATGTTAAACTGTACTATAAAGCAGCAGTCATCAAAATTACTTGGTTCTGGCTAAGAAACAGAGCGGTGGATCAGTAGAACAGGTAAGGTGCACAAGATGCAGTAGTCAACGACTATAGCAATCTACTTTTTGTTAAACCCAAAGAAGCCAGCTTCTGGGTTAAGAATTCACTATTTCACAAAAACTGCTGGGAAAATTGGAAAGTGGTATGGCAGAAACTGGCTATACACCACATACCAAAATAAAGTCAAAATGGGTTCATGATTTAGGAACAAAGGCTAATACTATAAGCAATTTGGGAAAGCAAGGAATAGTTTACCTGTCAAATTTATGGGAAAAGGAAGAATTCATGACCCAACAAGAGATAGAGAGTGTTACAAAATGCAAAATGGATAATTTTGTTTATATTAAATTAAAAAGCTTTTGTATAAACAAAGCCAATGCAACAAAGATTAGGAGGGAAGAAGAAAATTGGGAGAAAATCTTTATAACCAGTGTCTCTGATACAGGCTTCATATCTAAAACATACAGGGAACTGAACCAAATTTGCAGGAACAAAAGTCATTTCCCAATTGAAAAAATGGTCAAAGGATATGAACATGCAGCTTGCAGAGGAAGAAATTAAACATATCTATAGTCAGATGAAAAAGTATTCTAGATCATTATTAATAAGAGAAATGCAAATCAGAACAACTCTTAGGTACCACATCTCTCCTTTCAAATTGGCTAACATGACAAAACAGAAAAATGATAAATGCTGGAGAGGATGTGGGGAAAATTGAACAGCTACATTGTTGGTGGAGTTGTGAACTGATCCAGTCATTCTGGAGAACAATTTGGAACTACACCCAAAGGACTATAAAAATATGCATATCCTTTGACCCAGCAATACCACTTCTAGGACTATATCCCAGAGACCATACAAGTGGAAAAGGGACCTGTATATACAAAAATATTTATAGCAGCTCTTTTTGTGGAGGCAAAGAATTGGAAATCAATGGGATGCCCATCAATTGGGGAATGGCTAAACAAATGTGGTATATGAATGTAATGGAATACTATTGTGCTATAAGAAATGAGGAGCAGATGGACTTCATTATAACCTGGAATAAATATGTCAAACAAATCATGGAAATAATCAATAATTTCATTAAAGAGAATGACAACAATGAGACAACATGCCAAAATTTATGGCGTGTAGCCAAAAGGGTACTTAGGGGAAAAATTTATTTCTCTAAATTCTTACATCAAAAAAATAGAGAGAGAGGGGAAGCTAGGTGGCACAGTGAGCAGTGCACCAGCCCTGAAATCAGGAGGACCTGAGTTCAAATCTGGTTTCAGACATTTGACACACTTACTAAGTGTGTGACCCTGGGGAAGTCACAACCCCAATTGCCCTGCCTTCTGCCTGAAAAAAAAAATAGAGACAGAACAGATAAATGAATTAAAAAATTGAGCACCAAATTGGAAATTCTGAAAATCAAAGATGAGGTTAATAAATTCGAAAGTAAAAACAAAAACAGACAAAAAAAACCTATTGAGCTAATAAATAAAATTAGGAACTGGTTTTATGGGGGAAAACCCAACAAGACAGATAAGCCATTGGTTAATTTGGCTAAAAAAAAAGAAAGAAAAAAAAAATCAAATATCCAGTATCAAAAAATGAACACGGTAAAAGTACGACCAATGAAGAAAAAAATTAAAGCATCAATTTAAATTAAATTAAAGCAAAGGAAAAGTTTTGTACAATTATATGCCAATAAATCTGACAATCAGCAAAACCAATGAATATTTATGAAAATATAAATTATCCAAATTGGCCAATCAGGAATTCTTCCCTTCTCCATAGATCTGACAGACAGACTTCTAGTATTTTGTTTAAAACTTTTGCATGAATAATCATTAGGGAAATTGGTCTATAATTTTCTTTCTCTTTCAGCTCTTCCTAGTTTAGGTATTAGCACCATATTTATGTGGTAAAAGGAGCTGGATAGGATATTTTCTTTGCCTATTTTTCCAAATAGCTTATACAGTATTGGAATCAATTTTTATTTAAATATCTGGTAGAATTCACTTGTGAATTCATCTGGTCCTGGGGATTTTTTCTTAGAGAGTTCAGTAATGGCTTCTTCAATTTATTTTTCCAAGAAAGGGTTATTTAGATATTGTTTCCTGATCTAGTCTACCTGGAAGAATTCATGACTAAAAACGAGATAAAAAACATTATAAAATGTAAAATAGACAATTTTAATTATATTAAATTAAAGAGCTTTTGCACAAACAAAATCAATGCAACCAAGATTAGATGGCAAGAAGAAAGCTGAGAAACAATCTTTATAACAAGTGTCTCTTTCTGAGGTACCACTTCAGATCTATCTGATTGGTTAATATGACAAAAAAAGAAAAATAATAGATGTTGAAAAGGATGTTGGAAAATTGGGACATGAATGCACTGTTGGTGGAATTACAACCTGATCCAACCATTCCAGAGAGCAATTAGAAACTATGCCCAAAGGAACCAAACTGTGCATACCACTCGATCTAGCAATATCATTACTGTGTCTGTATCCCAAAGAGATCATAAAAAAGGGAAAAGGATCTCCATGTACAAAAATATTTGTAGCAGCCCTTTATATGTTGACAAAGTACTGGAAATTGAGGGGATGCCCGTCAATTGGGAAATGGCTGAACAAGCTGTGGTATATGAATATAATGGAACAGTATTGTGCAATAAGAAATGATAAAAAAGTAGATTTCAAAAAAACCTAGAAAGTCTTGTACAAACTGATGCAAAATGAAATGAGCAGAAGCAGGAAAACACTGAACCAAGCACAGGAACATTGTGTGATTATCAACTAGGAATGACTAAGCTCTTCTCAACAACACACTGATCCAAGAGGAGTACAAAGGGCTCACAGGAAGGAAAAAGCTATCCACATCCAGATAAAAAACTGATGGACTCTAAATGCAGATCAAAGTATACTTCTTCATTTACTTTGTTCTTTTTTCGTGTTTTTCCTTTTGATCTGTTTTTTGTTTCACAACTTTGACTAATACGGAAATGTTTTACACAATAGGACATGTACAATCTATATCAAATTGCCTACCACTTTAGGAAGAGAGGAATAGAGGGAAGGAGAAAAATTTGGAACTCGAAGTCTAAATATTGCTTGACTATTGCTAAATATTGTCTTGACTTGTAATTGGGGAAAAAATAAAATACTATTTAAAAAAGAGAGATTACAGAAGACACCTGTGCTACTCCATGACCTATATCCACATTCAGATCACAATTCCAAGAAGGAAAGGAGTGTTTGTAGTCATAAGACTGCAGGGGGCCTGAGGAGAAGTATTGATTGTGGCTTCCAGGGATCAGGGGGCCTTTCCTAGGTAAGAACCAGGGTGCAGATCTGGAGAGCAATGACCATACCTTTCTCCAGATCACACAACCTTGCAAGCAGTAAAAACTCCCAAACCCACAGAACTAGCTCTGAAAACAGCAGTGCAAAAAAAATTGAAACTTGGGACAGCTCCCTGATCAGAGCCCAGATTTTATATAAAGTTCAAACTCAAAAAATAGGCTAGAAAAAGGAGCAAAAAACAACAACAAATGAACCTGACCAAAAAAATCTACTGTGGCAACAGGGAAGATAAAGACACAAACTTAGAAGACAATGAGGTCAAAACTGCTTCAAGCAAAGCCTCGGGAAAAAAAGTGAATTTATAGAAGCCCAACAAGAATTCCAGAAAAAGCTTAAAAAAAAAATTTTTAAAAATCAAATAAGAATCACAGAGGAAAAATTGGGAAGAGAGGACAGCAATGCAAAAAAAAATTTAAAACAATTAACAGATTGGTAAAAGAGGCACAGAATTTTCCAAGTGGAAAAATTGCTCACTATAGAAAATAATTCCTTAAAAATCAGAATTAGGTAAGTAGCCTATGAGACATCAAGAAGCATGAGCCATGAGACATCAAGAAACAAGAAAGTCAAAAGAATATAAAAAAATAGAAGAAAATGTGAATTATCTCATTGAAAACACAACTGACCTAGAAAAGAGATAGAGGACAGATAATTTAAGAATTATTGGACTGAATAAAATACATGATCAAAGAACATCATGTTTCAAGAAATTATGAAGGTAAATGCCCCAATATTTAAGAGCCTAAAAGGTCAAATAGAAAAGTGAAAGAATTCAGTGATCACCTCCCTAAAGAGATCACAAAATGAAAATCCCCATGAATACTGTAGACAAATTCTAGAGCTCCCATGTCAAAAACTGCCACTTTTAAAAAAGATTAAAGTAAAGCAACTGAAGAACATAGTACTGTACTTAAAAAAATAATATCAATGAAAGATGGAGGAAAATATAAAACTAAATCATAAAACTTTAAAAATGAATGGATTAACCAATCCACTGAAACAGACAAATAAAAGGGACAGACTGGGTAATGAAACAAAACCCTAAGATCAGTTGCTTACGAGAAATACATGTAAAAAAAAAGACATAGGCAAAATAAAATTGAGGGGGATGAAAAAAATGTCAATATGTAGCAAAGTGAATACCAAAAAGCAAGAGTTGTGTAATTATGCTATGTGACAAAGCAAGAACATTAAAAAAAGGATAACCAAGGAAACTATATCATACTGAAAGAATCCATAGACAACACATCAATATCAGTAATAAACATATGCCTCAAATCCCTTAGCATCCAAATTTATAAAAGAAATATCTGTTCTACAAGAAGAAATAGAGAAATAACACAATAGTGACAGAAGACTTCAATGTGCCTCTCTTAGTTTTAGATAACCATAAAGATAAACAAAAGGAAAAAATGTAGAACCAAAGAAATTTCTTAAGAAACCCAAGTTAAAAGATTTATGGCATATTCTAAATAGAACAGCAAAAGACTGTACCTATTTCTTAGCACTACATGGAATTTCTACCAATAACCACGTACTAGGGTACAGAGATATTGCAAACAAATATAAAAGGGAAGAAATAGTCAATCCTTTACAGACCATCATGCAACAAAAACAGTAATTGGTTCAGGAATCACAAACAAAAGATACAGACCCAAATAAAGACAATAATTAAATCCTAAATAATGAGTGGGTCAAAGAACGAATCATAGAAACAGTTAATAAATATGTAAAATAAACAGATAGTTATGAAAAAATACAAAAAAAATGGTGGGATGTAGCTAAAAGTCTACAAGTGGAAAATGAAATCCATAAAAAACATACATCAACAAAAAAGAACAAGATTAATGAACTGAATATGAATTTTAAAAATATTAGAAACCCAGTAAGTAAACAAACCTAAAATGAGTGTGAAAGGGGAAATATTAAAATTAGAGGGGAAATAAATTGGAAACAAGAAATTCCGTAAAAATGATCATTAAATCCAAAATCTGGTTCTTTGAAAAAACTAATAAAATTGATAAACTATTATTTATTCTTATTAAAAAGAATGAAGTAAATCAAAATAACATAATAGCAAATGAAATATAGCCAAGGTGCTATATTTATATAGCGTGTACACATGCTAACAAAACTGAGAACACAAAAGAAATAGAGGAATGCCTTCAAAAATATAAAACACCCAAAGCATTGAAAGAGCAGATACAGATATTAAATAACAACCTCAGAAACGGAAAAAGATCTACCCGCAAAAAAAAAAGCAAAACACAAAACTATCAAAGAAAAGACCACTGGTTCTGATAGATTCACAGGAGAATTCTATCAAACTTTTTAGAAGAATAATTAGTACCCATACTTCAAAAGTTTCTCAAAAATTGAGAAAGAAATCACACTAAAATAATCCTTTAATAAGGCAAATATAGCCCTAATAAATAAACCAGGAAAATATAAATCAGAGAAAGAAAAGTAGAGGCCAATATCATTAATAAACTTTTACTTACTTAAAAATTTTAAACAAAATTGGACTATAGGTGATTAATCCAAGAAATCATTCATTATGACCAAGTGAGATTTAATCAAGGGATGCAAAGGTATTTCAACCTTAATAAAAAAAATGTACATAACTAATCATATTAAAAAAAATCAAAACATCCAAAATCATATGATCATTTCAACAAAAGCCGAAAAGACCTTTGAAAAAGTACATTCTTTCATGCTAAAAATTGTACACAGAATAGGTATAGACGGATTTCTTAAAAAATATTATTAAAAACATCTATCTAAAACCAGAAGTATTACATGCAATGAAGAAATACTAGAACCTTTTCCAATAAATATTATTTGGCATAGTCCTAGAAATGCTTGCAACAGCTATGACACAAGAGACGAAATTAAAGGAATAAGATATGTAAAGAGAGTCTAAAACTATCCCAGTTTGCTGAAGATGTGATGTTTTCCTTGGAAAATCTTAGAGAATCAGCAAAAACATTAATTGAGACAATTAACCTCAACAAAGTTGTAGGCTAGAAAAAGAATCTTTAAAAATCAGCAACATTTGTGTACAAAACAATAAAACACAAAAGCAGCAATAGAAAGGGGAATCCCCTTTCAAATAATTACAATATGCATGAAATATCTGGAAATTGACCTCCCAAAGCACACAAAAAACTTGTCTGGAATACAAAGTGTTCCTTAAGGAAATAAAGAACTATTTAAATAGTTGTAGTGCTCATGGTTAGATTGTGCCAAAATAACAAAAATGGTAAGTCTCCAGAAATTAATTTATACTTTTAATGCAATACCAATCAAAATAGCAAGAGCATCCTTAATAGAACTTGATAAAATGACAAAATTCATATGAAAAACAAGTGACAGAAAGAAAAATAACAGCTCAATGGGCTGAGATATAATTTAAGTATCTATGGATAAAATGTTCTATTTCTGGCTTTGTTTCTTTCTATCTATAATTCTAGATAAATCACAATACTCTTAATGATTCATGATTTCCTCACTGTGTGCAATCCCTCCACCAACACAAAGTTTATTCCCCTCCACATTTTACTAGCTGATAACCAATAAGTTTTCTGTGGTTGAAAAAATTCAATACCTAGGAGCAAGTCAGTAAGGGGCTTAAAAAAATTTAGGTAAACTAGTCCTTAAATGAAAGAAATATAATCTTTCACAAGGCCCTTATTTAAACCTATCAAATTCAAAATGACTGGCCAAGGTTTGTGTACCAATGCAAAGGCTTTTGAAATTCCAGGCATCTCTGTGCCATGATGAGAAATCAATGCAGGATTTTGCTGGTAGGACAAGCACTGCAAGGCATCATCACAACCTTAAGGTATTCTAAGGACAACTTGCTTCTCTCAACTATAGTTGGGAAAAGAGGAAGGTTGATGAAGGGCTAAGCCCACTGCTCCTGTGCATAGGACAATGATAAGTGATAAAATATAGAATGATGAGCTGTTCAAACGCTCATTTTACTTCCATTTTCTCTATTAAGGAGAATGATCTCTAGACTGGAAAGGTCAAACCCCAAAGGGCAAATAGAGATGAAAAAACAAGAAAACTAGGGAGATAGCAAGAGAACACCTAACTCTCACTGAAAAATGTATGTTACCAGGCCCAGATGAAAGACTTTTGAGAAATAAAAAGAAAGAACTGATGAATGACCATGAGACATTGTCAGTGATCTGTGAAAAACTGAGGAACAAAGGAAAGGGATGGCAAGACCCTGGAGGATGGTCAGTGTCTAATTTTTTAAAATGTCAAAAAAAAATCAAGCTTCCAAATTATGGTCCGACATCAATTCCTGGCAAAATTGTTGAATACATCATTTACTTAAAAGACAGTGAATATCTAATAAAGGAAGGGGTGATTACAAAGTTATAGCACGAGAATAAATTTGGATTTTGATTTGCTCACCTAAACATATTTGTTACAAGGGCTTTTCTTTACAATTTCTTCCAATGGGGAGGATTAGAGGAGAGGAGGAGAGAAGGAAGGAAAGAAGGAAGGAAGAATGGAAGGAAATGGGGAGGGGGGGAATAGGGAAGGAGAGCCACTGAGATACCTTGTTAAAAAATTCAAAAACATGAGGCCAAAAAGAATAACAGACAAGTAGGATACCTTTGAAAGCTATAAACTGGACTTACCAGTATCTGTTTGTAAGAGATCTACAGTTTCGTTTACAAGACCCTTTTTCTGTTCTATTATGTTTATGGAAATGCCCACTTTACTTCATATTTGTTAAGTTCAAGGAAAAAAAATCAATACAAAAAAACAAAGTCTTGGGTTTTTTTCTTTTTTTTATTTAAGCTTTTTTCTTTTTTAAGATGAAACTTCTGTAGCCTCAGTAAGAATAAAATGTTGTGGGAAGTTAAAAAAACAAACAAACCACAAAGATGCAGTCTGATTTCCTCATGAGCAGGTCAGGTTATAATAACCTTATTTTGTTTTTGACTGGGTAGAATGATAAGATCAAGGGGATGCTGTAGAAATACATTGCCTGGATTTTGGTGAAGCAGTTGGCAAAGCCTCATGATAATGTTGAGGAAAAAATGGAGAAGTATGAATCAAACTGACTGAGTAAACCCAAAGAGTAGTTATGAATGGCTCAATGTCAATCTGAAAGAAGAGTGTCAGTGGACTGCCCCAGGATTCTGGTCTGGAACTTATGATGGTTTGTATGTTTATCTACGAAGTAAGTCATATTTTTATTAAATATGTCGGTTACACAAAGTTAGGAGGCTAATAAACATGATGGGATGACAGAATCATTATCCGGAAATAATCTTAAAAGGCTAGAACATTAAGTCAAACCTAACAAAATGAAATTTCTTAGGGATAAATGTTGTCTTACACTTTGGTTTAAAATGAAAGCAATATTGGTTGTTTGTCTTTCATGCCTGAAAAGAACCAAAATTACATCACTATGTCAGGGTCAAGGTACAGCGTGTCTGACTGTGGCAGATTAGACTAGTACAAGCCTGGGAAAACTCTACCATAAGTGCGGCATAAATACTCCATATGAACATTTGGAGTGGAGATGGCTCTAAATTTGCACATTTCACATTTCTTTTGAGCTACTGCAGTTCTGATTTGCTAGCACCTTCCCTGATACAAGCACGCCACACTGGGAGGGATCCCATGCTAGTGTCTCCTATATCTCACAATCGTTTCCAAAGTTCTTTAGAGAGACCTTGACAATGTCCTCGTATCATTTTTGTGACCACTATGTGGGTGCTTGCCTTGTGTGAGTTCTCCATAAAATATTTCTTTAGGTAAACATATGTTTGGCATTCAGACTATGTGGCCAGTGCATCTGAGTTGCACTCTCTACAGTAGCATTTGAATGCTTGGCAGTTCAGCTTGGGAAAAGATCTGTGTTTGGTACCTTATCTTGATAGATGATCATCAGAATCTTCCCAAGACAATTCAAATGGAAGCAATTTAGTTTCCTGGCCTGAACCTAGTAGACCATCCAGGTTTCAGAGGCATGTAACAATGAGGTCAGCACAATGACTCTGTAGACCTTCAGTGTAGTAGGCAGTCTAATGTTTCTTCTCTCTCACACTTTCTTTCAGAGTCTCCCAAACACTGAACTAGCTCTGGCAATGTGTGTATCAACCTCATTATCTATGTGGACATCCCTGGAAAGCATATTGGTAGAAAACTGAACTCATCCAAGGCATTCAAAATTTCTCCATTTGCAGTAACCAAGGGTTTCACATATTCAGTTGGAAGCATGGCTAGAGAACAATCAACTTCATGGTCAGTGGCTTCAGTATTGATTGATGATGGTCTATGGAGAATGCTATGGAAGTGTTTAGCCCACCACATCCATATCACTAATCAATGTGGCTCCAACAACGCTATGGAGATGACATGTACCATAAGCCTTTGCCTCATAAACAGCCTTAGAGGAATTATAAAATTCTTACTATAAACATAAAACTGAGCCAAGAAGCCTGCATCTCTCTAAGCTTCACCTGCACTTTACTTTTGATGGAATTAAATGTTGCCTTCTTAGAAACAAATGAATTATCTGGCTGATAAACCTTGTGGAGTTTTTTGTTTAGCCATTTCTGAATTTCCCCATCATTTTCATCAAACCAGTTTTGATGCCTGTGAGTGTTCTAGCTGAGATGAGTAAATGTGATGCTGTACACCAAATCTCTGAAAGCTGATCACTCCTTTTCTGTTCCACTGTTGCCCACAAGGTGCTGGCTTAGCCTTACTCCTAAGTTAGCAACAAATTGTTCATGTATGGAGAAGTGCTCTAATCTGTTGACATTAGGTCTTTCAGTAGTTGTCTTGCTGTGGGAGTGCAGCTTTTGTTAAAGTAAAATGTTTACCTTTGAGGGGATATGTCTATGATCGATCTAGCACTCTGCACCAAACAGCACCTTCTTCACTCTCACATCTTTTCTGTCTCTTCTTCTTATGATGACAGTCTATTAAATGCCAAAGTTTGCTGCAATGTTGTATCCATGAAATTTTATTGTTAGGTAAATGGAAGACAGTGTTGGTGATGAGAAGGTCATGAGACACATATGTCTTCAATAGTAAATGACCATTGCTGTTACTACTTCCAACTCTATTCCTCCCAAGGACTCATTGTTATGTCTGATAGGCTGTGCCTACTCTGGCATTAAAGTCACCCAGAATTACAAGCTTGTCCTCTTTGAGCACACTGATAATGAGGGACTCTAGGTCTTCATAAAATTTTTCTTTGACCTTATCAGGATTCATCATTGTAGGGTCACATGCACTGATAATGGTGGTGTGGTGCTTTCCTGCAAGTAACAATTACACTGTCATGAACCTGCCATTTACTCCTCTTGGTAGGCATACAAACTTGTTGACTAGTTTAGTTTTGATGACATAAACTATGCCAGCTTCATAGCTCTCTCATCACTGCAACCACTCTAGAAAAATGTGCATCAAACTCCAACTTTGGTAAGCTGGCCTTCATTTGCCAGCCTTCTTTTACTTGGGGCTACTATTTTTATGCAATATTTGCTTAGTTCTCTTCCAACAAGAGCTATTCATCTGTCAGGTCCACTGGATTTTGTGTTGTCCATAAGTGTGTGCACATTCCATGTACCAATGGTAAGTGGAATCATCTTTGCAAAAGTTTTTTTTATGTTTCAACCTCATGGTGGGAGGCCAGAGTTGGGTGAAACAGACAATTTAGGTTACTTTTTCTAGACCCTTCCTCAAGCCTGGAGGTAAGCAATGTGGTCCTTATAAAAGGACACCTGGGGTTTTTTGCCAAATCCCACTGCTACTTCTGTCCAGCAGGAAGATGACCCTATGGCCTGGGCCACCTGTGTACAGGGGTATGACTACAGCTCCCAGTGCTTCATCACTTGCTTGTCTCCACAAGACTTTGAGGTAGGGAAAAATGGTAAAATGGTATGAGTAACATCTTTTGACTCACACATAAACTGGATTTAAGTAAGGTTGTGTGAAGTCACTGGCCTCTCTCTTCCAGAATCATAGGGGTCCAGTGGCAAAAAAAAAAAAGTCAAGATGACTGGTGATGGCTCAGGGTGCAGTGGATGACCTTGGTACCTTCAGCATCTAAACGCTCCACAGTGTCTACTTCAGCTGCCTTCACGGCCATTGGAACAAATAGTTCTCATCTGCCCATTCTGTCAAGACAATCTTCATATGTTTGGGGTAGATGCCTCCCTAACTCACCAACAGGTTTGAAGCCCCTTGGTTACTCTCAACCTGAGTTAGCCTGTCTGTCAAAATGGTTTAACAGGGTATAAATACCAGGGGAACAATATAGCTAGACAATAGTTCACCTTTAAGTGATAGAGGATTCTAAATGGATTGCAATGTCAAAATGAATAAAAGACGTGATCTGGAAGGTTAAAAAAAATTAATGCAATCACGTGCATAATGCATACTGCAATTAGAGGAATAGTGACCAGGATGAGGAGGTGATAGTTCCATTGTACTTTGCACCAACCATATCACAGAAAATAGTAGATGACCCTCTGTTGGAAATGTTTTAGTGGGCATTCTTGTTCAAGCACACAATGGCTCTAGTGGACTAGATGATTTCTATGTTCCCTTCCAGCTCTGAAATTCTCTGATTCTAATATCTTCATTCATAAGTTGGATGTGAAAATTACCCCGTACATAATTATTTAGCATTTATAAGTATACAAGATTAAATATAAAACATGATATAACAAAGAGCTTCCATTCAATATTTTAAGATTGAAATATACATAAAGGTAACATGCAACATTAGTCGATCAACTGTCTAAATCTTGTATAAGGCACTTTCCTTATAGAATTAGGAGAAGCAGTATTAAGTCGTTTTTAAAAAAAGATAGTCTGAAAAATTTCTTGCTCATAAAATTAAAAACTATATTCAAAGAGACATTTGGATATCATCAGGAGGAATACAAACGAAACTCTAACTTTATCATTTCTTACTTTTCAAGTCCCTAATGCATCAACCAATACATTGTAAAATAATGTTTAAATTCACTGTAACACTGTACTGCTTAATACATTTTGAAACTCTGCAGTCTCACAATTCACTACAAAAGCACAAAAGCATATTATATTCATCACTCAGTAATAAAACAATTATCTAGAAGCCCAAAGACAGTATGAAACCCTAGTAATATGTGAATACAGTTCAACCTACAGCACCTACATGTCCAAACTTAACATCTGTTTCCTGTTCATATTTTCACAAACAGTTTTGCATTACTAGATGTAATTGTATTTTTCTCAGTAAGAAAAAAATATAATATAAAGCTTGTTTTTTGCTCATCTGTATGTAATAAAGAGACCAAATTTTGAAACTCTATGACTGCAATGAAACTCATGTCTTTAATCATGACAGAAACAGTTGATCTCCCCCAACCCTCACACTGTGGTATCTACTAATAACTGAAATGAAAACACTAACCACATGGAAAGCAGAAAACTATTATAGCATTGAAGGTCTGTAGGCTAACTGAGTGGGTCTGTTTCAAGCTGACTTTACACACACAGAGACATAGACAAAAGGCAAAATATCCCTCCCAGAGATGAAACCTCTGCAACATCACATGCAGAATATGGTATAGAATTCTGATTATGTAGTAGCTGTATAACCACAGCTATAATACATAAGAAAGATTCAAACGGAAACAGTTTTTCAGGCCAATATATTTTGCCTTGAGAGTCAGTGCAGTGTTACGGATAAAAATGTGGTCTTGGGATCAGGAAGACCTGGGTACCAGGCCTGCCTAGCACACATCTTAGCATTGTGGCCCTGGGCAAATGATAACTTATCTATGACTCAGGCAAATTTCTAAAACTATAAATTGCAGAACAAGTCTTGATCTATATTGGTAGAGGGAGTTTCTTCACTAGGAGTTTTCTACTTCAATGAAATAACAAGTCCAGTCTAAGAAGTATCTTGCTTCAACAATTACTACTTTCAAAACTTCACATGGCTTAGCAGATGGTCAGTAGGATTATTACTCCTTAATTTTAGATCCAATTCCATATTTCTGTGATTGCAATGCAATTTACGTTCCTTGGCTTTAAGGAAAGCACAGATGGGATAATAGTTTTAGAGTTGGAAAAGAAACTAAAGGTAAGGTAATCCAATCTTCTCCTTTTATACAAAAAGTAACTGAAGACAAACAAAGTGAAATGGCTTGTGAAATGTTAAGAAGATTGTAGGTGACAAAGCTGGGATTTGAACCTGGTTCATTTGACTCCAATCTTGGCATTCATTGAACCATATTGCCTATTTAATCTCATTAGACAATGGAAATAAGTTCTACTTAGCCATTCACAGAAATTCAAAGCAGGAATTTTAGAAGTAATCTAGTTGAACTTTTTCCTTTGATATATGGACAGATTGAGGGGCAATAGTTTGGGATAGCAGCAAGGGTGTTAAACCTGGTTCAGGAAAACATGGGTTAAAGTCCTGCCTCTAAAACATGCTAGCTGTGTAAGTCACTTCACCAAGTTTGTGGAAGTGAAAAACTGTGGATGTGAAACAGTGAATATAATGTCAGCTAATAGCTAATAATAGCGTTCATTTATTTGGTGCTCTAAGGAAAGTGTGATACATATATTATCACATTTGATCCTTACAATAACCCTGTGAGATAGATGCGAATATTATTTTCATTTTACAAATGGGGAAACTGAAGTAGAGGTTAAGTGACTTGCTCAGGGCCACACAGCTAGTGTCTAAGGTAATATTCGAATTCAGGTCTTGACTTCAAGTCTGGGCAGCACTCTTTCTACGTTACCTAGCTGCCTCTAGCATATCAGGCTTTTTTTGAGGGGAGGTGAGGGATGCACTAGTTAGTTCTGAAGAGTTGTTTTTTTGTTTGTTTGCTTAAATATTTTTTTTTTCTGAAGCACTGTCTCTCCAGAAAGGCAGAAGGGAGAGAAATATTGAGAAATATAGGAAATATAAAAACAGAAGATATCAATAATGATATATTTTTTTAAAATGTCATAGCTTTAGTTTTCTTACCTATAAAATGGGCATAATACCTTTGGTATCTACCTCAAAGCTTTTGTTCAAATGAAGTAACTAAAGTGCTTTGCAATTTTAAAGTGTTATGTAAATTCCAATTACTATCATTACTACTTAAAATCACATAATTAATAAGAGTTAGAAGCAAACTTGAGATGTCCTGACTTCAAGTCCCATGATCTTTTCCTGTACCTCTCTGACTTTTCCTCCAGTTTGAAAATTTAAATTATTTTGCTTGTTTGATAAAAGTTGTTCTAAAGATTATAGCTGCTGCTTTTTTTAAGGAGATAGTTTATGTTTCTTTAAAATATAGAAACAATTATTTGAAGACCACCAAAACATATTTGGTGCTTTTTTTAATTTCCTTAAATGAACACTGCTCATTCCTATATCCTTCATTTGAACAGATGTTAGACTGGGTCATATAATGAAGTAAGAGCCTCTGCCCATAAGTTCCCTTCAGAAATATGTCTAACAAGCACCAATAACAGAATCTGGAAAAAAATCTATGGCTATGATCCATTTTTTTTCTTTCAGATCAATTGTTATAATGTAGTTCAAGGGCAGACATGATATATTTCTTCTAATGCAGGCTTCAGAATATACATGTGAACAGCTTTTTTCCCTTGTTATATGTATACTCATTTAAATATTACATCTGCTACTGACGAGAATTAACTTTGTCATCATCTGATAATGTAAGATGTGTTAGAAAATTTCTATGCATGACTTTATTTCCTCTTATAGAATGATGAGTAAAAATAGTAGCTAAGTATACTTTCTAACATGGAAACTCTAAGGAACAAAGTAAATCATTTAATAAAATTAAGGGCGTTGTTAAACAACTATACATTGGATCTCCCTATTGTGCTTACTGCTCTCTACACTGTATTATCTATATACATGCCAAGTTTTTCCTGTCTTTGAGGGCAGGGGTTGTGCCATTTATCACTTTAATATCTCCAGGGCCTATCCATAATACCTCAAACCAATTACCTATGTATTTCTCCATACTTTTGAATATTACTTTTCTCCTTGCTTCAGCAATCTCACTAGTGGGCATATAAATCAAGAAGCTAAAAAAAAACAACCCTAAATGAAAGGTCCAATATAGAAAAAAGTATTCATAGCAGGACCCTACCTTATGAATAGTACACACAGTAGCAAACACTGGAAACAAAATGGGTGCTAACAACTTGGGAAATGACCGCATTTCTATGGAAGATAAATGTAATGGAATGTTGTAATCTAGTAAAAAATAATAAAAGCGGGGTGAAGCTAAGATGGCAGCTGAAAAGCAGGGACTTGAGTGAGCTACCCCCAAGTCTCTCCAAAAACCTCTTAAAAAATGGCTGTGAACAAATTCTAGAGCTGCAGAACCCACGGAATAGCAGGGGGAAGCAGGACAGCCTGGATGGTGGCTGCGTTAAGGTCTAGCGCATGGAGCTGGGAGCAGAGGCCAGTGTGGGCTGCACCTGGACCAACCAGACCAACCAACCAGTGAGCTGTGGCAGTTACCAGACTTCTCAACCCACAAACACCAAAGACAACAGAGAAGGCTAGCGGGAAAAGCTACTGGGACAGAGTGAAAGGAGTTTGTGGTCGGTCACTGCCCAGGAGCAGCAGAGGTGATGCAGCTCTGAGGCTGCTTACAGAGCTACAGCTGCAGTTAGTTCAGGCCCCAGGCCCACCTGGTGAGAGGAATTGAGCGGCTGCTATTGTTGTTAGGAGTTTACAAACGGATGAGATGACACATCTGTTTGAATTTCTTACAGGATCGTATGAAAAAAGATTTTAAGCTAGAAAGGACTCCAGAAGCCATCTAGTCGAGGCTCATTTTACAAAATGAGAAAACTGAGGAGGCAAAGGACATAAAGGGAGCAAGCATCAGAGGTGGGATCTGACAATACCACCTGCACTGCACCACCTTCATTATCTTATACCACTCTCACAACAATGACAGATAAGTGGGAAAGTGTATGACGATCCTACTTTTAACAAATGAGGGAAGTGGGGGTCAGAAGTCACTCTATCTCTACAATACAGAATCTGCCTCCTTTGTGCCAGTTCCTCACAATTGATGATCTCAGGTCTGAAAAGATCACAAAAAGGATTCATCAAACAAGATTCAGACATTTATATAGGTCCAGGTCTCAAAAACGTCCCAAAAGAAACTGCATTATGATCAATTTTTATTTTGATGGGCACTTAATTTTTTTTAAGCATTTTTTTTTTTGAGAAGGGAAGGCCAAGCAATTGGGGTTAAGTGACTTGCCCAAGGTCACACAGCTATTAAATGTCAAGTGTCCAAGGCCATATTTGAACTCAGGTCCTCCTGACTCCAGGGCCAGTTCTCTATTCACTGTGCCACCTAGCTGCCCTGCCACTTACCTTTCATAGATGATCAATCAATAGATTCATTAAAGATTGAACAATGTAGATTGAAGTGAGATAATAAAATATTCTATGAGTGGAAATGATGTAGATTTAAAATTTTTAAAGGGAATTTCAAAGCTAGAATTATTCTTCTGGTACTTAAAGTAATATATTCTTGACTTCAAAATGGATTCAACTGAACTCAATTAGTATTTATCAAGCATCTACTATGTGCCTGGCACTGAGCTAAGTTGGGGGTGGGTGTGGGGAGTAAGACAAAAAGACAAAAACAAAACAATCTACTAGCCTTCCTGGTGCTTACATCACAGCAGGAGGGTGGTGGTGGTGGGAAACAACATATACTCAGATATATACCAAGTAAATATAAAGTAATTTTAGGAATACGGGCACTAAGAACTAGGTGAATCAGTTAAGGCCTATTTAAGGAGAGAGTAATTCAGCTGAACTAAGCTTAAAAAGATCTAGGATTTCCTAAAAGAAGAGATGACAAGAGAGAACATGTCAACATTCTGTGCAAAGAAGTAGAAGAATGCCATGGGAAGACTAGGAACAGTAATAACAGCTACCATTCCCATTTATGCAGCACTTTAACAAAATGTTTTTAAATAGCACAAAAATTAGCACTATTTTACAAATGAGATTGAACCTCAAAAAGGTGAAGAGACGTGTCCATAGTTATCCATCAAGTTAAGTGTCTGAGGTGGGATCTGATCCAGAATGACAACATCTGAGTGCTGGAAGGGACCTCCGTGGCCATCTTAGTCCACCCTTAGATGAAAAGAACCTCTGATCTAACACACCCACCCAGCAGGTGATCAGCCTCTGCGGAAAGAGCTCCCAAAAGGGGGTGGGGGGACTCTTCTCCAGAAAACTGATTACATCTAGTGTAAATTAGCCTCTTTCCAACTGCCTTGATCCTGGTTTAGCCTCCTGGGGCCAAAAAGAACACATCTGATCTCTCTTACACATTACCAACCTGCAAGGACTTGTAGTTACTATGTCTATGTCCTCTCTGACTCTTCTCTTTTTCAGACCAAACATCTCTAATGTAACGGGGTGAGTTAGAGCTGACCCCTGCCCTCTTTGGACCTCTGCACCCTGGGCCTGCTGAGGTAAACTCGGGCCTCTGAAGTAAGGGTGGAACAAGATGGAGTCAGGAGGAAGGGTCTCGCCCTTGTTGGCAACGTGGCAGTTCCGGGTCTTTGTCCAGACTTGCCAGAGCACAAGGGAATCCTGCGGAGAGCGCGGGAAGGACAGGGGAGGAGAGTAGGAGGAACCGGGGTGGCCCTAGTGCCTATGTTACCAAAGATATAAAAGTCTGATACTAACCTGAATAAAACGGAGTTGCTCACCATCTTGCCTCCCGCCTCATTCACTGCCTGTGAGATCAGGCCTTTGCTGGACAAAGGCCTGGGATTTGGGGGTGGTAGGGACCCCCAACACTTTAATTCCTTCAATCAATACTAAGGATATGAACTCAAGGCCCTTCACCATAATGTCAGCCCTACTCTGGACAGTCTGTGGCTTGTTATTGTTCTTAAGCTGTGGTGCCCAGTACTGAACACAGACCTGGAGACGAGGTCTGACTAATGCAGAATACAGTGAGACTATACTACCTCTCTACTCCTTGAAGTTATTTATGTTCCTCTTAATGCATCTTAGAACTTATTGGGCAGCTAGACCACATTACTGACTCATACTGAGCTTGTAGAACCCAGGTATTCTGATCCCAAGCCCAATATTCTCTCACCTACACCAGGCTAGGGAAATCATAAGGGTCTATATCTGCCACATTTGCAACATTCCTAGTCCTCAGGTACCTAAGGAAGTCAAAACCCAGGTGACTGATGAGACCTACAGCACCAGAAACTGTCATCTGAGCAGGGGTACTGCAACACTCTAGGGGAGATAGCAGTCAAAGAAAATGCTAATTACCTAGAGAGGGAAGGGGAAATTCTGTCTCATCTCTTGAAGATGGACCTTCAATATGCGTTGTTTGCTGCTACTGCTGATTCAGCCTTATATTGCCTCAGCTACCAGTTACCATGGATTTTGTTCCAATACCCAATTATGGGAGATAGCTCAGATTCTGCTTGGTCACTGAGTCAGAATTTTTCCCCTTGATCCCTTACGTAAAGCACAAAAAATACGAATGCCACACTACAATCTTCATGCCTATTCTTTGGATTAGCTTCTGGAATTTACGGAATCTCAGAATGTTGTTAGAAAGACCTATACAGGTCTTCTTATACAATTCTTTCAGTTTAAAAATTGTAAAACTGAGGATCAAAAATGTCTCAACATAAACATTTTGCTATAGTTGTATCGTAAATTCAATCAAAATATCAATAAATTTATTTAATCAATTTATTAAATACCTACTATGTGCCAGGAACTCTGCTTGTCCCTGGAGATATAAAAACAAACAAAAAAAATTAATCTGCATTCTCAGGGAACTTACACTCTAATTGTGAAGACAACAACGTATGAGGTAGGTAAATACAAAGTGGTTTGAGAAGGCACCAGCAGTTGGGGAATAAGGAAAGGCTTTATTGTTGAAGTGGTGTTTGAATAATATCTTAAAGGTAGAGAAGGATTCCATGAAGTGGAGAAGGGGAATATATTACAGGCAGTGGGGATAGCAAGTGCGGGACAGAAAGACAATCTGACTAGACAGCAGAGTGAAGTTCCAGGGCTGGTAGGAAGGAATAATGTACCAGGAGGCTAGAAACAAGCTTGTGAAGCTAAACAAAGTTTATATTTTAGAGGCCATGAGATGCTAGAGTTGGTTGAGGGAGTAACATGGTCAAATTTATGTTTATGGAAAACCACTTTGACAGCAGTGTAAATAATTCACTGGAACAGAGACAGATGAAAAGTGAAGATAAATTAAGAGACCTTTGTAATAATCAAGGTGAGAGGTGATAAGAACTGTAACTAAGGTGGGAGCTGACATAACAGGGAAAGGCTTGGATTTCAAATATGTAGTGGTAGTTGAAGTGTTAAGATACACCAACTGACTGAAAATGTAGAATAAGGAATAGTAAAGAAATGAGGATAATGCTGAGTTTGTTAATCTGGGACAATGGAAGAAGGGTGGTACCTTTGGCCTTTGAGAACACTAATGGTGGTGGCTTTAATTACTTATTCATTTGATTAACAATGAAAGCACTCATAATAAATGAAATTAGTAGCTAAATGTTGGATCTAATACTCATTTCCTGGTATTTACATTACCTTTTGTTTGGTGTCCTACAGCCAAGATATATTTTATACAGTTAAAGAATGTTTACTGCTGAGGTAATGTTTGTCATAGTCCACTGTAAGTCTCATTTAACTGTGATCTTTTTCTATCAGTAATCTACCAATGAAATAAGCTTGCATTTCAAATGACTGATAACAAATAACACCAAATGCAAAATTAGATACGGATCTATCTGAATTTAAATACATTTCAGTCACTAATTTGTTAAAGAAAAATACACTAGCAAATCAATCAGAACAGGTTAATTTCTATAACTTAAACTGATCAGAGTGTAGCTGCATATTCTTTGAGGTGCTCTACCACAAGAATTGAAGAAAATTTGCATTTAAATTATACTTTAATATGTAAGTCTGGGGGCTGGGATTTACAACCCTGAAACCTTGTATTAGAGGAGGCCTAAACCCTAGCACTTTTCTTTAATCAAATAATGCTTTTGATGTAGCAAAGTTTCCACAAAACAAAACAAGAGCTATTCATGCAAATACATATGTCCTTTAAAACAGAGTGGATTATGTTATTTTATTTTCCACTAATGGACATTTGGAAAAATTTCAGAAACATTTGAATGACCCAGCTTGATTTCCACTGAACCACTTGTAGCATATTCTGCTACTACAAATGACTTATGGGGAAACTCCTGTAATCCATCCAATACTGCTTTTGCTCTGATTATACACAAGTAGAATACATTGAAAAGTAATGTCTTAACTTTCCAACTAAAGAAAGACCACTATTTAATGGCATGTAACATTTAAGAATTTTTCTATTTAAATTTTGAACATAAAACACTTTTATGTGGGGCATTTTTGTAGTAGGAAAAGAAAATTTTGAGAGAAATACCAAATGTTCCTTAAGCTAGAAAGTGACATTATATAAGCAGATGAGAAAATGAAGTAAAAATTGAAACTAGGTGAAGAATTACCTCCAATGAAATTTGCTTTCTGAAAATCTACTGATTTTCTCTGATTCTTCTGAGCAAAGTGAAACTGTTAAAACATTACGCGCATTCCCTAGCTTCTTCATGCTTGGGGATAATGGCTGGATCAGATTCCTGTTTTTTCTTGATATACACAGAACAGAAAAAGGAAAACTGCACATAGAACAGCAAGTCTCTATCAATGTACTTGCTCCTGTTATTAAGTGTAATAAAATTAACAGGGATTTTTCAAATCTTCACAGCTTGTATGCAATTCTTTCTGGCTTTCTGTTCTCCTCTGTGCATTAAAAAAAAAATCTTTGGTGATATGCCTTTCTTTTACAGTGGACTGAGGATGACACAATATAAGAGGTAAAATGCTTTGCCCAGAATTACAGTCAGTATATATCAGAGGAGGGTCTTCAAACTAGATTTTCCTGGCTTTGTAGCCAGTTCTCTGTGTATAAAACCATGAAACTATGTTAATTGTTTTAAACTTCCATGCTCACTTGAGACTAAACTATGACTATTTTTCACTATTATAAGCTCTAGGTAGGATGATGTTTCTGGAAGTCACTTGTAAGAGACCAGTTTTCAATTAAGGCAAAGAAAACAGGACTAAAGTGACAGGAAGAACTAACAGGAAAGACGAAAAGAATACCATGTTAAATTCTAAACAATATCCATATTTTCTAGGCCCACAAAGTCATAACAGACAAACAGGTCTCTTCTTAATGGTTTGAGTATCACTGATTTCTTGAATTGATGAAGAAAATCAGGCTTACAGATGGTGTTTTGTGAAGTATGAACTAAATTAATTTTGACAGGTGACAAGGAAAGTTACTTATCTTCTCACATGAAATTAAGTATTTAAGGGATTGCCAGGTGAGAATTGGCTTTTAAAGATTCAGAATAAAGAGAATCCATACATAGATCTAACTCCAGGGTAAATTGTAATGCATTCTGTCAATAAAAAAAATTTAAAGCAATATTTCTGTACCACAATAAAACATCTACACAGATTTTAAAAAATATCGTAGGGGCAGAGAGAAGATGGCCAAATAGAAGCAGAGACCTGCTTGAGTTCTCCCCCTAAACCCCTCAAAATACCTGTAAAATGACTCTAAACAAATTCTAGAGCAGCAAAAGCCACAAAATGACAGAGTAAAACAGATTTCCAGCCCAAGACAAGCTGGAAGGCCAAGAGGAAAGGTCTATCACACCTGGCTTGCAGAGGAGCGCAGCCTAACTTGGGCCATGCCAGCACAGATGGGATTGGAGCAGGCCTCAGGGCACTGAATCAGTCACTGACAGCTGCAGCAGTTTCCAGACTTTTCAACCCACAAATACCAAAGACAGCTTCAAAGGTCAGTGAGAAAGCTCTCTCACCTGGGTGAGAGAGGAGGGGCTTGTTCAGGCCCGGCTAAGCTCCAGGGCGGCAGCAGCCACTTCTACAGGGGCTGTTGCTTCTGGAGCTCTCAGTCAGCCTACAGACATTGGAAAATCCAGGAGCTGATCTGGGTCACAGTTCTGGGTGGTGATCCTGGGGTGAGGAGGAGCATTGGTATGGCGGAGCTAGTGGTGGCTGTGGAGAGAAAACCTTCTTCACAGTTCAAGGGCGGAAAGAGTGCTTGTGTTTGCTCACAGACCAGAGCATAGGCCAGGAGAGGAGTGAACACCTCTCTTTGGATCATACCACTTTGGAGGACCTGAGAATTTACAGGTCCCTAGAGATATCTCTGAGAACAGCTGCACAAAACCCTTGAAACTTAGGCAATGCACCCTCCACTTAACAAAGAGCTCCAAAGTCAAATAACTGGCTGGGAAAATGAGCAAACAGGGGAAAAAATAAGACTATAGAAGGTTACTTTCTTGGTGAAAAGGTATTCTCTTATGTCCTTCGTGGCGAGAAAGATCAAACCATACCAATAGAAGAAGATCAAAGCATACAACCTAAGGAAGACATCAAGGTCAAGGCTCCTACATCTAAAGCCTCAAAGAAAAAAATGAAATGGTCTCAGGCCATGGAAGAGCTCTAAAATTATTTTGAAAATCAAGTAAGAGAAGTAAAGGAAAAATTGGGAAATGAGAGCAATGCAAGAAAATCATGAAAAATAAGTCAACAGCTTGCTAAAAGAGACCTAAAAAATGCTGAAGAAAATACCTTTAAAAATAGACTTACCCAAAAGGCAAAAGAGATCCAAAAAGCCAATGTGGAGAAGAATGCCTTAAAAAGTAGAATTGGCAAAATGGAAAAGGAGGTCCAAAAGCTCACTGAAGAAAATAATTCCTTAAAAATTAGAATGGAGCAAATGGAAGCTAATGACTTTATGAGAAATCAAGAAATTATAAAACAAAACCAAAAAATGAAAAAATAGAAGACAACGTGAAATATTTCATTAGAAAAACAACTGACCTGGAAAAAAGATTCAGGAGAGATAATTTAAAAATTATTGGTCTACCTGAAAACCACGATCAAAAAAAGAGCCTAGAGATCATCTTTCAAGAAATTATCAAGGAAAACTGCCCTGATATTCTAGAACCAGAAGGCAAAATAGAAATAGGAAGAATTCACCAATCACCTCCTAAAAGAGATGCCAAAAGGAAAACTCCTAGGAATACTGTAGCCAAATTTCAGAGTTCCCAGGTCAAGGAGAAAACATTACAAGCAGCCAGAAAGAAACAATTCAAGTATTGTGGAAACACAATCAGGATAACACAAGATTTAGCAGCTTCTATACTAAGGGATCAGAGGGCTTGGAACATGATTCTCCAGAGGGCAAAGGAGGTGGGATTAAAACTAAGAATCACCTATCCAGCAAAACTGAGAATATTTCAGGGGGGAAAATGGAATTTCAATGAAATAGAAGACTATCAAGCGTTCTTGTTGAAAAGACCAGAGCTGAATAGAAAATCTCACTTTCAAATACAAGAATCAAGAAAAACATGAAAAGGCAAACAGGAAAGAAAAGCCATAAGGGGCTTATGAAAGTGGCACTGTTTATATTCCTACATGGAAACATGATATTTGTAACTCATGAGGCCTTTCTCAGTATTAAGGTAGCTTGAGGGAACATCACACATATACACATACATATACACATACAGATACATATACATATAATATACACACATATATGTATATATACACATACATGTATATATACACATACACACATATATACATACACATATATACACACACATATATATTATGAGTGTATGTGTGTATGTGTATATATACAGATATAGATATATGGATGTAGGTATATATGTATATATGTGTATGTATATGTATGTATATATAGATGGAGGGCACAGGGTGAGCTGAATATGAAGGGATGATATGTAAAAAAATTAAAATTAAGTGTTGAGAGCAATGTACTGGGAGAAATTAAAGGGAGAGGTAGAATGTAGTAAATCATCTCACATAAAAGAAGGAAGAAAAAGCTTTTAAAATGGAGGAGAAGAGGGGGGAGGTAAGAGGGAATAAGTGAGCCTTACTCTCATTGAATTTGGCTTAAGAAGGCAATAACACACTCAACTAGGTATGGAAATCTATCTTACCTTGAAGGAAAGCAGTGGCGAAAGGGACAAGAGAAAGAGGATAATAGAAGGGATGGCAGATTGGGGGAAGGGGTAATCAGAAGCAAACACTTTTGTGGGGGGACAAGTCAATGGAGAGAATGGAATAAATGAAGAGATACAGGGAAATGTGGTTAGTCTTTCCCAACATGAATATTATGGAAGTGTTTTGCATGGCAACACCTGTATGACCTATATCGAATTGCTTTCTCAATGAGAGTGGGTGGGGAGGGAGGAAGGGAGAGAATATGGAACTCAGAGCTTTAAAAAAATGAATGTTAAAATAACTGCTTTTGCATGCAACTGGGAAATATGATGTACAGGCAATGGGGTACAGAAATCTATCATGCCCTACAGTTAAATAGAGGGGAGGGGGATGGAAGAATGGGAGGTGATAGAAAGGAGGGCAGACTGGGGAAAGGGGTGGTCAGGGTGCACACTATCCTGGGGTGGGGGGAGGGGAGAGATGGGGAGTAAATTTGGAAATCAAAATTTTGTGGAAGTGCATGTTGAAAAATGAAAATAAATCACGTATAATATATAAATTATATATAATATATAAACAAATTATATATGATATAAATTATATATAATTTAAATATAGTACATAGTATATATATGCATATATATAAATATATAAAGAAAATATACTTTAGAATTAATGCTACCTTTAAAACAAAACTTTCCCCTCTTCCCTTTCTCTTCTACTTAAAACACCTATTTATTACTAATGAGACATCTGTAAAATGGGGATAGTATTAGCACCTACCTCCCAGGGGGATTGTGAGGATCAAATGAGATGATATTCATGAAGCACTTAGCACAGTCCCTGGGACATAGTAAGCACTATGTAAATGTTAGTTATTGTTAAATATGCTCAGGTCTTTCCCATCCTTTAAAAAAATCTTTACTTGATCATTCCAATTCTTCAAGCTTTTGTCCTTTTTTTTTCTCAGTTTGTTCATATCAAAACCATTAGAAAGGATTGCTTAAACTTAGAGCTTCCATTTCTTCAATTCCTGTCATTTCTCAATAATTTGCAAACTGGCTTCTGACATCAACACTCAACTAAACTATTCTTCCCAAGTTTACAAATTTCCAACCGAGTTGTACTCTTGGACTTCACCAGAATCTTATCCTACAATATCACATCTAACCTGAAGCTCATGACTCCTTTGCCTCTGAGATCTCTCCTTCCTTCTGATTATATTGGGTAGAGAATGGACCATAGAGAGCTCTTCCAAGATATTCCATTTAAGGAAGGTTCCCAGGGCAGCCACCTCCTCATTTCCTACCTTACCGTACTCCTGACTTCCCTTGTATCCAGGTACCCTCCTCCTCCTCCAAGCTTTTAGCTTCTTTTTGCATGTCTTTCTCCATTAGATCTTGAGATCCTGAAGGCAGGGACTGTCTTTTACCCTTCTTTGAGTCAACAATTCTTAGCACAATTAATGGCATACAGTAGGTGTTTAATTAATATACATTTATTGATTGAATGGTACGTTAGCTGGTACCATTAGTAGCTGGTAGCAATCTTACAAGTGGCTTAGTGATTAATAATGGTACCTTAGTTGCTTAATCCAAAAATCTTTTCTCAATTGTAATTCTACTTGATCCATCTGGTGCATCTGAGACTGCCTACCACCTGCTCCTCCTTGACTTCCACTACAATACTTTCTCTTGCTTCTCTTCAAACTCATCTGACCACTCTTCTGGATCATTAGGCTCTTCCCATCCACTAAGTGTGGGCATCCCCAAAGGCTTTGTCCTGGCACCCATTCTCTTTTCTCTCTAGATGATATCCAATCCCTTGGGTTCAGTCGTCAGTTTTATGCAGACCACAACACAATCTAAATATCTAGTACTAATGTCCCAAACTCTAGCCTTTCATTTCTAACTGCCAGTAAGTCACTTTCACTAAGATGTTACAGAGGCATCTCAAGCTTAACATCAATAAAAATAGTAGTCATTTTCCCTCAGCTCAGCCTTCCTCCAAACTTCCTTATTTCTGCTGAAGTAACCACTATCCATCTACTCAGTGAATTAATGGACAATTATCTATTCAGCACTTACTATGTAAATGGCACTATGCTAATTGTTGAAGATACAAAGAAGGACAAAAGGGAGTCCCTGACTTCAAGGGGATCACAATCCAATGGGGGAGATGATATGCAAACAGCTATGTACAAACAAGCTATATGCCAGATAAATAAGAAATAACCTATAGATGAAAGGCACTAGAATTAAGACAGTTTTAAAGAATTTTTGTACAAAGTGAAATCATGACTGGGACATGAAGGAAGCCAGGGAAAGTAGAGAAGAGGAGGGACAGCAGTCCAGGCAGAGGAGATAGTAAAAAGCCTGGAGTTGGGAGATGGAGTATTCTATTAGAGCAACAGCAAGGTGGCCAGTGTCACTGGATCTAGGAATATGTGGCAAGGAATAACATGTAAGACTGGAGAAGGGTTGGCTATTAACACTAAAGGATTTTATATTAGATCCTAGAGGTAACGGGGAATCATTGGAGTTTATTGAGTGGGGGTGGGTGGGTGATGTGGGCAGACTTGAGCTTAAAGAAAATCACTTTGGCAGCTGAATGGAAGATGGACTGGACTTGGGAGAGATCTGTGGCAAGCAGTGCAATCAGCAGGTTACTGAAACGGTAGAGAGGCATGAGGTGATGAGGGTTTGCATTAGGGTGGTGGCAATATCAGAACGGAGAAGGTGATATACTGGAGAGATGTTGCGAATGTGAAAGCAAGAGGCCTTGGCAACAGATTGGAAATGGGAGGCAAGAGATAATGAGGACTCAGGCCTGACACCTACATTGTGAGCCTGGGAGACTGGAGTGGTTGCCTTGACAATAAACAGGAAATTTTGGAAGGAAAGATTTAGAGAAAAAGATAATGAGTCCAGTTTTGGACACATTCTGTTTCAAATGTCTACAGAAGATCTAGTTTGATTTAGCCAACCAGCAGTTGTAGATGTGAGACTGGAAGTCAGCAGGTTAGGGTCAGATAAGTAGGCTTGAGAATATTCACCACATTCCCATCCATCCTCCCCCTCCAATATATTCAGTTTGTGTTATTAATTCTCCCACAACATTTTTCAAAGTCATCCCTTTTTCTCCATTCTATGAAGAATGGAAGTTTTCAACAACTCTTCCCTATACTAATCAATATTCTTCTAATTAGTCTCACTGCTTCCAGACTTCACCCTCGTTAATTCGAAAATTCTTCACAGCTGCCAAAATGATATTTCTAAAATTCTGATCTGCAACTCCCCCCAAAAATGTTGAAAGAATCCATAATAGCTCTTGGAGAAAACAAACTCCTTAATCTGGCATTTATAGCATCAGAGAAACAGAGTTCATAAGAATCTTAGAGGTCACTTAGTCCTTATTTTGCTTTTATTTTATAGATGAGGAAACTGTGCTATGATGAGGTAAAATTTCTTGCCAAAGGTCACAAAGGTAGGAGATCTTTGAACAAAGATCATATGACTCCAAAACCAGACCTTCCCCATTTGACTTCAACCTACTTTGTTTTCTAGTCATATTTCATATTACTTTCCTCCACACACTCTGCATTCTAGCCACACTGGTCTGCTCAAAGTATTCAGCTTAAAAAGTATCTTGAATTCTCCTCATATGCTGCCTTCGGCACAGATTTGAGGTCAGGTGACAACAGGCAAGACTCCCGACCTACCTGAATCTCTGTAAGCTCATCTATAAAAGAGAGAAAATGAGACCCTTCCTCTCAATATCTCATCAGTTTCCATGGGTTCAATGATTACTACTGGTAGAGAACTCCCAGGTCTCATGTAACCAACACCAGTGTCTCTGTCTTGAATACAAGTTCATATCACCAACTGTCTAGCAGCAGATACCACTAACTGGCTGTCCCAAAGGCATCTCAAATTCAACATGCCCAAGCAAAGATTAAGGGCAAAAGAGTAAAAAATGGTTCTGAAACACTAAAATATCAACTGTATCACTCCTAGTCTTCTACTTCTCTAAAGAACAAGTATCCATTAAGTTGAGTATGGGTTTTGCACTCTATATTTGAAATTTTTGTTGAAGTGAATGATTATTTTATTAAATTCTGGTGCATGAACCTGCATAAAAGTCACTAAAGAATGCAGTACAGGTGGTGGTGGTTGTTGTTTGTCCTTAGTTCTCAAAGAGGACATGAATAAACTCAAAAACATTTTAATAACATACATTTAAACTGGGAGCAAAAAGGAAAAGTTATTGAAATATAACAAATTCAAAGATAATTAAAAATAGAAATTCAAGGTAATCTAGGCTCTATTAGTGTATGTGTGTGTGTGTGTGAGATATCTTGGGCAAGTAAGCTACACACCTGCAGGGTCCCTCAGATGACATATAAGTGCATTAGATCTGATAATCCTTAGGGCCTCATCCATTTCTATGATATGATATTGTAAGATCCCTATAAAGACTGTTTATTTATTTACTCCTTTGGGAGCTGATTGTAGTTCAGCTGTAGTAGATGAATAGTGATAAATGTAAATAAGTTTCAGCTATTAAGCACAACAAGTAGGTCCTATTGCAGGTATAAATAACTAAGAGAAATAGAACTAGCAATAATCCATCAAATAATAATTTAAATATAAATTATTTGTTACTTCCATTAAACTTCAGCTAAAGCTTCAACTTCAATTCTATTCTTAGGGGAAAAATGTTTTTACAATTTGAAATAAAGTGACAAAAATTATTAATCATCTATTGCCTGGCAAAAATTATAAAAGAGAAGCTCACTCAATTGCAAAGACACATAAATTGCAACAGAGTAATTGTGGAAGCCTTAAATGTTTCACTTTCAAGGGTAGATACATCTAAAAGTAATATTAATAAAAAGTAAACCATAAAGAAGAATGAAGAGATAGTTGGGAATCTTAGACTTATAATATCATACAAATGGAAATCTTAAAGAGTATACATGTTTTTCAGCATTTCATAGCAACTTTACAAAAATGATCATATGCTAGAGAACACTATACATATATACACACACATATATCTACACACACGCATATATATGTACATATATATATACACATACATATATACACACACAACAAATATGTAAAGCCTTAACTAGTAAACACATTTTTTAACTGATCACGATGCAATGAAAGTAAAAAGAAATTAAGCAATGATAATACCAACAATGAATGGGTTAAAAACAAATTATAGAAACAACTGATATCTACATAAAAGGAAATGACAATAATGAGGAAACATTTTTTAAAAATTGTGCCTGATGCAGCTAAAGCAGTCCCTTGAAGAAAAATCTATCATTGAAAACACATCATTATAAATTAGAGAAGATTAAAGAACAAATCATGCAATTAAAAAATATCTGGAAAATTAAGAATTGAACCTTTCTAAAAACACAAAAGAAGAAATGTAAAAAGTCAGAGGAAAAATAAATACAATTGTTTACATAATGACTATAGGTAATATTAATTTAGATCTTTTTTAAAAAACACTAACATAATTGGTAAACCATTAGCTATCTTAATTTTTAGCAGAGAGAAAATATAAATTACCAACATAAATGAGTAAGGTAAAGTCATAAAGAGCAGAGAGTAAATAAAAGGTTAATCAGAAACTTCAAAATTACATGCCATCAAAAGTTAAGTCAATGAACATTTATTAACCATTTACTATGTGCCATGTTTGGACAATTTTGAGAGAGAGTGGAGGATAGAAGGGCCTGAGCATGGGGTCACAAAGAGTGTACAAGCAACTGACTGAACCAGACTGAACGGCAACACAAACTATAAATTGTGCTTAAGTGCTGAGAATACAAATACAAACAAAAAGAAAAACTCACTCTGTCCCAAAGGAGCTGACATTCTAATGGAAGAAGACAAGATATGATTGTTGTTTAGCGGTAGTTAACTGCTTATTTGTGGCAGCAGTGAAATTTGTTTTTTAATAGTGCTTTTTGAATTGGATACAAGAGGTGAAAAATTATTAATAGATTCAACATACTATACTGTATTCTGAACAGACATAATTAATAATAAATATCACTATGAACAAACACATTCTTCCACAATAATGACAGAACTTTTAAAAAAATTTTCAGGAACTGCAAAGAGCAGCACATATGGTGTCTACTGCCATAACGGGGTAACTAGGTGGTACAGTGGATAGAGTGCTGGGCATGAAGACAGGTAGATTCATCTTCTTGAGTTCAAACTTGGCCTTAGCACTTAATAATTGTGTGACCTTGTGCAAGTCATTTAATCCTGTTTGCTTCAGTTTCTTCATCTGTAAAATGAACTCAAGAAGGAAATGGCACACTACCACTTCAGTATCCTTGCCAAGAAAACCCTAAATGGGAGTCACAAAGAGTAAGATATGTCTGAAAAATGACTAAACAAAAACCCTGCCATAACAAGAATCATAGAAAGAAAGATGCAGCTATTCAAAAATGATTCTAAGAACAGATGTCAAACAACACAATAGCCAGAGCTACTTGAGTGCTTCACTTACTGAAGATCTGTGGAAAGGCACTGGGAAAGTACATTAATACCTAGCTGATATACACAATACAAATTTGGAATACCATATTGTCTAATCAAAGTAAACAACAAAAAAATACATGCCACAGAAAATTTGGAAAATATATAAAAATTCTATATTCTTCTTTTAATTAGAAATTGAAAAAAACTGAAGGGTTAAAACAATTAAAAAGGATTGAAAGCAGAGCAAATAATAAAATAAACAATTTTACATCAATCCATAACTTTATTACAGAGGCTTTGAGAAATGCAAAAAAAAAAAAAAAAACTAGAGAAGAGTGAGAAGAAGATATGAGAGAAATGAAGATCATCACTATATGGTCCCAAGAAGCCCAACTCAATGAAAATGTAAGTTTACTCAAATGAAAAATTGAAAGCTTTCCTATTTTCAATATAATGAATGAAAAAACGGTCACTTCCAAGGAGGTGATGGAAACTAGCTTCTCTGAAGAACTGGAAAGCAGTGGCACCAGGTAAGTAAGAATCATAATTATTGTCTCAAAGGCTTCACAACAGCTCATAAATAACTAGCACAGTAATTTAACAACTTCCTCTGAGAGGCAATTCTGATTCCATCTTTAAAAAAATATATTTTGATGATTTATTTTTATGTTACCTAGATTTCCCTGTCTTATAAATCTCTCCCTTCCCAAAGATATTCCTTTAAGACAGAATTTTTTGGAGGGATGCAGAGGAGGTAAAAAAATCGGGTATAATCTATTTTTAGAGTCACTTTTTTTTTTATAGCAAGTAGCTTGTATGGTTACATTTCTTTGAACATTGTCAGAACAAGAAAGATTTTTTTGCAAAATAGAATCATTTTCCTTCAAATTGTAAGAAATGTATTGTATTGCATATATATTTAAATGATTTTAAACTATTTTTTTCATTACAAAAAATCTACTCTCTTTTACATTCTATCTCTCCCAAAGGAAAAAAAATAATTAAAAAAAGAAAGCTGTTGCAATAAATATATATAGTCAAGTAAAATAAAGAATTGGACTGACAATTTTTTAAAAAGTTATATCTCCTTTTAAATACTGAATCCATCACCTCTCTGTGGGGAGGTGGGCAGCATGCTTCATCATGGATCCTGTAGAATAATGGTTGTCACAGCAATGATGAGGGCTCTGAACACCATTCATGTTTGTTGGCTTTTACAATGTTATTGGTTTTGTATAAGTTATTGGAATTTTACCCACACAAATCAATAAATACAAATCTTCCCAGGTTGCCTTGAACCTTTTCATCATTTCTTATGGCACTAACATTCTATTGCCTTTATATAATTTGTTCAGCCATTACTTAATGGTCAGTCCATTAGTTTCCAATTATGTCTTACTAAAAAAAGAGTGGCTATATTTTTGTATATATAAGTCTTTTTATCCTTTTTTGGTCCCTTAGGGAGGGGGAGGAGACTAATAAGCCTAGTAGAGGTACTGTTGTTTATTTTTAGTAAGTTTTTATTGATGTCTTCAGGAATTTTTTTTTGTATCACTGTACTTTCTCCCAATAATTCTTATCTTTCTTCACAGAAGGTATTACATATTTACTAGCAAAAAGAAGAGAATACTAGTGATCTTTTCAAATGCAGGACAATTATGCATTTATGTGAGTTGTACAAAAAAATTCACATCTTATATCTCAAGACAGGTCTACAAATATTTATTTGAAAACAATATATTAGGGGCAGCTAGGTGTCTCACTGAATAGAGCACTGGCCCTGGAGTTCGGAGGATCTGACTTCAAAACCTCACTTCAGACTCCTTTTTTTGTCCATTTTTTAAAATTTATTTTTAATATGTTTAGTTTTCAGCATTGATTTTCACAGGCGTTTGAATTACAAATTTTCTCCCCATTTCCACCCCTGCCCCACTCCAGGATGGCGTACACTGTGGTTGCCCTGTTCCCCAGTCTGCCCACCCCTCCGTTGCCCCATTCCCCTCCCATCCCCCTTTCCCTTCCTTTCTTGTAGGGCAAGATAAATCTCTATGCCCCATTGCCTGTGCATCTTATTTTCTAGTTGCATGAAAAAAAATAAACAAAACTTTTTTACTTTTGAACATATATTTTTTTAAAACCTTGAGTTCCAAATTCTTTCCCTTCTTCCCTTCCCATCCCCCCTCCCTAAAAAGTCAAGCAATTCAACATGGGCTACATGCGTATCATTATGTATAACCCTTCCACAATACTCAAGTTGTGAAAGACTA
>CM053622.1:168231494-168266242 GCA_028646595.1 Phalanger gymnotis | reverse complement strand
TCAACAAATGTAAAAGTAGATATTCTCTCAAACTCTATTTATAAGTCGAATATAATGTTAATACCTAAAGACTGGAAAAATACCAAAAGAGAAATATAATCAATATAATAATGAATATTAATTCAAAAACTTAAATAAATTCTGCCAAAATATTACAGCAAGTTATGGAAAAATTCAGTATGACAAAGTTGAATTTATACCAAGAATGTAAGGATGGCTGAATATTAGGAAAATAATTAACCATGTTAAAATAACAATCAAAAGCACATGGTTATATTGCTAGATGCAGAAAAAAAACTTTGACAAAATATAATCCTAATTTATATTTAAAAAAAAATCTACAAAGCACAGGTATAGAATGAATTTTTAAACATTATGTAAAATATATATCTAACACCAAAATCTAGGATCATAAGCAATGAGGAAATACTGGGACCTTTCCCAATCAAAGTAGCATAAAGTTAAGGAGGCCTTCTTTCCCTGGTGTTTAAAAATTTTAGAAATAGGTATAAAGCAAGAAAAATTAATTAAAGGTATAAAAATCGGTAAAGATGACACAAATTTATCCCTATGTGTTGAAAAGATTTGATGATTTACTTAAAAATCCCAGAGAAGCAAAGAAACTAAGTAAATAACAGGAATTAAAATAAACCTACAAAAATTAACAGCATTCTTAGAAAGCAACAACAAAATAATACAGCATGATGTACTACTGGAAATAATTACAAACTATCCTAAAAACAATCTATCAAGGTAGTGCCTTCAACACTGATAGGAAATTTGGAAGAGGGGTGAGATTTTTTGAGAAAGATAAATGAGTTTTGTTAGGAACATGAAAAGTTTGAAATTAGACTGACATTAAATTGGAAATGTCCAAAAGACAATGAATAATATAAGACTGAACAGAGAGACTAGAATTGAATATAAATATAAAAACAACAATAAAACCAATGGCATTTATCTAGTACTTGAAAGTTTGCAAAGTGGTTTACAAATCTGAGATAATCTCACTGTATCCTCAGAAGAACCTTGGGAGTTAGATGCTATCACTGTCACCATTTTACAGATGAGGAAACAGAGGCAGAGGTTAAGTGGCTTGCCCAGAGTCACAACACCAGTAAGTGTCTCAGTCAGATTTCAAACGTAGGTCATACTGACTCAAAGTCCTCCAAGTTTCTAACCTCTGTGCCAACTAGCTGTCCACCATAGATCATAATTGAACCCATGGAACCTTATGCAGTATCTGGAAGAAGCTGTATAGAGAAACGGGAAAAGGACCCAAGAGAGAGGTTTGGGATACATCTACAGTTAGTGGACATGTAATTTCACATACTTGTACAATGCCAAAGGCTATTCCCCAATAGATAAACGGTAAAACGATATGGACAAACAAGTTTCAAAAGAAGTATTACGGTCTATTTTTTTTTCTTTTTGAGGGAGGAAGGCAGGGCAATTGGGGTTAAGTGACTTGCCCAAGGTCACATAGCTAGTAAGTGTGTCAAGTTCGAGGCTAGATTTGAACTCAGGTCCTCTTGACTCCAGGGCCAGTGCTCTACTCATTGCACCACCTAGTTGCCCCAATATTACAGTCTATTAACAACTAAATTTGTACATATGACTTAATAGGATCCCAAAATCTGAAAGCTGGAAGGAATCTCCTCAGAGAGCAGATGGTCATCCCCCCAATCTTGCTATGATCCAAAAATGTTCAACAATTCTATATTCATGAACTCTGAAATCTCTTTATTTGATCTGCTTGAAATCACTAGTAATAAGAGAAATGCAAATCAAAAGCATTCACACAGCAAATTGGTAAAGATGACAAAACACTGATTGTAGAAAGTCAATGTTGGAGGAGTTATGGAAAGCTGAGCATTGCTGTTGGAGCTGTGAATTGGTACAATCATTCTGGAAAGCAATTACTTGGAACTATGCAAAGATAACATCTAAGATATCCTATCTCTGACCCAAAGATCCCACTGCTTGGCATACACCACAAGGACGTCAATGATAAAAAGGAAAGACCCTAGGCAAATCATAATAGTTGTAGCACTTTTTATTATAGGAAAGAACTAGAACAAAGTAGATGCCTGGCTAAACAAATTATGGGATGCTGAAGTAATCAAATTTCTTATAGCACAATTACTGTGCTATTAAACAAAAATTTGAATAAAAGAAATGCTTGGAAAGATTTATATTAACTAATGCAAAGTAAGCAGAACCAAGCAAATGATAACATGACTATAATAATGCAAAACAAGAGGATAAAAACTGAGTCCTACAAAATAATAACGAACAGATTTGCCCCAAAGAAGAGGTATGATAAAGCACCTCCCTACATAATTTGCAATGGCAAGAGACTCTAGGAGTGAAATAAAATGACTGAATTTTCTGAAGTGTTGACTGGATTTGATGAATGCTATATTTTTCCCTCTCTTTTTTGCAGTATAGTAACAGCTAACTTTGAGGGAAAGAATAAAAGAATTGGGAAATTTATATGATGTAATGATAGAAGATATCAATCAAGTGTAAAAAATTATATGATCTCTATTAGGACTCCTTCTTGGTTTAAAAAATTCTATGATACTTTGTAGTACTACCATAGAAAGTTTCAACTCCTGGGAAGTCTTTTACATAGAGTGCTGACAATTTTTGTCTCCAGATTACTAGATTCTTCCTTATTTAAAATTTTCATGTACAGAGCAGATGATTACTTGTCAGCAATGTTTTGACAGGGATTCTTTTTAAGGTATGGTCAGTCAGTAAACATTTTTAAAAGGCAATCCTTGCTCTTAAGGAAATAAAAGTCTGATGTGAGAGATAATATGCAAACAACTATTCACCAACAAGCCAGGTACAAGGATAAACCAGAAATAACCAGCAAAGGGAAAGAATTTTAATTAAGAGGTATCAAGAAAGGTTTCCTGTAGAAGATGGGATTTGAGCTCAGATTTGAAGGAAGTTAGGAAACAGGGATGAGGAGAGATGAAGTGAAGGTCTTTGAGAAAGGTAGAGACACAGGCATGTTTGTATGCACTAGGGAAGCAGCAAGTAGAAAGGGAGAGATTGAAAATCAGTGAAAGGGGGAATGATGAAAGGGGCAGTCTGCTGGAGGAGACATCTTGGAGGGGATCACTTGCGCAGGTAGAGGGGTTTGCTTTGGCAAGAAGAGCAATCTCTTCTTGTGAGACAGGGGTGAAAGAGGAAATAGTGGCAGAAGGCATTTGAGTGATTCAAGATGAAGAGGAGGGGAAAAGACAAATGACTTCAATTTTTTCAGTGAAATATGAGACAAAGTTTTTAGTTGAGAGGGTCAGAGGAGGAAGAGCAATGGGAGAATTAAGGAGGGATGAACGATTTGGAAAAGCTGCTGTGGTGAGTGAGATACTAAGTTAATCAGGATGGTATAAAAGAATTGCCTTACAGCAACCAGTTGAAGTTATGTAACATAATTCTGTAGTGGACCCAGTAGCCTGGTTTCATGACTTAACCTATAGTCAACGGCATACGTGCAGGACCAAAGGCAGCAAATGGTGGGAGTGATCCAATGGTGAGTCTTGGCAGGGAAAAACTGATAATACAATTAAGAGGGAGATGGACTCAAGAAAAGAGGGTGCTGTAGAGATGAGCTGGTTCACAGAGGAGTCAAGATGGGTAAAGGAAGAGAGTAGCTGGTATAGAGGTGACTGCCTGGGAAAGAACTGAGTGGTCCAGGTACTGGAGTTCAGGATTGGGTTGGAAAACCAAGGGAGAAGTGGAATCACAATAGATTATGATAAGATAAGGAGACTGCAGAGTTCACAAATATGGAAGTGTAGAACATTTTTGGATGATGGCAAGATTCAGGGGATGACCATCTACTCTCTAAAGAGATCCTTCCAACTTTCGGATTCTAGGACTTTATTAATTCATATATTTAAATTTTCACGCAACTTGGCAATTGGTACAATGAATTCATTTAAAGCAATTAAAAAGCAAACCATGACCACTAATGGATATTTGTCAATATGCCCTCTCACAGTATAACTACTTTCCAAGATGACTGTTTCTCCAAAGAGGTAAGTTCTGAGCCAGATCTTCAAGGAGTCAGGGAATACAGATAAAATGTCAGGAAAGGTCAGGCTTTACAATCTTTTATACAACAAGATAAGATATTCTTAGGGTCCTCATTGTGGGATACATGGTTGCAAAAAGCACCTAATATTGAGAGAATCAGTGCTCAAGAGACATTCCATTAGTCATTAGTCCTGTCTACTGGAACGAAGAGCCAATTATGGCTACAGCAATGTTATTGTCATACTACTTAATTATACACGTTATCTGTTCTTATGCACAAGAACACATCTGAACATATAACGGATAATTTCAGTGCACAGAAACCTAAAGAATTTTTATCAGAAAAAAAAGCAAATGAAACAGAAAAAGCAAAAGTAGGAAGCAAAGGTGAGATGAGATCAAGGAAAAGGACTGATCTGGACAGCATGGGCTTAAAATTAAAAAATAAAAAAAGCAAACCCTTTCCACTTAGATAAAAAGTATATATATGCATACATATATACATACACAAACACATAAGGAAAAGAATCACAATTTTGTTAATAAAAGATGCATGCTACTTAAAAATAAACCTTAAAATATTTTAATCTTTTTTATTTGAGTTTTGCTATAAATATTCTTTTCATTAGATTATCCATTACTCCTTTATGGTGGTAATTTTGTTAGCAAAAACAAACTGATCTCTTAGGAAGGAATGTGATCCAGTGTGCAAAGGAAAACTACATAAACATATCTGCTTACTTAAGTTCATTATCATCTAGCCAAGTAATTATAAATTAGCCTTTAATTGCAGTGGACAGTTACATTCTGCTCTCCCCCACCTCACACACAATAGATAATAACCTCAGCTGCTGGATTCTGATCTTTGTTCCACAGTAACAGAAGACGACAGAGCAGAAAAAGTATAAGATATAAAAGGTCAAAAATAAATGGAGATTAGGTCTCCAATAAAATAATGTCGCTCCAAAGAGATGTCCTTATTAAAAAATCTAACTTGGTGAAAATCAAATTACAACTGACAATAACATACAAATATTTTTATGTCTGTAAACTTCATTCACAGTGTTAACAGTGAAGAAACACTAGAATTCTTCTAGTGAAGACTAGAAGTCTTCACAGAATTTTTACAATAAGTTAGTAGTAAAATTATTTAACTTTTCTGAACCTGTTTTCTTATTGAGACAAAAGGAAAATAATACTTGTACTAACTACCTAATAGGGTTAAGCATAATATAAACTTAAAGTCTCTATACATGCCAGTTATCATTATTTTCAAAATCAAAAATGGATAAAGATTTATTCCATGTGGCTCATGTAGTTGAATTTTTTGGGTCACTGCTGATGAAAGCTAAGTAATAATTTTAACCATGATAGTTTACCCAGCTTTCAGTTCAGTCATTTTGCAGTCATGTCCAACTGTGACCCCATTTGGGGTTTTCTTGGCAAAGACACTGGTGTAGTTTGCCATTTCTTTCTCCAGCTCATATTACAGATGAGGAAACTGAGGCAAACAGGATTAAGTGACTTGCCCAGGGTCACCCAGCTACAAAGTGTTTTGACACCAGCTTCAGACTCAGGAAGATGAATCTTCTTGACTCCTTGTTCAGCACTCTGTCCACTGTGCCACCTAACTGGTCCAGTTCAGAATTGCCAAAATTCATGAACAGACCCCAAAGATTGTTTATGAAACCATGAACTATGTTATGTTCAGCTTTTTTAAAATTTATATTAAATTTAGTATATAATGAATTTGTCATTTCAGCCTTTACTGAACTTTTTTATTTCTTAAAATGTGATGTTCTTTTTTTTTTCCATCTTCATAATAGATCATTAACTTATTCCAATAGATGGAGTTAGTAGTACTAAATCATAGTTTGAGATACACAACAGAAGACCTCCTGTACAGTCGAGGAAGAAAAAAAATGCAAGTTAAAGCATTTATCAAGTGCCTAATATGTATCAAGCATTTAGGTACACATATTCACTCGGATACAAAGCAGAGACAATCCCTGCACTTTTAAAGAGGGAAACAAAACATATAGTAGAGAGTTATTTGGTTTGAGAAGTCACTCTTGTATTAGTGGAAGAATTGATATGATAGGGTCCAAAGAGGAAGAGGTAAAAAGTATTTATGTTCTGAGTAGGAGAGTGCTATTCTGGAAACTGCAGTGCTAGGGAAGATGGGAAAACAGGCAGAGAAGAATGTGAAATGTAAAGCATAGCTAAAGCCAATTAAATCTAATGATCCATTTAGCTATATGAATATGCTTGTGTAGTGCTACCAATCAGGGAAGGTTGTTTTGTATGATGAAAGTTCAAAAGATGGATGCAAGTCTCCTAGGGCCTGGACTCTGGAGGTCCAGTGGTCATGGGTATTCAGCAACAAAATGAATGAAAAGATTCCCAGGGTTGGAATGTGACCATATCACATTTCTTAAAAAACAAAAACAAAAACAAACAAAAAAACCCCAAACCTTTGGTATTTTATTTTTCCCCAATTAAATACAAAGACAATTTCTAACATTTGTTTTTAAAAATTTGAGTTTCAAACTCTCTCCCTCCCTCCCCACCTCTGTCACTGAAAAGGCAAGCAATTTGGTATATGTTATACATGTGTAGCCATGCAAAAGATATCTCCATGTTAGTCATATTGTAAAAGAAAAACAGACCCCCAAACAAAACACCCAAGAAAAATAAAGTTTAAAAGATGCTTCGATCTATATTCACACACCACCAGTTCTTTCTCATTTTTCATAAGTCCTTCAGAGTTCTCTTGGATCACTGCTGAGAATATCTAAGTCATTCGCATAGGATCATCTTACAGTATTGCTGCTATTGTGTACAATGTTCTCCTGGTTCTTCTTAGTTCAAATAATTCTTCCTAATTTTTTTTCTGAGAGCATCCTGCTCATCATTTTTTATAGAAGAATAGTATTTCATTACAATAATATATTACAGCTTGTTCAGCCATTCCCTAATAGATGAGCATCTCCTCAATTTCCAATTCTTAGCCACCGGAAAACAGCTGTTATAAACATTTTTATACATATAGGTCCTTTTCCTTTTTATCTCTTTTGAGCTACAGACATAGTAGCTGTACTGTTGAGTCAAAGTTTATGTGTCGTTTTATAGCCTTTTGGGCATAGTTACAAATTGTTCTACACAATGACTGAATCAGTTCACAACTCTACTAACTGCATTTATTTCTCAATTTTCACACATCCACTCCAACATTTGTCATTTTCCTTTTCTGTCCTATTGGCCAGTATAATAGGTGTGAGGTAGAACCTCAGAATTGTTTTAATTTGCATTTCTCCAATCAATGGTGATTTGGAACATTTTTTCATACAGCTATAGATATCTTTGATTATCTCATCTGAAAACTGTCACATCTTTTGATCATTCATCAATTGGGGAGTGGCTGCTATTTTTATAAATTTGACCCAGTTCTCCATGTATTTGAGAAATGAAGCCTTTGTCAAAGAAACGTGCTTCAAAGAATTTTTCAGTTATGATTGTAACTGTATTTCCTCCTATCCTATTCTCCCCGTTTATGCTATTCTTTCTCTCTTTTCACTCTTTCCCTCCTCAAAAGTGTTTTGCTTGTGATTATTGCCTCCCCCATTGTGCCCTCCATTCTATTTCACACACACACACACACACACACACACACACCCTTCCCCTCCTACTTTCTTGTAGGGTAAGATATATATCTATATCTAACTGAATGTGTATATTATTCCCTCTTTGGGCCAATTTCTATGAGATTGAGGTTCAAGTGACTCCCCCGTCTTACTTTCCCTATCTTCCTCTTCACTGTAAAAACATTTTCTTGCCTCTTTTATGTGAGATAATTTATCTCATTCTAATTCTTCTTTTTCTTCTCTCCCAGTGCCTTCCTCTTTCTCACTCCTCAATTTTATTTTTTAAGATATCACCCCTTCATATTCACCTCACACCTGTGCTCTCTGTTTATGTATACACCTCCTAACAAATGATAAAGTTCTTAGGAGTTACAAGTGTCATATTCCCATGTAGGAATGTAAACAATTTAACCTTATTAAGTACCCTATGATTTCCCTTTCCTGTTTACCTTTTTATGCTTCTTTTGAGTTTTATACTTAAAGGTCAAATTTCTATTCAGCTCTAATCTTTTCATCAAAAATGCTTGAAAGTGCTCTATTTCATTGAATGTCAATTTTCCCACCTGAAGGATTATCTCAATTTTGCTGGGTAGCTGATTCTTGGTTGTAATCCTAGCTCATTTGCCCACCAGAATATCATATTCTAAGTCCTCTGATCCTTTAATACAGAAGCTGCTAAATCTTGTTTTACTCTGACTCTGACTCCATGATGTTTGAATTGTTTCTTTCTGGCTGCTTGCAATATTTTCACCTTGACTTTGGGAGCTCTGGAATTTGGCTATAATATTTCTGAGAGTTTTCATTTGAGATCTCTTTCAGGAAGTGATCAATGGATTTTTTCCATTTCTATTTAACCTTTTGGCTCCAGAATATCTGGGCAGTTTTCCTTGATAATTTATTGAAAGATTATGTGTAGGCTCTTTTTTGATCCTGGCTTTCAGGTAGTCTAATAATTTTAAAATTACCTCTCCTGGATCTATTTTCCGGGTCAGTTGTGTTTTCAATGAGATATTTCACATTTTCTTCTATTTTTTTCATTATTTTGGGTTTTTTAAAAATTACTTCTTGATTTCTCATAAAGTCACTAGCTTCCATTTTCTCAATTCTAATTTTTAAGGAATTATTTTCTGCAGTGAGGTTTTGTACCTCTTTTTTCCATTTGGCCAATTCTGCTTTTTAAGACATTCTTTTCCTCACCGCATTTTTGTACCTCTTTTACTATTTGGTCTTTTCTGTTTTTTAAGGTGTTGCTTTCTTCAATAATTTTCTGTGCCTCCTTTACCAAGCTGTTGATTCTTTTTTCATGATTTTCTTGCATTGCTTTCATCTTTCTTCCCAATTTTTTCTCTACTCTTTTTACTTGATCTTCAAAATCTTTTTTGAGCTCTTCCATGACCTTAGGCCAATTCATATTTTTCTTGGAGGCTTTGGGTGTAGCGATTTTGACTTTGCTGTCTTCTGAATGTGTGTTTGATCTTCCTTGTCACCACAGTAATTTTCTATGGTCAGATTTTTTTCTGTTGTTTGCTCATTTCCCAAACCTATTTCTTAACTTTTAATTCTTTGCCAAAGTGGAGCTCTGCTTCCAGGGTAGAGGGTGCACTGTCTCAAGCTTCAGGGGTTTTGTGCAGCTGTTTTCAGGGGTATTTCTAGGGACTTGTGTGTTTTCAGTTCTTCCAAGGTGGTATGATCTAAGGAGAGGTGTTTGCTACTCTTCTGGCCTGTGCTCAGGTCTGTGAGCAACCACAAGTACTCTTTTCTGCTCTGGAACTGTGATGGGAGTCCTTGCTCCACTGCAGCCACCAGCTCTCATGTGCTAATGCTCCTCCTAACACTGGGACTGCCACCTAGGACTGCAACCTGGATCTCAGTATGCGCAAAGCAACAGAATCCTGCCCTGAGTGCCAGCAAAGAGATCACTGTAATCTCCTTCTGAACAGTTGTTCGACCCCCTTACTGTCTATGGGCTGAGAGCTCTGGAAGTAGTCATTGTTGTTGGCAATTCAGTCACTATCAAGGCCTGCTCCTGGTTTACTGGGGTCTAGTCTATGCTGGCTACACCTATACTGGAGTGTGTTATACTCTCACCCCACTGCAACAGACCTTTCTTGCCAAAGTTGTCTTTGGCTGGAAAATTATTTTACCCCATCTTTTTTGGGTTCTACTGCTCCAGAATTTATTTTAGGGCATTATTCAAAGGTGTTCTAAAGGGTCTGAGGGAGAGCTCAGGTAAGTCCCTGAATGTTCTCCACCATATCTGCTACTTCTTTCCCAAGAGACAGGGTACATAACTTATTATCAATCTTCTGAAAATATGATTGGTGATGGCATTAATCAGAGTAATGAAATCTTTCAAAGTTGTATTCATTTTTGCATTGTTGTTATTATCACATAATGTCCAGTCAACAAGAATTTATTAAAGGCCTTGTGCCAGTAAGGCAAAATGGGCTTAGTTTAACGGGTACCCTTGAGGAGTTTGGCTTTTGTTTACCGTGAAAGTACTTTCACCTGTTAAACGCTAAGCCCCAGGCCCAAAGCCCTATCAGGTGTGAAACCTGTGTGGGCAGTAGATTAAGGACTTAAAAGGGGCCAATTCCGGAACCAATGGGTCTCTGGACACTGGTCTCTAGTCATTGAGGCAGGGCTTGAGAACCCAGAGGCTTGGCTGCGAGGAGAGGTGAGAAACTACAGCTGGAAAAAAATCCGAAGCAGAGCTGACCCCTGTGTGGACCCAGGAGTTCTAGCATGAGGTCTTGAGGCCAGCGAATATGATTTATGCCATCTTATTTTTCTGTGGCCTCCTGGCTACTCTTGTGAGGCGGGCCTACTGGGCCTGGAGGCTTGTGTTCACAATACTGGAATGGGGAGGTTGGTTCGCTAATTTGTTGCTCTGGGCCCTGAATAAATTTTTTGATGCCTTCTGCTTGGAGAATTCTGTATACCCAATGATTTCGAGCCATTCAGATATTTATATGATCCTTTTTGAGATCATAAATTCGGCATTCCTACTACAGGCCTGCTATGTACAAGGCATTGGGTCAAAAAACATTTCCTGCTCTCAAAGGGCTCACAGTCTAAGAGACAACATATAAACAACTATGTACAATCAAGATGGAGGTAATGAAAATTATTCTTCTGGTTCTCATTTTTGTCAGCATTAGTTTATACAAATCTTCCCAATTTCTCTGAATTTTTCATATTTGCCATTTGTTATACCAACAATATATTTTGACAATCCATATGTCACAATTGTTCATCTACTCTGAGGGGCACCCGATTAAAGTTGTTTAAGGATTCTATTCTGTCATCAAGAAGCATATTGAACTAGGGAATTTAATTGTCTTGTTTAAAAGAGCTCAAGATATAGATATAAAAAGATACATATCATTTTACATAACACCAAGATATATAACTAGAAGGAAAAATATGTTGGTCATGTAGTTGGTAAGAAAACAGACTGCCTATGTATTCCACTGGTACTCATATGATGTGCCACACTGCAGATAAATAACCAAAGAATACTGGGTTGAATACCTATAGAGAATTTATGGAAGGACATGGATAAGAGTCCAAGAAAATGAAAAACGATGGATGAGATAAAATCTGTACCACTGGAGAAAGTAACCACTTTGAAATGAAATAACAATCAAAGCATACAAAGTAATAAATGCCTCAACAATTCTTTAGCAGTTTTAATGACTTCATTTAATTACTGTTTTGACCAAAATTATATTTATATTCTTCTTGTCTTTTGGAAATATATAATTGTGTATTCTTAATTTTATGCATACTTACATGAATTAATTAAATTTAATTAGGAACAAATTCCATAAAACATATCACTTCTTTTAATTTCCATAGAATACACTACAATTATTCAAACATTTTAAATGTAAGTTAATTTTTACCAACTTTCTAAAATAATCACTTATCATTGAAGTATGTCTAAGTGAATTTTTATAAAGTCCATCTACTTTATGGTTCATAAATACTGACAGAAGTTTCATGCATTCCATGGGAAAAAATGAAATCCTTCAATAAAGTCTTTGTGTTTTAATTAAGCAATTCTATATACATAGTTAAATAGAATGACCTTAATTAATGTTGCTATGTAAGGCTGATGAAAATATCTAATTTTCTATTAATAAAATAGATTAGTGTCAAAGAAAAAAATGTTAATATGAAAACTTACTTTTCATTTAGGCACCAGTTTGCCAGAAAACAAGTTTATTTAATATTAATCTATTTCTAAGTCATTTCTACCTTGAAGAAAGAGATGGCCAAACTAATATAGCTCCCTATTCCCTCTGACGTGACTCTCTGCCCCAAGAAGATTTCAGGTAACATTTATAGGAATTTTAAACAAGGAAAGTATCGCAATGCATAAAAACATAGTTGGTGTTAACATTCCAGAATTACTCAGTACCCAAGTCTCCAAAATATTCCCTCTGGGACTACTACCATCTTTCCTGGAGTTGAACAAAAAGACCTCTTCCCTTCAATCAATATCTTAATCCTTTCTCTATAGAGAAAGATGCTCAATCTCCCACCCCCACCCCCACCCTGCCCCTCACCCTTCAGTTCTATCCAACTCTTCATGATCCAATTTGGATTTTTCTTGGCAAAGATATTGAAGTAGCTGACCATTTCCAGCTCCAGTTCATTTTACAGATGAGGAACTGAGGCAAACAGGATTAAAGTACTTGTACAGGATCACACAGCTAGTAAGTATCTGAGGTCATATTTGAATTTGTGAAAAATGCATCTTCCTGACTCCAGGCACTCTACCCACTACACCACCTAGCTGCCCCTAGCTGCATGCGCCATGGCCACACTCCAGTAAAATCATCTCAGCAGACTTATCAAACCAGGTTGAAGGTAACCAATAGCCTCAAACCCATCCATGATTTAGGACTATATCTGCCCCGAGTATGTGAAAATTTCCCTTGGTGGAAATGGTGGATTAGAACAACTTGTTCCAATGGCCATGAAGGCAGCAAAAGCAGATGTTGTGGAGTGCTTTGAGCTAGATCAGATATCAATGACTCCAAGGTCATCCACTGAATGCAAGGCCATGATCAGTCTTCTTGACTGGTCTTGACACTGGACTTTTATGACTCTGACAGGGAGAGTAAGGTTGACAACTTTGTGTAACTCTGTCTCATTTAAGTTTAATTCGCACAAGAAAGACATCATTGGTCTTCTTCGAAAACGAAGGATGAACAAAATTAGGGAGAAGAATGGTCTTAGAGCCAATCTCTTTAGATGGACCTAACCACCTTGGGAAAGTGGCAGCAAAGGGTAAAGATTGTTGAAAGGTTAGGTACTATCGTTAAACTGTTTCTCTACAAAAAGTCTTTTTTTAAAATCTTTTTTTTTTCCTTATCATAACTTTCCAAGGAGTTTTTACACAGATTTTGGGAAAAGGACTTTATTTTTTTTTACCCTGTATATAGCTTTGCATTTGTTTGCACGTTGTCTTCCTCACTTGATTGGAAGCTCCTTAAGGGCAGAAAATGTATTTTACTTCTTTTCATGTGCCCTACACTTTTTAAAAAAAATTAATTATTTACTTATTTTTAGTTTTTAACACTCACTTTTATAAGACTGAATTCTAAATTTTCCCCCCTCCCTCTACTTCCCTTTTCCCAAGGCAGCATGCAATCTAATATAGGCTATACATATATAATCATATTAAACATATTTCCATATTAGTCATGTTGTAAAAGCAGAAGGGAAATACCACAAGAAAGAAAAAAACAAAAAAAAAAGAGAAAACCGTATACTTCAATCTGCATTCAGTCTCCAAAGTTCCTTCTCTGGATGTGGATAGGATTTTCCATCATGAATCTTTTGGAATTATCTTAGATCATTGCATGGCTCAAAATAGCTAAGTCTAACAAAGCTGGTCATCATACAATGTTGCTTTTACTGTGTACAGTGTTCTCCTTGTTCTGCTCCCTTCACTCAGCAAGTCTTTCCAGGTTTTTCTGAAGTCCTCCTGCTTACCATTTCTTATGAAATAATAGTATTCCATTGCATTCAAATACCACAACTTGTTCAGACATTCGCCAATTGATAGGTATCCCCTCAGCTTCCAATTATTTGCCACCACAAAAACAGCTGCTATAAATACGAAAAAGGCCTTTAGAGGAAAAAAAATTATAGCTCAACATTCCTAAAGAAACTAAATAGGTTTTTAATAAGCTTCCATAGTAAAGGGGGAGTAACAGTAGGGGAAGAGAAGAGAGGTGAGAGACTGTGAAGAGAAGAGATTTATATCCTTCAAGAAAAATTATCTAATTTAAATAAAATAGTAATTTTGTAGAATGGATTACTTTCAAGAGGGAAAAATATAATCTATAAGACTAGGAAAAAAATTGTTTCTGATGTAAATTCAACCCTAACCCTACCCCTCAAGACCATCTAAGTCAAAAGATGTTAGTCAGGTGGCCTGAGGGGCTGCAACTTAATTTCTGACGAGAGCTTCAAATAGCATTTTCCTGTACATGCAAGGGAAAGAACCAAAGCCCCATCCAAAGCATGTACTTTGGCAGGTTTGTTTGTTCAATATCTAGCATGGAAAGAATTACATTGGTCATTCAACAGTATGTTTTAAAAAACAGTATGTTTTTGAATTTAAGAATTCAAAGCATTATAAGGCTTAGATAAACTAATGTAGGTTGAAGTAAACAAAGTCAGGAAAACAATGCAAATGGAAAAAATGGTAAAATAAAACTGAAGGCCACTTACTTATGACCATCTACTGTTAGACAAAGTCAGTATCTGCTTGGTTTATTGAAATGCTTCTTTCCCCCCTCCACTTTTTAAATCTTCATTACAAGGGATGATCCTCTAGGTGAGTAGGAGTGTAGGAAAGGGTAGGACAGATATATCCAGAAGAGAATATGCTATTTTTAATAAGCATTAATAAAGGACTTTTCCTTTGATTAACAGTAAAAGGATTTTTTCAGGGCCTTAGGATCTTTAATTCAGTTTATTGAAAGAAAATTATGTCTTACACACTCAAGTGTTGCTTCAAAAAGATCAAGAATATTTATTTCAAAACAAAAGCTATAAAAGTAATTTAAATTTTAAAATAATACAAATTAATTTCATAAATAATAGCTAGTATTTTTATATCATTTTAAGGTTTACAAAGCTCTTTTACCAGTATTTTTCATTTGAGTCTTACAACAACCCTATGCTATTATTACTTCCATTTTACAGAAGAAAATTGAGGCAGACCTCAGCTAAGTAATTTTGCCCCAGGTCACATAGCTAAATAAGTGTCTGAGGCTAGATTTGAACTCAGACTTTACAAATTCCAAATCTAGCACTCTCTCCATTGTGCAACCTAGCTACCTGCAATAAACATAACTGGTAAAGTAGCAGCATTAAAATAAAAGCAATGAGCAAGAGTGTGTTTGTCTATCTGACTTGTTCAGTAGCTTAAAGACCAAAGAAGGACTACAGTACAGTAAGAGGAAGAAATATAGGGGCCAAAGTGCAACCCTGGAGAAAGGGCTTCACTTGGACAAGGTAGACCTGGCTTCTAGTTCTAGCTTTGTTATTTTACTTGACTTGTAACCTTGGAACAATTTATTTCTCCTCTGTCAGCTTCAGGTTGCTCTTCTGAAAAGAAATCATTCATTCGTCCATTTATCCAACATCTATTTGGTACTTACTATGCACAAGGCCCTATGCCAGATGCTGGGGCTGGGGTGGGAGGAGGGAGTTGGGAGTTAGGTTGAGTGAGAATTAACCATCAAGCTCCAAAATATTATGATTTACTGGAAAATTGGCTCCAGGTTTATTGAAGCAAATGTGCAAAGCCCACCATGCTGGTTATCTTGCAAACAACAATAATTTTCAATTTAATTCAACAAATATTTATTAAATATCTATTATGAGCAAGGCATTGTGTTTTGGTGGGGATAGGAAAACAAATGAAATCATCCCTAGCCACAAGGATCATGTACAGTAGCAGCTAATATGGTTAAAAAAAAGTATCAAATATTTAAGAACCCATGGACCAAAATATACAGGCCAATCCTTGAACTAGAATACATTTAAATGACAAATCATAAGGGGCTGGGTTTTTTTGTTTTTTTGTTTTTTTTTTTTTTTTGCCGAGAGATGCCCCTACGATGGAAATGCCTTTGTGAAGCACTCCAGAGTATGATAACACTTGCAGGGGTTTGATCTTATGCTCTGAACTACAATGCTGAATCACACAAAACCACTCTCTATACCCCAAGTCTACAGCATTTATTTCAATTCCTGTGGCCCTGGAATTCCCCTCTTCTAAATCATTACCTATTTACCAAATGTGGGAAATCGGCCAAATTCAGTTTAGTATCCTGTATGTTACCAGCAGTAAATAATAAAACAAAAAGTTTTCCAATTTAAAAAATTCACAATAGCACATATAAAATAAGGGAACTTTTAATGCCTATAAAATCAGTCAGTGATACTAAAAGCTATTTTACTTCTACAGCCTAAAAGTTATAAAGAATGCAAATTATCTTTTATTCAAGAAAAGTACAAAATAATAAGGATTTATGGCGGCTAAAAAATATTCACCCAAGTAGGATGAATTCAGGTTAAGGAAAATAAGAACTGGGTAATTATATACATTTACCTTGACAAATAGAAAGCAATCTGTGATTAGAACATAGCAATTAGTTACAAAATGCTTCACATGGATTTAATTACCCATCAGTCTACATGTTCCTTAATTACTTTTATCTCATTGGATCAATAAAAAATTTCTGCCTGAGGCAACTGCCAATCACATATTTATAATGCTTCTAGACTTTACAGTGAATATATTATTATATCAGGCAAAAGTGCTAAAATTATGGTTGAAGAAATTTAAATTTGAGCCTCTAGTTTAGTTATATAATAATTCTCTAATCATTCACTAATTCAACTAATATCTTGATTTCTGATTCATATTGTCATCAATTATGTTTAACTTTTTTTAAAAAAATAAATTTAATCTTTGTTGACTACATCTTAGTAAAAGTTGGAAGTCAATGTATTGGAGCAGAAAACAGACTTGATTTGGAATTAGAAGATCTGTGTTAAAATCCAAACTACTTCTTACTGATTACATGACAGGCAAAAACACTTCAGTTCTTTGAGTCTCCCACTGCTTGTATATAAAATGAGGGAACAGGAGTTAATACCTGGTTTTCAAGCTAAAATAGCTGCCTTCTTGCACCCAGGGAAAGTGAAAACAATCAACTTTATTTTTTAAAAAAATCAAATTAAATTTTATTTCTTTAATTAACAAGAATCTATTTTCTCTCCCTCCCACCTCTAAGCCCTGCATTGGGAGGCAAAGCCCAACAACAACAAGTCCTAGTAAAAAATATGCATAGTTAGGCAAAACAAATTCCTTCTTAAACAATGTGCAAAGAGAGAGGAAGGGAGAAAGGGAAAGAGAGTTCTTTATGTTCGTATTCCTTAAAGAAGTGATATAGTCAATTTTTTAGAAACAGGGAAAAGAGTAAGGAGGAGGCACCATCAGAGCTTTACAGTATAATTTAACATATTTTTAAAAGTAAATTCTAAATATATCAGCTAGATTCATTTTCATATTTACATGTAAAATCAACTTCCAAAGTATGATGATTTTTGGACTGTCCACTATTTTGAATGATCTATACTAACACTTCCATCATTAACCTGAATAATGTCAAGTAGATTATATTGAAATTTCTCAGAGGATCCTCAAACTTGTTGAATTTTTAAATTTCTAAAGTGAACAATGTTCAGAGTAAATAAAATCGTAAAGGAAATTTCAATGATTATTTTGTTATGATTTTCATACCTTTATAAGACTGAAGCAGTTCAGCATCCAGATAATTCATAGTAAGAGTTTATATCTTCTGGGTATTCTTCCATAAACATTAATATATAGGATTTATATATTTAAAAATGATACATAAGGAAAATTGATTCTGAGATCACAGAGAGACAGACGGACAGACAGATGGTAAATTAAAGGTTTGCTATGTATGCACCAGGCTCTTTGGTAAGGGGTGGGAAAGCAAATACCAGCAAGCAAGACAGTCTGTGCCCTTGAGGAGCTTATATTCTTTGGGAGAAAATAAGACAGAAAGGGAAGCTGAAGAGAGAAGGAGCAGGGATGCTGGAAGTGGATACGGTCTAGGAAAGATAAGACACAAGCTCAACTATCAGAGCCGGGGGACCTATAGGATAGATCACAAGGCTGAGATGGAGAGAAATGAAGAAAATAGCAAGAATGTTGACAGCATAAAGGAGTCTAAGACTGCAGGTTGGAGGTGGGAGGGCTGGTGGTGGGGAAGAGAGGGGTTGGAGTGGGAGGATTATGGCCTCAGTGTAAGCTGAGCAGTGTAGAAATGGCAGCAATATTAAAGACCTAGAGATTAATCACACTAAAAGCTTCTGCTCACCAAGCACAGGTGCCCTCCCAAGCCAAAAGGCAGCTAGGATTTACAATATAGAGTCAGAAAGACTTGAATTTTAATTCAACTTCAGATATTCCCTGGGCAGTTTACTTAACCTCTGCTTCAGTTTTCTCAACAGCAACATGGGAATGATACACCTACCTTCCAGCACTGTTCTAAGGATCAAGTCTATTCATGAAGTGCCTGGCACACAGTAGGCCCTTATAAATTTTCTTCCCTTTCCAAGGTCTTGTCCTGTACCTACTTCACTTTTAAATATACCCTCTCAATGATATCATTTGCTAATTCCATGGGTTCAAGTATTATTTGAATTATGATGATTCCAAATCCACATAGTCAGTTTTAATGCTTCGAAGTCATAGTCTGAATGTCCTATCAGCATCATAACTCAACATCCTCAAAATAAGACTTAATCATCTTCAGTGCTAAATCCATCCTCATCCAAACCTTCTGTTCCTTTCTATTCTCTTAGTCACTCAGCTTTGGAAGCAAAGACATCCTCGACTCCGTCCTCTCCTTATACCCACCCTTAACCTCCAATATCCAATCACAGGCAACTCTCATTGATGCTATTCCCACATCTCTTGAATTTGTACCAACCCTATCTAAGTCACATTGCTACTGTTCAAGATGTATTCATCACCTCTCACCTGGACCACTGTAAGAGTTGTCAAATTGAAATGTCTGCTCCTAGAACTGCCTTTCGAAACCCTCCTCTCACAAAACTACCAAAACAAGCTTCCCAAGGCATAAGTCATAAGTTCATAAGTTATACAGCTCCCTTACTCAAAAACCTTCAGGGGCTCCCTAATAAAATACCACTTAGCCTAGCATTTAAGACCCTGTACAGTCAGGTACCAATCTTGCTTCTAAACTTATTTCACATTAGTCCCCTAACTAGTGTCCACTGTGTCCACTGAATTTTTTTCCAAATTCAATATGACACTTTTCATCTTTATATCTGAAATATACTCCTTCTCTTACTTCTGGGCTCAGTGGCAGCCCCTTTGTGAAGTTTTCCCTGATTCCACTAATGTCAGTGCTGTCTCCTTTGTCAAATTACCTCGTATTTATTTAGTTGAGAATATGCTATATTCTCTATTAGTGGAATATAAGTTCTTTGAGGACTGGGATTTCCTATTTTGTCTTTTTGCCACTATTTAGTAGGTGCCTATTTCATACGAGGATTTTTTATCATGGTGAAACTTTTTCTTTTCCGTATTTTAAAAATACTACCTCAAGGAATATTAGAGGATTGTTTATGGTGCCAGTGTTACATCAATTATTTACCTCACAGGCAAATGCCTTGTTAAATTATATTCCATTCTTTTGTTTGTCAGTGTTGTTTTGGTTTCCAAACTAAAGACATGAGACTCACTGGATAAGGTCCGCAAGATCTTCTTCCATGCTGAAATCCAGAATTAGAATTTGAGATGTTTTCCTATAGTAAGAGTGCTACAAATGTTGATTAGGTTCTAACTTATTATTAATATAACAGTTCATTTTGGCTATATTATATGTTAAAACATCTGTAGGTTTGTAATATTTTTACTGAAAAAAAATCAAGTAACATCATGAATGTCTAGATATTTAGGAAAACAGTTGAGAAAGCACTGGATTAGAAATCAGATCTAGATTCTTCTTATGACTTGGCCATAAACTACGTGTTCAGTCTTGGGCAAATCACTTAATCTGGGCTTCAATTTTCTCATCTGTAAAATGAGGATTTTGGATAACGTAACCTCGAAGGTATATTTTGACATTTAAATATTATGGTTCCTGTAACTCAACACAACTTGTTTACAAATTGGGTAGTGCCTCCACTGGAGAATATCCTAAATGATTAAATTCCTGGCTTGTGCTTTTTAAAATTTCATCATCACAATGCTCAAACACTTGGGTGAATCTGAAATAAATTATTCAAAGATAGTCTTTTTTCTCTTTGACATGAAACATATGCTCTCCTTGGCATAGATGTTATGAACCAAAACGGGGGTGGGGGTGGGTGGGGGGAAACCTGGTTAATATTTTTTGTCATCATTAAACAAATAAAATGGTACAGTTAATAGAGTGCTATCAAGGAACTATATTCTTACAAATAGATGTATTCATTCACACATACAATTTGGAAATCCAGGAGACTTCATGAAAGTTAAGATAAATATCACATAAATATTATGACAGACATTTATTTCCCTAATGCTTTTATTATCAGAGAAAAATACAGTCCAAAAAACCATAAAAGTAATTATTTCTAACTTCAATTTAATGTCATTCTATAAATGGAAAAAAATAGCAAAGGGAAAGTACACTTCCTTTCTTTAAAAAAGAAAAAGTAATACACCATTTCAGAAGCAACCCCTTGGCCAAAATATGTAAAACATTTAATTTTTCTATGTATCTTTGCTACTGTAGCAAAAAGAAAAAAATAATGTAAATAAGGTACTCTCATTCTGAATTATTAATAAGGAATACAACTGTAAATGTTTTTGTTCACTATTCTTCACTGCCCTTGTAAATGATTTCAAAATGGTAGTTGCTGAAGCATGAAGATTGCAAGTAGCCATTGCATTCTGAAATCATAGTGCTGGGAATTGGTAGAATTCTTGCCTCCTTGGAATATTATCAGATACTATGAACTTTCTTTGAAAGCAGGCTATAATTCACAAGGGTCCCTTGCTTTCAATCAAGGAAATGTTTAAAACTACCCCCATCTGCCATTTTAATGTATTCTTCCCAAAGATGGCCATAAATATTTAATATAGGAAAGGCACTGTTTAAACACAATGAATAGCTTGTGAAATTAAAGTTGGCTGACGGATTACACCATGTACATAATGCACTGTAAACAATGACAAAGAAAGCAGGAGCATTACAAATATGTCTGATTCTTGAGGCATTTTTTTAGAAATAGCAAAAGACATTTAACATAGAAAAAGTCAGCTTAATTGATAACTCATTGAGTTTATGGTTTTATCAAGCTGATCTATATAACACATATGCTTATATGTTTTCACATTCTGGTATGATATAGAAATGTGATTTTACAAGAATGCATAATAAATGTAACACTTTCATAGAATCATAAGAAATGAGGGGACACCACAAACCTAACCTATATTGTTTAACTATGAATAATATTAAGACCAAACACAAAGTCTTACAAAGAAAAACTGATAAATATTCTGCAGAGTCAAAAGACTTGAATTATCACTTGTACATGATTACATAATTAGTTTGTCAAGAATTTCATGGAAAAAGATGTCATAACCTGTTTCAATGTCATTGGCTCATCCTAATGTCCAACTTTAATTTTTTAAATTTCCATATATTTATATTGTTTCCTATGGAAAGGAAATGAAAACTAGCTGGTATGTATACTCCTTATAATGCCTTATGAGAGAGAGAACTGCTAATTAGCTACTCCACACAGAATCAAAGAAACCTATAGTGACATAAGGGAGTTTACAGACCTAGTCACATCCTCTAGGAATCCTCCTTGACATGTGTTGTATACCACCTTCTCCTTTTGATTTCATGTAGCACTTTGTTCACGACCTCTCTATCGTACTCATGGAATGACGATATTATGAGTTTTTTATTTATCATCTATTAGACTTAGATTTTCTTGTGAAAATTTATACTTTCCCCTTAGTATAGTAGTGGGGGAAAGCTTTTTTAGACTGAATAACTCAATGAATAAAAGTATCAATCCATCTAAAAATCTTCAAATCTCTTTACTTTTTCTCCTCAAGTCCTATATTCCAACCCATTTTAACTGCATTTTCTCAGAATATAATAAAAACTAGTTCATAGTCCTTACATATGACTCAATATGAAGTTAATTTTAAAAATCTGCAATATATTCGTTGATTACTCTGTCTCCTTTACTGTTTTATGACCTACTTATATTCTAGACATGGTGTATTTCCACGTTTTTGTCCTAGGAAATCTTCTCTTCCCTCATTGCAATTTCTTGGGATGATTTCATATGTTCTTTTCCATTAAATTATCCCTGCTATACAGAAGCCTCCCAAATAAATCAATCCAAAAAACAAACATTTATTAAGTACTTATTATGTACCAAGTATAATGGATACAAAGAAAAAGGCTAAATAGGCTCTTTTCCCAAGGAACTTACATTCTGGATGAGGAAGACAACATGAACATACTTAGGTATGGAAAAATGGATGCAAAATAGATACGAGGTGATTTTAGGGAAGAAGGCACTAGCAGCTAAAGGTATCAGAGAAGAGAAAACTTCACATAGAATATGTCATGTGAGTTGAGTTTTGAAGAAATCTAGGAATTCTTAGAGGTAGGGGGGAAGAGTGTATTCTAAGCATGGCTGTGGAGGGGGGTGGGGAGGGAGGCGGAGGAGATAAGATGGAGATAGATAATAGTCACTTCAAAGACAGGAAATGGAGTGCCAAGTATAAGGAGCAGTAAATGAATAAAACTGGCCACCTGATTCTGTTTATGGAAGTAATAATGGGTAGTAAGGATGGAAATGAAGGTAGGGCTAGGTTGTGAAGTACTTTAAATGACGAACAGGAGAGTTTGTATTTGATTCTTGAGGCAAAAGGAAACCACTGGAGCTATGAGATTATACATACATGCATACATACATACATACATACATATATTCATTTATTTATGCATGCACACTCTCTCTCTCTCACACAGGTACACACACTTACTCAGGAAACTAAATGGAGGATGGATTGCAAATGAGTAAGAAGAAGAGAGATGAGAGAGAAATCAATTATCCTCCTGTAATTTCTCATGAGGATTCTAGTATCACAGCTCCAGAGCAGCATCCTACTGCTATACCAAACTGACTAAGCCCCAAATGGAATTCATCATTTTTCCCCATGATCTTAGTCTTTCTCCTAACTTTCCTTTTTCTGTGAAATTAATATTCAGCCACCTGGGTTCAAAACCTCAGACATATCTTTGACTTTTCTGATGATCTCTTCCATCATATCTAATTAGTTGCCAAGTTCTATTGATTTGTCTTCAACAATATCTCTCATCCCACTTTTCCTATTCACACTACCATGACCCTGATTCATACTTCTCACTTAGAGGACTATGGAAGAACCCTAATTGAGCTCTGCACTTCCACTTTCTCCCCTTTCCAATCCATCTCCACACAGCTGCAAAAGTAATTTCCTGTGCTCAAAAACCTAAGATGGCTTCCACTGGCTTCTAGGATAAATAATGTTAATCATTTTAGTGAGTAAAAGAAGAAATCTGGCTATGGCAAAGCTCACTCCTATAACTCAACTCCACAAGAAATCTTGTTAAGTAGCTCCTGCGTATAAAACACACAAGACCTAACCTAACTGTAGTCTTATCTCAACACTTGAACACTCTAAAGTTACTCTAAAAGACTATGCTATTTCATAGAAGTAAAAACATCAATTTCATATAAAAATATAACATGAAAACCAGTAAAGAATCACCATCTATTGCTTTTCTCATCTGTAAATTTGTCTTATGAAGAAAACACTTCACAAATTGCTTTGAAAGAGACATTTATTTTTCCCTCAAATTTCTTTCTTTTCTTATGTTTACTCACAGGTTATTTGGTTCTTATTTGAATATTTGCCTACATAATGTAATTACTATTACTGGCAAACTAATTCCTTTAAGACTGTGAGCCCTTAGAGAGCTGGGGCTGTTTTTGCCCTTTTTTTGGGAGAGGGGCATCCCTAGTACTTAGCACAGCACCTGGCACATAGTAGATGCTTAATAAATGTTTACTGACTAATTCTTAAAGGTGTGTGCATCATGTTTTAACTTTTCCACTCTTACAGAATCTTTTTAAGCAATAAGTACAACTCTAAATTCCTCTACTGCAATAAAAATACCTATAGTATAATTGAAAACCTCATTATAAGGTTGCCTTAATGACTTACTTAAGCTCAGTATTATATTAGCTTCTATATTCATATGTATTTTTTTCCTTAAAGAGTTTTGTGCATATCCCATTACTAACAATAAAGAAATTCACAAGGGTCCACTTGTCAAAATGTCTTTTGGAATCATGTCTTCCTTTTGCAACTTTTAGCTTGTCATAGAGACGTCTAGATATTTAAAGCTGGAAGTGTAAGTACTCCCACTCATAAATGTTAAACAGAATAGTTACAATGTTAACTTTAAAAATATGCCTTAAATGCACAAATCTTTTACTGCACCATTAAATCATTTTTAATCACAAATATGGTATATGCATCTGCTCCTTAATCATAAACCACTTGGTAGCAGTTAAGAAAATTTCTAGCACGTATTTTCATCTTCAGAGGTATTTGTTTACATTTTACCATGCAATACTTCAGGTCGTTTTTTATGCTACTTGTTATTTAACTTTTAACTATTACAATTTTATGAGTTAACCCCCATAGTTCCTGGCCTAAATAAGGAAAGAGGGGAGAAGAGGAGAGGTGAAGGAAGAGGAAGAGAGGATGTCATCTCCACATTATGCTTACAAAGAAGTAACCTTCAATCATCGTCTTCCTTTCCCCATTAGAATATAGGCTCCTTGAAGGCAGGGACTGTTTTCTTGATTGCACCCCTAGAGCTTAGCACAATGCCTAGCACTCAGTAAGCACTAAAGACATTTCCATTCTATTGATCTATTTATCTACCCATCTATCTGTCTTTAGATATGCTTTCACAATTTTACATGTTGACCCTATTTTTATAGGATTATATCATGCTTCAGTATGCATGTTTTATCACTTTTCCTTACTTCTAGAAACTTAGTTTTTACTATCAAGTTAGTTGTTAAATGCCTAACTATGGGTAAGTACAATAATATGTTCAGTTACCCCTATAGGAATTGTTCTCTTTTTATTTTCTGTATTTTATTCATTCCCATTCCTCCTAGGCAAGAGATCACTCATGGAATTTTAGTACATGGGATCCAGCCTTTCTTGTATTTCCTTTCTCTGAACTCTTTGAAATCTCTTCTCCCAAAATCTAACTTGCATACAAGACTACAGTCAAATCTGTTCTCCTAGAATCACAAATTTTAGGTTGTAATGAAAAGTTTCCTTAAAAGTTCCCATCACTTCCACCCTGAAACCATATTGTCCTTGTTGATGAGAACTGAATCTTTGTTGATTTCTCTTCTTTTCAAAGGAATTAACATCATGGGAAGTAAGGAAATTATTAGTTACTCTGCTTTTGGCAGACAGAGACCTCTAACAGATGATCAAATAAATTCAGTCCATTATCATTACTATATGATGCCTCCATGCCAGACTTGTAATCTGTTTCCTGAACTCCTCATCTATGCCCTCTTTCTGTCCCAAGGTAGTCTGCAGACTAATAAGAATAAGAATATGAATAACATTTATATAATGCTTACTATGTGCCCAGTACTGTGCAACATGCTTTATTCATAATTATCTCCTTAGGTCCCCTACAACAAGCCTGGGAAGTAGGTGCTACATTTTATAGAAGAGAAAAGTGAGGCAGTCAGCAATTAAGTGACTTACCTAGGACCATACTACTAATAAGGATCTGGCCTAGATTTGAAGTCAGATCTTCCTGACCTCAGGCACAGAGTGCTATCAACCACGCCACCTAGGTCCCTCTAGGTATAAGCTATTGAGAAAATTACTTTCGTTTCTCCTTCTATTAATTATCACTGAACTGCTATGCAATGCTTCCTCATTTTTATTCTTATACTTCCTCATATATCTTCTGAATTTAAAATTCAATTTGTCCACCATGCATCTTTACCTTTCTTTTGAATAGAGATAATTTCAGAACCACATTCCAATCATAGTATAGATTTCATTCCATCAAGTTTCAGCGATACCTCTGAGATCAAGTTTGCCTCTTTGTGTTAAAGTCTCTAGTTCATCTTATTTGTTACCCACACATGGTACAAATGTATATAAATGCACATGGCTATTAAAAAAAATAATGGCTGTTTTCTTGGCATTTTCTGAACTTCTACATATTTCAATTGCTATTCTTCTTCTAAGATTATATATCTAGTATGGGTTTTCTTCAATACTTCTTGGTGACTAGATATAGATTGCTTTCTCCTATAACCTTCCTTTTCCACTTATAACTCTTATGAATATATTTGAAAGATTACACACACACACACACACACACACACACACACACACACACACACACACACTCCCTCTCAATGAACTCCATCTATGGCAGATGTCTCTCATTTCTTTATTTTAAGCCATGGTCCAGAAATACAAATCCTATTTTAACAAGGTATTCACTTCTCAAATTTGCTTTTCTCTTCTTAAGTCTATGCTCTAAATGATGAAAGCAGCAGCTGTATTCCTAAGATCTTCATCTTCTATCCCAAGACTTCTAGCAATATTTTCTGAAGGAATTCATAAATTCCTTCTGGCAATATTATTTGGGTCCATGGGAAGTACCACAAGTGATTTGTACCATGTCACTGAATTATAACCGCCGCATGATGGCAGCAAAGCAAATTACAGGACAAGTAATCTTGAGGGTTAAATAAACCTCTGTTAAAGCTTCAATCTGCAAGTCTGAGAATATTTAACTGACGAGAACATTATAAAGGCCATTTAAAGCTCCTGAAACATCTCAGGGCAATTAACAATAACCATTTGCTACATAATCTAAGTAACCACTTTGGGCAATAGCTTTGGAGGTGAGGTAGTTAGATAGGATTATGAATGAAAATGTGAGTGCTTCTTATACCATAACTAGAGTAGCCACCTCCCAAACTGGTGGAGAGGATAAAATGAGATAAAATTTGAAAAACACGTTTCAAATCTTAAATGCCATATAAGCAATGATTATTACTATCATTTGGGTATCCTTTCCTGGACAGCTTAATGAGCAATAAAACTGATCCACTCAATCAAGCTAGGATAAATTCAGAAAGAAAAAAAATAGAAATTAGAATTATCTGCATGCAATAGATCAATGGCAAGCTTAGATTTTGAGAGAGTATTGTATTAAATATCCTTCATCTCCATATTCAAAACCTGGCCACTCTAAAAGAGACATTTCATATGACCATACCTCAAGGGCACCACAAAGGGTATTTGTTATGTCCTACTTGGCTTATGTATATGAGGTCCAGGTGAAAGCAGTGCCAGGGAATGGAGGAAACTAAAGGAGAGAATGGGGCATCTAGGCATGCTGCCTGTTTGGCTCCCTGAAGAAGGCCTATTTCTGCCAGGATCTTATAAACAGAGTTATACAAAATGAAAATGTGGTTTATAGAGTGCTGGAACTGGGATCAGGAAGACTCATCTTAGTGAGTTCAAATTTGGCCTCAGACAACTATGTGTGAGCCTCACTCTGCATAAGTCACTTAACCCTGTTTCCCTCTGTAACAACAATGCTACTAGCAGCTACTATGGCTATGTAAGACCAACAACACCAGCACACAGGAAGGCTGCTAGCACAGGCTCTTTCATCTGCTTTTCTAAGGAAAGCAACTTTAAGGGGTTAACAATCTTACTTTAATTAAACATACATATATCATTCACTTAGTTCAGGGGAAAAAGTCAGCCCCCTGAACTTAAAAGAAAACACAATCAGAAATTACGCAAACAGAAGAAATAACACAAATCAGCAGATAGGGCTTCTATCTGTCCACAGAAATACATACATAGTTACCAGAGAGAGAAGTACCAACATCTGGGTTTTCAAAGCCAGTGGGGCTCCTTAATGGCTACCCAGAGTCTCCTCTGGTCAAATCATACTAACACTCTTCTGGTGAGTGAGCTCTCAAAGCAAAAAGCTAACCTTAGACTATATATACACTTCTTCAGAGTCAGAGGTGATCACAACCATGTGACTCAAAGTCTTGTGACTTAAGCAGGTCATCAAAGACTCTTGGTTCAATCAAAGACTCTCGATTGAAACAAAGGCAAGACTCAATAAAAGGCACTTGATTGCCTTAGTGCTGAGGACTCCAAAAGAAAAAACAGCAAAAAGTCCCACTTTGCTTGCCATTACAGCCTCAGTTTCCTCATCTGTAAAATGAACTAGAGAAGGAAATGGCAAACCACTCCAGTATCTTTGCCAAGAAAATCCCAAATGGGGCTCACATAGTCAGATAACACTAAAAAACAACAAAACAACAACAATGAATTATAAAGAAGTAGGTATGTTCTGAGGGTAAAGAGTTGTGTAATAGGTCAAATGAGCAAAACCATAAAATGAACAGGAAAGAAGAGAGGAAGTTTCTCAAAGAGAAGATAACTTATTCAATATTTCTCCACTAATAGCACTAATATTCACATTGGGTGGGTATGCTCACTATGTTCTCCATTTCCATTTGATGCTATGCAGCAGTGAGCTCCAGGCTACTGAAACAAGATGTCTGGTTTTCTCTAGAATGCTAGGCTAAATGACCTTTAAAATTCCTTCCATTGTTATTGTTAAATATCATTGAATGATTATTAAAGCATAAGGTAAAAATTATTCTTATCAAATGAATACCTATAAAAATGAGATTAGGAAGAAAGTTGCTAAAGAAAAGTAAAATACATATATATATATATACATATATATTCATTTTTATCTACATACATATATACAAACAGACATAGATAGGTAACCTTTGTGGTTAAAAATGTATGACTATCCCCTAGAAAAAGCTTTAAGAAGACAGACAATCTTTTATAGCATACCTAAGTAAAATGATTTTTGTCTATTCTGAACATTAACTGAAATTCTACAGATATTCCCACTGATTGGCTAATTCCAATATTTCAAATATTTATTAACTCTACTCTTTTCTACTTTAAAAATGTTTAGGTTCACCTGAGAAGGTAGGAAAATATGAGTGATATGATATCGTGGCTTTCTTTCCCTTCCCTTATTTTATATATTCCAATTATATATTTCTTAATGAATTGAATGTCACTTTAAAAATGTTTAGGTATTTATGCCTTAGTACATAGTCAATTTTTAAGTAGTATGTGCCATGTACCGCTGAGAAAAAGGTATATTAATTTTTATCTCCATTCAGTTTTCTCCAGACGGCTATCATATCTACCTTTTCTAAAATTCTAGAAGAAATGAGGAACAGATGGACTTCATTACAACTTGGAAAGACTTACATGAACTGATGCTGAGTGAGGGGAGCAGAAAGATGACTTCATTATACACGATTACAGACACATGATATCTATAAGGACTAACTTTGATAGACCTGGCTCCTCTCATCAATGGAAGGTTCAAAGACAGCTCCAAAAGACTCATGATGGAAAAAGCTATGCACATCCAGAGAAAGAACTGTGGAGTCTGAATGCAGATTGAGGCAAACTATTTGCTCTCTTTTTTCCCTTCTTTTTTTGATTTCATTTCTTCTTTCTCATGATTCATTCCATTAGTTCTAATTCTTCTTTACAACTGGACTATTATGCAAATAAGTTCAATGTCAAATTATATGTAGAACCTACACTGGACATGCCATCTTGTGGAGGAGGGGTGAGGAGAGGGTGGGAGAGAAAATTTGGAATCCAAAAACTTGTGGAACTAAAACTAAAAAATAAATTTATTTAAAAAAATAAAAAATAAAAATGTTTACGTAAGGGGCAGCTAGGTGGTGCAGTGAGTAGAGCACTGGACCTGGAGTCAGAAGGACCTGCGTTCAAATCTGACCTCAGATACTTGACACACTTATGAGCTGTGTGACCTTGAGCAAGTCACTTAACCCCAATTGCCTTGCCTTCTCCCCTCTAAAAAAGAGAAAAAAGAAAAAGAAAAAAAATTTAGGTTCACCTAAGATGGTACCCAAAAATGACTCCTGGCTATACTCACTGAGTTCTGACAGCAAATCTCTCTCATTCTGCAATAAGTACATTAAAGTCAACCACTATTTTAACAAGCATAGTTTTTTTCTAACTTAAGTGCAACAGAACTTAAGATTTTTCCAACATATGAAATTGTTACTGGCCAAAGATGGTGGTACACATATCTAAACTGGAACATATTATCAATTCCATTTGATTCATTTATAACTTTCTCTATGCAAAAGAAAGCAGATGATGGCCACGTAAATCAAAGAATGATTGAGACTCAGAATTGAAAAAGACCTCAAAGGTCAACTAGTTCAAGCTGAAATGGAAAATTGCTTATCTGACCTGTGATCTCAAAACTTACCATTACTCAAGGGAGGCCAGAAATTATTCCACTATTCAACACATATTAAATACATACTTGGTTAGGAGTACTATACTAAATAGTGAAGAAAAAGTGGGTTTTAGAAACCCAATTTAGAAAAAAATATAGTGAAATTCCATATTCTGGGGAATATTTTCTTTGGTAATGATGTAAAGGAGATCAAAATATGATAAATAGATAAATATACTTGGCTACAAAAAGCTAACTGACAAATAGGGAAAGAATATGAGACAAAATCAAATAGTTAGTACTTCTATAAAATGGCTTTTATAGTTGTGCTAAAGATTGCATTTGGCACTCTGATAAATGGACATTAATGCTAGACCTAAAAAAGAGCCTGTATTTGATATTATCTTAAACTGCAATTAATGGTAGCTAAGCGATGAAATAAATTATTGTTTGCAACAAAGATGAAAATATAAGGACCAAGAGGTGAAATCAGAATAATTCAAAATAGAGTCTGAACTCAGAAATTTAGCTAAAATATATAAACAAAACTACTTTGCACAATTCAATTCATATAATTGACTTTTTACTTTAAGATAAAATGAGACTATTAATATAGTAATATTTTAAAGTAAATGACATTGTTAAGACAAAACTAGTTTCACTTGACATGAACATAACTGACCCCCTTTGAAAACATTCCCCAATTTATCCTGCATTAATCTTGCTTGTACATAGTACACGGTGCAGAGAGAGGACATTGTTTAAATGTTCTCTCATTAGGCAGAAATTTTTGAGATGAGTAAATGACCTTTTTTGCTTTTCTTCTCCCCCCCTGCCCCACCCGGGCACTTAGCACAGTGCCTAGCACACAGCAGGTATCTCGGTGGCATAGTGATAGAATACTGGCTGCGGAGTCAGAAAGATCTGATTTAAAATCCAGTCTCTGACATTTAACTAGCTGTGTGACCTTACACAAGTCATTTAAATCTTAGTTGGCTTCAATTTCCTCACCTGTAAAATGGGGACAAAAATAGCACCTGCTTCTCAGGGCTGTTGTGAGGATCAAATGAGATAAAAATTGTAATATAAATGTTAGCTATTATTCTTAAGACATGGCTGTTGATTGCATTTAAAAGCCCCCAAAATGGAATTTATATTTTATCCTTCAGGGAAGAAGGAGAGCCACTGGTATTATTGAGTAGAAGAGTGACATGGTCAAGTCTATGCTTAAGAAAAATTACTTTGGCAGCTGTATGGAGGGTGGGTTGGCATGGGGAGAGTCTTGAGATAAGGAGACCACTTAGCAAATGACTGCAAATTGTGATGTAAGACTGAGCTGGGGGAGTGGATATGTGAGAAGGGAATGCATGCAAAAGAGTAAAAGTAGGAAGTACAAGATTTGGCAATTTGATTGTATATGTAGGGCAAGGAATTAACTGTAGATAGATAATTTATTACTCATAAACAATGATATCTATCACAGAGAATATGGATAATGTCTATAACAAATAGATATTTATCATAAGAAGTACTTACGTCAGGAGTTTTGCTAATTGCTAAGGTGGGAAAGAAGGGAATAAGCATTTATAGAATGCCTGGCATGTGTCAGCCACATACAAGGGTGTCCCTCTCTTCAAAGACCTTACATTCTAATGGGAGAAAGACAATATAATACATGAAAGGGGCAGGAGAGGAGGGAAGGCAGCTAGAGCACAGGTGGGAAAGAAAGTGCAGAGTCAGAAGTGGATCTAGGAGGGAAACTGAGAAACGAACGAAAGACTGAGAAGTTCCAAGTCCATAATATCACTTAGGTCAATCTTCTTCCCTGTATTCCCACTGCCATCACTTCAGCTCAAGCCTTTATTAGGACTTGGCTGGACAATTACAACAGCCTTACTAGTTTCTCCACCTCTAGACTTATACCCCACCCCCCCAAATCCATTCTAAAGATTGATAATGTATAATCTAACAGATCATTATGGTTCTGATTCATGTTACCTCTGATCTCTCATGTGAAAATCCGGCAAGGACTACCCTCTGAACTAGTGAAGCTGATATTCCTTAGGCTGACATTCAAGGTACTCTATGATAATCTAGCCCCAAACCACCTTTCCAACCTTCTCCCTCATTATTCATTTTGATACATTCAATGACACAATCAGTCTATTACTTTTCTTTTTAAAATTAGTACTACTGTCCAGAATTTTCTTTTCTCCTATTCATCTGTCTTAATATATTTAAGGACAAACTTGAATGCCAGCTTCACAAGGAAGCCTTCAACGACCTAACCAAGCAGATACAATCTTCTCAACTCTGAACTCTGAAAAAGCATTTTCCTTATATTTGCTTCTCCTTTGGAATTTTGTACATTCTACCTTAAACTAACTAATATAAGGAATAATAATTTTTCTTAAGTATAGACCTGACCGTGTCACTCTCCTACTCAATATCAGTGGCTCTCCCTCTTCCCTGAAGGATAAAATAATAATATTACAGGCCTGCACAACCCACAGCCCGCTTACAGTCCACTGGCCGATTGCAGCATGCCAAAGGATTTCCTCTACATACAAAGACTTTTCCTCTACATTTTTCTAGACCCCCCAAAATCATCTGGCCTGCCACAAGTGGACCAAGGGCCATAAGTGCAGGCCTGACCTCATATACTGCATTAGTTGGCCATAGTAGGTACTGAAGAAACAACTGCTGAATTTTAAAAAGTGAACAGATTCTTTTCTGCTTATGCTTGATAAAGTTTACAATTTATAGAGAATTAAAACAGCATGGAAGGCAAATACAGTCAATTTTAGTAAGCGCACTAATTTAAATTTACTAAGGATGATGTGCAGATTTCATAATACTATGCATTTTTCTTTACATCTTCCTCATATAGGCCCAAATTAATCTGACAATATTCTAGACCTTTATGATAGTTAACCTTATTAATCTCCTACTCAAGAACTTACAAAAATCTCTCTAATCTCTAACTGAAGAACATGATTCTTGATGCAGTATTTGAGACTTTCCATAATTTACTCTCAACACACACACACGCACACACACACACACTCCTTATCTTACCATTTCAATCCCATCCAATTCAATTCACATTTCCTAAGTTCCTTCAATATGCTGGGCAAAATTGTCCACAGTATTCAAGCCAATTTCTGTATTGCACACTGCATATTTAAGATAGTCCACAAGCCTCAAAATCCTAAACCCATAAATTTAGCCCACTAATAAGAACTCCATACTTAGCTCTTGTTTAGTTATCTCTCTATGTCTGACTCAGTCTCCAATTTACAAGTACTTGGGGACCTCCTGCTATGAGAAAGATGAAAAACAACCATGCCTGCTGCTAGATTACAAAAATAAAAGAGGAAAAAATAACATCATAGAAACTATTTTTATTGTCTTTATCATCTCTGTATTAGAAACTATAAAACCTCTGACTGGTGCTTCTAAGAACAATATTTCAGAAAATAATACCATGAAGCTCAGATAGTTGAAGTCCAAACAGGTTCATGTCAATTCCATTCAGGATGAAGGAAAAAGAAACAAATGTTGCCAAATGGAAAAGTACAAAATGCTGGAAACTATCGCTTTATGGATTCTAATATTGTATAATAATAATAAAACCACACAACTTTCTCCCTTTCAAGTCAACATCCTAAACAGGAGTTTTTAATCCATTTTCATCCAAGGCAAAATATTGCTGGGTCAAATATGCATCAGTCATTACATAGTAGGAAAATACAAGAACTATCAAACTATAGGGTGGTCTTTCTCACAGGAAAGATGTCAGATCAATTTTACTTTGATCTCTTTCATAGAAACAGCCCAGGGAAACTTCTCCACCCCATAAAAATAATAAACTGCAAGGTCACATAACTTTCCAGCCCAGAAATCACCTCTGGTGAGAAACCCTAACTTCAAATCTACTGAGTGAGCAAATTAACCTTTGAAATGCTGAATTAAAATTACAGCAGCAAGCATAGATCAATGGAAAGAACATTAGGCTAGAAATTAGGAGAGATTTGTGTTCAAATACTAGCTATATGGAACGATAAGATTCTTGAGTCAGAAGAGTCCCAGCTTCAAATTCTAGAACCTCTGTGACGCTGTTTATATAATAACAACTTATCCTACCACACCCTCAACTGCCTCGTATGAGAATATGTAAAATAAGAATAATAACACTTGAAATTATCTACCTCGGAAGTGCACAGAAAGTATTTTGTAATTTTGGAAATACTATTTATACGTTAGCTGTTATAGAAAGGAGAACAGGAAGCAAAATATTCATTATAAACCTAATATTCCAATTAAATAATTAAGAAGCCCAAACACTTAATATGAGGCAGCTTAGGTGGCACCAAAGATACAGAAAGAGAGTCAGGAAGACCTGAGTTCAAATCCTTCCTCAGACCATTACTAGCTTTGTGGTTCGGGGGGGGGGGGGGGGGGGGGG
>CM053622.1:168170934-168231394 GCA_028646595.1 Phalanger gymnotis | reverse complement strand
AATAAAAAGGAAAACTATCAACAAAAGAGTATTACATTTAAAAAGTATATTTTCTTAAATCTCAAGAAAAAATGCTTTTTACTAAAGGAGGTAATAAAAATAAACAATTTCCCTAAACAACTTACTAAAGAGCAAAATATCAAGCTAAGACTCTAAATTCAAAACATCTGATGAAAATAAATATCTCTGTGGAAATATCTTTGTCTTTATACATGTGGTCCTTTAAAATTGCACATAGACAACGAGAAAGTTCCTTTTTCACACCAGGCAATATAAATAGTAGAATTGCTACACTTAAGTAAAAAGAAACTACTAATATTGACTCTACAAATGCATAATGTTATGTATAGTGACTCAGGGATATAGATAGTAGAGATGAAGGGGCCTCCCCAGCTACTGCTTAATAAGAAATGTAAAAGTACATATATAAATCAACCTATTCTTTATAAAAGAACATTACGAACGAGATGATAGGAATACTAAGACAAAAACCAAACTCCCGGCCCTCAAGAAGCTTATGCTGTATTAGGAAATTCATGTACACATGTAAGTACATATATATTATATACAAACAAAACCAAGACAAAGCAGAGAGTTCATTCCTTCTTTCAGTTTCCGGTCTTTCTCCCCCACCACTCTCATCTGGCACATAGACCCCCTCAGGCTGAATATACTATCTTTTAATGAACTTTCTTCCTCTCCAAGGTTATCCCTTATGTGCATTATACCCTGAATTCATTTGCACAAAAAAGGTTTTCTGTTTGTTCACGTGATTTTGATTTGCTAGGACTTTGCCATACCCTAGGGCTTGTCCTTTGTTTTTCAAGTATAATGAAAAACTTCAAACTGACTATCTTGATCTCATACTGTATAATGGAATGATGCTTCCAGTTACTAAAAAACATTTTGAAACTTACTGAAATAAAGTATATATATCACAAGAGACTTTGTATGAAACAGCTGTCCCATAGTTTAAGATACTATAATTTTTATGTTAAATGATATACATAAAATCAATAATCAAAATTTTCATTTAATATAAAAGTAACACAGGAAAACTAAAATTTAAATCTTATAGATGATTAATAGTGTGACTGCAGTAACCTTGTGGCTATTCAGTTGTTTCAGTCATGTCCAACTCTTCAAGACTCCATTTGGGACTTTCTTGGCAAAGATACTAGAGTGGTAAGCCATTTCCTTCTCCATCTCATTTTACAAATGAAGAAACTGAGGCAAACAGGGTTACATGACTCACCCCGGGTCACACAGCTAGTAGGTGTCTGAAGCTGGATTTTAAAATAAGTCTTCTGGACTAAAGGCCTAGTGATCTATCCATGATACCACCTAGCTGTCCCACAATAATCTTACTTTTTCATTTTCTATTGTAATGTTAAGAGACCATTAACATTTCCAATGACTGTCGCAAAACTCAGGGAATACAAAATATTCTTCTCTATTAATACAATGAATTCAACAATGGCACTCATCCAGTTTGAATTGTTCATTTCTAGGAAATTTTTGCATTATGCAGACAAATATATTGCACATGTAAATTGAAACTATTCTGTAATATTAGTTTTTAAAAGTCAACCATTAATCTTTAATTTTAGAAACAGTAATAGATTTTTAACAAGAATTTTCTCTTACTAATAATAACTGTATGTATATAGGAAACCCCTATTCATGATAAAGCAATAAAAATAAAGTACATTTGAGCTGAAAAAATCATCTCATCTTTTTCAATAAATATATGTGTTATGAAAGCTATGAAGCAAAAAGTGGTAATTCTAAATATCATCACCATGTAGGTGACCCACGTAAACTACATATTCAACCATTATCTCCTAAAGTCCATGCCCATGTTTCTCAATCCCAGATGTACATCTCCATCTAGATGCCCCACAGTTTCATCAAACTCAAAATATATCAAGCAGAACTCATTATCTTTCCCCCTTCATTATTCAACCTTTGAAAGTTAGCCAAACCAGAGAAATAATGCATACAAAAACAACATTGAAAAAGGAAAAGAACCACAAAACAACTGAAACTGATAATTGAGAACTTATAATGACCAAGTTTGGTTGGCTGCTGGCCTTTGTTCTCCAAGAGGACCAAAATCACATCACTATAGAGTCAAGTTTAGATGTGTCTGACTGTGGTTGATCAGATAAATAAAAGCCACAATGCTCTACCACAGATCAGGCGTGAACATTTGGGGTGGATACTCCAAACTTGCACATCCTGCGTTTCCTTTGAGCTGTTTCAATTCTGCTTTGCTCACAAAGCACAGCACCTTCCCTGATGTGGGCATGCCATGCTGAGCAGTCCTATGCCAACGTCTCCCGTGTCACACAAATGACCCAGGGGAAAGAGGAGAAGACGTCGATTCCATTCCCCTTTTTAAGTCCCTTTTTATATGCTGTCCTCCCAAATTACAGTCTAAGTTCCTTGAGGGGAGGGCCAAATCAGATTGCCACTAACCTGAAGTAATATAATTATTTACTTTATTTCAAGAAAGTTGAAAAAGCATCAAAATTAGACTATCTGTGCTTACATAGTTGAAGTAATTCAGGTAGTAAGGTCTAAAAATCTTAGAAGATTGACTAAGAAAAAAAAAAGCACATTAAGTAGGGCTTATGATGGTTCCACGTGTCTAAAATGTTTCCGTAAGAGGACTGAGTATATGATCTTCTTAGCATTAAACGTATGAAGGGAAGAAAACTGTATTGAAGATGTTATAAGCACAAGCAGAACCAACCAGTGAATAAAGTAGATCTTTTTAAATAAATAAAAGAAAATAAAAGTAGCTTCTTTAACTTCTGGCAAAACCATTCAATTTCTAACATCCCTGCCTTTGTAGACAGGGCTGTTCCCTGTGCATGGAATATACTAGCTTCTCACCTTTGTCTCCCAGAATCTCTAATATCTTTCAAGATTCAGCTCAAAAGCCAGCTCTTACATTAAACCTTTAGGTAATCTCCTCAGCAATTAGTGCTTCCCCTAAATTACCTTGTATTTGCTTTGTCAGTTCAATCCGGTTCAGTTGTTTTTCAATCTTGCCCAACTCTTTGTGACCCCATTTGGGGTGTTCTTGGCAGAGATATTGGAGTGGTTTGTCACCTCCTTCTCTAGCTCATTTTAAAAATGAGGAAACTGAGGCAAACAGGGTCAAATGACTTGCCAGGGTCACACAGCTAGTACGTATCCGAGGCCAGATTTCAACTCATAAAGATGCCTTTCTCCGACTTCAGACCTAGTGCTCTACCAACGTGCCAATTAGCTACCCTTGCTTTGTGTATCCTTATACAAAATAAAAGCTATCTCTCCCAAGTGACTGTAAACTCCATGAAAGCAGCGAAAATTTCAATTTTTTTCCCATTTTCCTCAGAGGTAGGGGCTTAATAAGTGCTTTCTAATTGACTGATGCAAGGCACTATTAGTATTTGAGGTCACCCTCAAATACTGCCAGTGGACCACAAGTTCTGTGAAGTTGCAAGCTGGAAGGGGCACAAGTGAGGGCCTAGTCATGGACCAGGTAGCTGTTATCCAAGGACAACCTGGTTCAAAAGAAGTTTGTCATTATTTCTTAATGAGTTTTTTCAGATATGAGAGCTATCTAAAAGTATATGTCATAAATGAGTTGAAATCTGCAAAGAAGTGCTTACTTCAATAAAATCCAAACCTCTAATTATTTCGTATTGAATAATTACTGGACTCACAGGACACAAATGGCCAACATGTTTAATTTGTTTCAAGAAACCAAATGAAAATATGAATATAAAAGTTTTTATAGCAAGTCTTATTAACCACCAGAACCAAATTTTAATATTAATTAGAAGTATAAATTTGGACTATAATTTCAAGTTTTTTGAATATGATGAATTTGAGATATATTTTCAACTTTTCATGAAATCAAAAAGTAAGCTCTGAAGAGAGAATGATAACCTTAGTCAGAGATGGAAGAGCCCTTGAAAGTTCATGTAGCCTGATCTCATGATTTTAGAAATGAGGCTCAGAAAGGTTCAGTGATTTGCCTAAGAGTATACAGGGAGTCATAGCATCGTTTTTAAAATAGGTTCTTTTACTACAAGCACTTTAAACACTCTTTTTCCAGCATGCTACTACTAGCTCTATACCACTTAAAAGACCAGATAATAAGGTTAAAGGCAACTACCAAGCTGCATCTAAAAGCCCTATGAACCATCAGGTTTGATTTTTGTTTGGTTGTTCTAAATCAGCAACATCAGGCTAAGAGTAGCTCAAGAATTCTACTTAACCTGATATCTCTCAAAATGGAAAGCTGAAACAGTCAAGAAGTCCAACACTATTTTCAGACTTCAGTGGAAAGAATGGAATCAATGCAGTATCATACTTCAGTCAATAATGAAGGTCTATAAACCAATGTAGTTAAGACCTCCAATACATAGCTACAAGACTATCCAAAGAAATCACACTGGCTCCTTGAGCATTTCAGTCACTGGTATCTATAAGCCCTACTACAAATTAAAGAGGTAACAGGGGTTGTTGTTTGGTTTTTTTTTTTTTAATGATGTATTAGAACATAAGTAAACTAATTTTGAAGACAGTTGAGGGGAGATAATTGTTTTAGGCATGTGCAACAAAAGGACAAATGCAGGTTTTGCATGATAAACAGGACATCAAATGGGGGAAGAGAAAAGGACAACTATTATTATTAACCTACCATGTGGCAGGCATTATACTAATCATCTTACCTATATTATCTCATATGAACCTCACAACAACCCTGGAAGGTAGGTGTTATTATTACCATCATCATCCCCATTTTACAATTGAGGAAACCAAGGCAGAAAGAGATTTAGTGATTTGTCCAGTTCTGCATAAATAGTTAATAAGAATCTTAGGCCAATTTTGAACTCAGGTCATCCTGACTCTAGGGCCAATCCTCTATCCACTGTGCCATTTAGCTGCTAAAAGGAAGGGCAGAAGAAAATGACAAGCTGATACGTTCATTCAGATGTTGCAAGATCCTTAAAATTAGTTTGAATCCAAAGTCTTGGATTGTCTAAAACTCAGCTAGTCAGTTGAAAAGTCCAGCGCCACTAAGAAATGATGGCAAACAGATCAACAATCAATGGTAAAAAATCAGAGTCACATCAAGCTCTCTTAAAAACAAAGATTTTTGGAAGTAGCTAAGATGTAGTCATAAAAAAACCAAAAAAAAAAAAAAACCGAGCTCTGCTAATGGTCACAAAACAAAGAACAGTCTTCAGAGGTGAACACAGTTAAAAGGATTCTTCAACTTCAGCTTCTACTTATGCTAAAACTCTATGTCATCTCAAGTGGGGTATCTCTGGATTTCAAAAAAGGTTGCATATTTCTTTTTAAATGCATGAATTCAAAATAGTATCACTGTCAAGAATGTGGTGGTGGACACAACTTAATGACGTTTAGCTAACTGTGATAGAAACCACTACAAGTTAGAATCCCATGAACAAAATGCAGTTTTATTTCATTTTAATATTAATTTTAAAAATGAACCTCATGCAAAGTATTCTTTTGAATGCTCATAAAAGCTTTCTTTAAGAAGACTGTCATTTGTTTAGGCTCTAAAAACTGCTTATGAAAAGACATCTTAATAAGACTAAAGGGGAAAAATGGAAAGAAAAAACTCAGACCTATTTTCCTTCTTTTCTAAGAAGTGCATTATATCCCAAGCCTAAGCTGATTCTGTGCTCAAGAAATGACATCTCTGACACTGACAGAGATGTTAGGAAGGAAGCTATATGACTAAGGATAGGCCAAGGCCAGTATTACCACTGCATCAAACAGTAATTCCTTCCACTTAGTCCTCAGATGATGTGGTACTAGCAGTCGCATGTTATATGGTTTTGTGCCTCAATCACCAAAATATGCAAAAAAGCAGAAAACAGGCAGGGTAGACAATGAGTACAAGCTGATTAGGCCAAAATTTCAGTAACAAGAGGTCTAGGAAAAAAAAAACAAACAACTTAGTATTCTACTAAAAGTATGATATTTAATTTAAAAAATAAATTTTATTTATATCTTTTGTTTCTATTACTAATATTTCCCAACATATCCCTTCCCTCGTCTTCACCAAGCAAGCTATCTAACAAAAAAAATTGAAAGGAGGGGGAAATAAAAACCGATTAACCCATTGAAAAAGTCTAAGATATGCAGTGTATCACAACTATATTCCCCCATGTCTTCAAAGAAGTGGAAGGTATTGTCTCTATCGAGTGCCCTCATAGAAGTGACTCAGGCTGAATCCAGCCTCATTAAATGAGAGACCAGACATAGATTCTACCCAGACAGATATATAGCAAAGCAAAGGAAAACAAAAATCCAAGTGGGATTAGTTCTGTCTCCATTAAATTCTTCTAGGTAAAGGTGCTAAATGAAAAACTGGGAACAGCAGTGGTTCCACAGATTGGAGGCCTTAGGTTTCAAAATTCCCCTCTGAGACTTATTACTTATGTGACCTTGAGCAACTTATTTAACTCTCTTGGGCCTGAGATTACTCATCTGTAAAATGAGAGCATTTGACTAGATGGCCTTTGAGGTCATTTTCAGCTCTAGATCATAATCCTATGACATTGACCAGGCCTTGAACTCTGAGGTTACCAGCCTCTTGGTAGGCTGAGGAAAGGAGGAGATATGCGTAGACAGCATCTTTACAGCAGGGAAAAGGTGAGAATCTAAGGAATAAGAAGAAAAACTAGAAGGAAGCACATGAGAATACAGAGAAAAACTGAATTACCCCAAATCTAATGAGCAAAAGCATTAGGGTAAGCCTAGTACACAAAAGATCACTAGAGAAGGTAAAACACACATACATACATGAAATAAATTAACCTTGATCAAAAGAAAATTCTGCAGATTAACCAGATATTTTGGGAAAAAATAGAAACTCCAGAATGGTTTTTAAATAAAAAAAAAACTATCAAAATAAATTATTTTAAAATTAGGTCAGAAATTAGAGTCTTCAAGACAGAATTTAAATAGATAAACAGGATATAGAATTTGAAAGGCATGATATAGAATCTTTCCAAAAAAGTAAAGACTCTAAATAAGAGAAAGAAAGATCTGAAAAACATAATACAGAAGTAAGAGAAAATTTAGCAGAAGGAAAGCAAAAGGTAGTAGCACACTTTGAAGAACCCATGAATTCAACAAAAACCAAAGAAACTGATCTTGAAAAGAGATGTAACAGAAATAACTTAAGAATTATAGGCATCTCAGAGGAACATAATAACTGAAAAAATATGAATGCCACTATAAATTGTCCAGTTTTGAAGATGGACAAAAAAAGTACTGAACAATCCAACTCACAGATCAGTAACAGGAAAATCACATGCTTGAAACTCTAAGATATATGGTAGTTAAATGTCATAATTTCAACAATAACAAATTTTTTAAACACAAAGAAAAAACATTAGTTTAGAAGGAAAGCCAATTCACACAATGTAGGACTACTTCATAGTTGTGAGAAATCAAGGTAAGGAAATAGAATTCAGAAGTAATAAAAAGGGAAGGGAAATAAGGAGGACAAAACAGTGAAAAACTTATTGGGGAAAGGGTGTCACAAAAGAATATAAATTAAACTAAGAGGGTAGAGAAAGGTCAAAAGAGAGAGAACTAGATTAAGTAAATAAATTAACAATTTAAGTAGTCAGGATCTTGACAGGGCACGGAAACAGAAATAGGACACAAAATATGAAATCAATGTAAGAAAAACTAATTACAAGGACAAAGTACTACACTAAAGAGAGGAAGTGTACAAAAATAAGTATAAAAGAAACAAATGGAGCAAAACACAAGCCTAATCATAATCTTAAATATGAACATCACACTTAAGAGATAAACACTCCAATAAAATGAAAGACAGTAAAAGAAAAACTAAAAAAATCAAAACTCAACAAACTATTACAGAGAAAACACAAAATGAATATGAGAATCAAGAACAAAATTTACTATCTATCAGGTAATTCCAAGAAAACGATAGTTGCAACCTTGCCATCAAAAAAAAAATTAAAATTCACAATATCAAGAGAATAATAAACAGTGAAACTGAAGTACAAAAGAACATAGATAAAACACAAAGATTATAGGAGACTTTAATATTCTTTCACAGAGCTAGACAAATCAAAGAGAATATGAAAAGGAAAAGGAAAACTAAACTTTTTGAAAATTTAAAACTGAAAGACATGGCATCTTTTCAATGGGAATATTAAGAAAAATACACATTTTTCAGCATCATGTGTTATCTTTGCAAAAACAGTATGTCAAGACATATAAATTAATAATGAATTTCAAAAAAAGTAGAAATACTAAATATTTTTCATATACCAAAAAGTAATTAGCATGGCATGGAATATATATATATGTAAATATATATGTAAAAGTTAAGGTAAAATTGTCATTTTTATTATATTGGTCCTGCCAACCCATGAACAATTAATATTTCTCCAATTATTTAACTCTGATGGTAGATTAGCAGTTTCATGTAAAAAATCGTCTTTGTTATTGTACTCTTCTATGGAAATGCTTGTTTTATTCCACTAAAATGTATTAATGTAATTTTTATAAAAGGAAAAAAAAAAACAATTTAGTACAAGGACAGAAGCAAAAGCTACAGACCTAAATGGAGCCTTAATAAGATAACATCCTGAATAGTCAGATTGGTAAATTAAAATAAAAACAGGAAACAATTAATAACCATATGGAAGAATGACAGAACATATTAATATTGAAATGCAACTAAAGCAGTCTTCAAAAGAAAAAAAAATCTTTGAAAACATTATTATGGACCTGTAATTTAGGTGTAGGGAATTCCTGGTGAGGAAACTCCCTCAACCAAAGTCGATTAGTAGTTGTTCTGCAATTTATAGAGGTGTCTAGCACACTGAGGGGTGAGGTAACTTTCTTAGGGTAATAAAGCAAATACCTGTCAACAGCAGAATCTAAACCTAGGTTCTGTTTATTTCAGGTCTAGCATTCTATCCACTGTTTCCACATTGTATTTATGAAAACAAATATGCTTAAACATATAATAATACGTACATACATATGTATAAACACACAGTGGTATAAATATGCACATGTACATATGTGTGTATACATATATGTACATGCATATGGATGAAAATATGTGTATAAAAGTATGCAATTTTAAAAATTAGAAAAACCAAAACCAAAAGAAAGGAAAATAAACACAAAAGAGCAAATCTTGAAAATTATAAGGCAAAATTGAAAACAAAAAGCAATGATAAAAAGGTAAAAACTGGTTCTTTGAAAAGAATAACAAAATTAATAACCATGAAAAATGAGGGAAAAAATCAAACTATTGCAATAAAAAAAAACTGACAACATGAAAACAGCAGAAAAGAAAAGAATTATAGGAACTTATTAAAAACAATAACATGCCAGGAAAACTGAGATCTTAAAAGAAATGGCTAACCACAAAAATAGAAACTACCTGAATTCATACAATATGAAAAAGAAACAACACCAAATCTCAGAAAACCAAACTGAGTAAGCAGTAAAGAAACAAAGTAAAACAAAATGAAACTTGGACCAATTGGATTCACAGGCAAATTCTATCAAATGTATAAAGAATGCTTATTCCCAAAAAATTATTCTCAAAAATTGAGAAATAAAACATTAAAACATGTTCTTTAGAGAAAATTGGGTCCTAAGTGCTCTAAAAAGGAAAGGCAAAAATAAAGAATGAACTAAAGATCAAACTTATTAATGCAGGTTGATATAAAAATTTAAATAAAATCCAAAAAAGATTACATCCATCTATCTATCTATCTATCTATCTATCTATCTATCTATCTATCTATCTATCTATCATGACTGAGTTGGGATTTCTGCCAAGCAGGAATGCAAAGATGAATGTCAAAAGAAAAGCAATTAACATAACTAATCTTATTAAAAGTAAAAACTAAAGCCACATAATTATACATCACTACATCAGCTTTAGCACCATGTATAGAACATAATAGGCACTTAATAAATACTAGTTGGCTAACTAGATACAGAACAAGGTTTTAACAAAAAACTCATTTATGTTAAAAAGTAGTAAGGAACAAAAAGGACATTTTAATGTCATTGTAGGTAGTATCACTGATTTTTTTTTTTAATGATACTAGCATGACCCAAAAAATGGGCAAAAAACATACCTCCCCTAATGCAATGATTCTTTAATTCTTTGAAGAATGTTTCATAATAGTTTTTATGTAAATTTTGAGTGTATCTTTTGTTGATTAAATCTCAGATAGATTATGCATTTTGCAGTTATTTTCCCTGGTCTATTACTTCCATCTGGATTTTGGTTTCGCCATAAAAAAATGCTATTAATTGTAGGAGTAAAGGGTATTATTTTCTACCTTGCTACTTAACTGATGCTATTGCTAAATTAGTTTCCTTGCTAAATCTGCTATTTTCCAACTAAACAGTCAAATCTACAAGTAGGGATAATTTAATCTCTTTGTCAGTAAGCATACCTTTCATGTTTTTTTCTTATGTCATTGCTATAAGTACCATTTTTAAAACTCTTTCAATTCAAATATTGGTATGGAAAAGTAGCACTCTTCCTTTAGCCCTATATTTATTGGGAAAGCTTTTGTTTCCCCATTCCTTGACGTGGTACAATGGACAGAGCACTGGACTTGAACTCAGAAAGACATGAGTTCAAATGTTACCTATGACCCTGGGCAAGTCACTTAACCTCTATTTGTCTTGATTTCCTCAACAATAAAATGGAGATAGTAACAGCACCTACCTTATTGAGTAGTTGTGATGATCAAATAAGACAACATTTATAAAGTGCTTAGCACAGCGCCTGGCACATAGTAGGCTAATAATAAATGCTTATTCTCTTTCATCTCATTGCAAATAATACTAGCAGCTGGGAGGTACATGTATATATTTATGTACATGTATGTATATATGTATGTATGCATACACACATAATTACATATCATATCTGGAACTATTTCAAATAATAGGGAAAAAAATTCTTCCTTTTTTTTTGTTAACTAGGAAAACTTCTCAAGAGAGGCAGTGCAGCAAAGTAAAAAAGTCAGAGTTGGAGACAAAGGGTTTAAGTGTGAATCCTGGCTTTTCTACTTGCCACCTAAATGACCTTGGGCAAATCACTTAACCTCTAGATGGGGAGAGACTGAGGATTAGAAAAAGAAATAAAGCTGTATATTTTCCCTAGCACTTTTTCCCCTAAGATTTTCCTAAAGATCCAAACATGTCACTCACTTATTCAACAAACTCAAAGGATTGCTATTACTTTCAGAATAGAAAAACAAAAATAGAAACAATACATAAGCTTTTTCACAACCTAACCTCAAACCATCTTTCCAATGTTTTTAGAAAGTATGTAATCCCCTCCCTTTAATGGATCAAGTCAAAGTGATCTTCTTGCCCTTCCTTACACAACACTCCATCTTTTGTGTCCATGGATTTACAATGGTTATACTGTTTTTAAAAAAAATTATCTTTACATATTATATATAATAATATAATCATATAAAACATACCCATGATATAGAAAATTTGAATATATAATATGTTAAAATAATTATGTAATATAGTATTTAAATTATTGTAATTTTATAATATGTATATTATAATATGTAAATATATTATAAATAATGTATGATAGACAGTTTATAATATGTAAACATAAAATATATGTATGTATATAATATAAAATATATGCATATATAATATATGCAATATATTGTAAAAACTCTATAATAAGATTTATAGTATTGTTTTATAGTATTTATAATATGTATATTATATATAATAATTATACTGCTATATGTAATAATCAACAAAAATAAAATATATAAAAATATTGAGTTAATATTAATTTTAAAATTATACATTAATAAAGATAGAGTAAATAAAAGGTATAATATATCTCCTTGGCCTTTAGGTATCTCCTATTAGGACCTTAGGCATCTCCTATGCCTTTAAACCCAAATTACTCTGGTTTTCATTGAATGCCCAATAATCCAAGCCTCAGTTGCTTATTGTTTAGATTTTGATGGGTTAGAATGAGTGTAAATAGCAAGTGTCTTCTGTTCTGGCCAGAAATTCTGAGGGTCTTCCCTTCCCACATGGATACTTTTGTAATGATGAACCAGGCCATCTTTTGTCTTAACTTCTACCTAGCTCTGAGTCATAGAATGGGCATGACCTCAGACAAACTGGGACCTGGGAAAGACTCTAATTTAGAAAGGCCAAGATCATCCATTGCATCCTAGGCCATGGCTAGTCATTTTGACTTTTGTGTTTCCACCGGACTTTGATGACTCTGGAGGAGACAGTGAGGGTGATGACTTTGTGCAGCTTTCCCTTACTCAAATCCAATCCACAATCAGGTCAAGAAACAACTCTGTGCCCAGAATGCACTCTCATTTTGCTTTATCTCCTTTCAGAATTCAAAATTCAGCTCAATCATAACTTTCTATATGAAGCTTTTTCTGACAGCTATTAGTACCTGCCATCAAAATCAATTTTACCCTGTTTTTATTTTGTAAATAATTTTTTACACTTATTCATGTAAATGTGATATTTCTGGATATAATATAAGCGCCATGAGAACAAGGGTTATTGTATTTTTATCCTTGTATCCTAGTACATTGTAGGTGCTTACTAAATTCTGTAGATTGCCTGAGTTCTTAACTAGATCTTATATTCTATTACGTGTCAATTTATTTTTTAATTTTAATTTTTAAAAACTGTATTTATTTTATTCTGAACTTAAGAAATAAAACAAGCATTTCTACAACATAGTAGAATAGGAAAAAAAAAGATGGCTGTACATGAAACTTCAAATCTATTATACACAACTTGCTAGTCCTTTTAAATACATAAAGCTATCATATAGCTCTCTTTACCTTTTTTTCTCCCTCCTGCCTTAAAGATGGCTATTAGACACAAATGTCTATGTGTGGGAAACCATTCTATACATTCTTTTATTTATCACTTCTTTCTCTGGATGCAGATAGTAAAGTATCTTCCTTCATATGTCCTTTGTTGTTAATTTGGGTATTTATAATAATCGAAATGACTTTATCAAAGTTGTTCTCAAAATATTATTGTTGTTACCACATACAATGTGGTTCTGCTCATTTCACTCTTCATTATTTCGTGCAAGTCTACCCATGTTTTTTAAGATCATTGAGTTCAACAGTTCTTATAGCACAATAAAATTCCACCACAATCATATACCACAATTCCTTTAGCCATTCCCCAATTGATAGGATTCCCTGAAATTTCCAGTTCTTTGCCATACTGGCTAATTTATGGAGATTAATTTAAAATGAACATAATTAATTATATTCCACAATAACAAAAATCTACAAACTCTATAACAAAAATAAAGATTCACTTGCCTAGATAAAATTCAACTCAGTTTTCCAACTCAAATTTAAAAAAAAATTATCAATTGTTACAATACAATCGCTCCATAATAAAATTTTAGATACTGTACTACATCTAAGCCAAAGAACTTGTGATGCACTTGATTAAAATATATATGTGTACATGTATATGTATACATATGCATATATGTATGTATGTACGTATATATGTACATATAACACATATACACACACATATGCATAGTGATATACTTTCTCCTTTAACAAAACATGCTGTGTATGAAACAGTTTAAAAATCAGTACTTATTTCTATCAATCTATTTTAAAAATTGTGCATAAGAAATAAGGTATCTTTCAGCATTAAACAATATTCATTTTAGCTATACTAACACATAATTCAGGTTATAAATGATCTTCCTGGTAGAGATAGAGAAACATACATGTACATATAATGATATAATACATCAAAATTACCACATATAACAAAAATTTTTTTATAGAATGGTACCCAAACATGTCCCCAGGGTTAGACTACCTTCCCAAGGACTACTCTTCTACCAGGTCTTTAAACAGAATTTTCAGATATTACTATCCAATGCTCTTTCCCACTATCCCATTCCTGGAATACATAGCTTGCCTTTTGCTGAAATCTAGTATCATCCTCTTTAATATATAACAAGAAAGTACCAAATGTACATTTAATTTTACCCTGAAGATAGAGAAAGTAGTAGGCAGTGTACACAGTCTAGACCATAAAACCATAATCACCTTATTAATTCTAGTCTGAAGGAGCTTAATACTCTTCGAGTGAGCAAGCGCACACACGCGCGCGCACACACACACACACACACACAGTCCTAAGGTGGTCCTTTTGTGAAGCACAGTCAAAAACATCAGCAATTAAAAGTGAAGGTGCACAAAGAGCTGCATACTTGGGATCATTCCAGACCCACCTACAGGGTAATGCTATTCTACTTGCAACAGCTGTTTATACTTACCTGAGGTGAGGCAGGTGCAGGACAAAAGAATCAAAGAATTCTGCACCTGCTGCCTCAAATTCAACTCAGGTAAATCAGTAAAAATGACCTTTGTGCGCCTGTCACCGCAGCAGATGTTCAATGGAAGATGTGGAAGATCACTCCCACTTGACTTTGGCTCAGTAGTCATTCTACTTGGCCAATCTGATTAGACCAGCCATACTAAGTGAAGCTCAGAGTCAACAGCATACGGAAAGTCTGCCTTGTTGGCTAAATTCTAGTCAGAAAAAAACTGTAATAAAACTTTGCCAGGCCAAACTGGAGGTGGCTGGTTAGTTTAATGTCAACAGCTGTTCTTTAGCACTAGTGATGTTTTAAAAACAAAGATTTCTTTATTCTGTAAGATTTTCAAAATGTATTTATTCTACAAGTATATAACACGTGTATATTTGTCTCAACTCTATTTTTTTTTAACTAGGAGTTGCATATATTAGTAAAATGACTACTTTTCACAAGCACAGCCAAAAGGCTAGAGAAAAGGTAGTAGTGAGGACTTTGGGGGTATTTGATAAGCCGCTGGAATCAATAGTTAGACTCTAAAGGAAACAGACTAGTCAAACAGCAAAATACAGAAAAAAGTGGAAGAGTCACCCGCAAAAATAAGGAAGGACAGCTCTAAATCAAAGGAAAAGACATAGAAAGGAAGAATCAAGGATAGTCAAAAAAAATTTTTTTAAACTTCACAATGAACAAGTAAAATTAAGTAAAGATATACAAAAGGTCTAAATTACATACAAGTAAAAGTCAAAAGTATCTAACTTGAGCTCCCAAAATGATAGGATTAGAAATACCTATATATATAACATATGTTAAATTCTACAACAAAGAAAGGTTTTAAGATGTTCAACTTAGGTTTTTAAAGTTCATCTCTTTTATTACTAAGATTACAGACAAATCCACATTAATACAGTTTATATGAAGTGAGAAACAAAAACATGTGAGACTGAACAAGGGACAAATCAAGTATTTTTATCCTGAGATATTAAGTGAGGAACATTTTCAGCGTATACGATGGTTTCTCTCTGAAGGATTTATGGAAATATATAGAGAAGAATCCTACAGGATAAGAAATTGCAGAGAGGCTGAAATCTGTTCTAATATCTCGACAATGTTTATAAAAACATACTTATCCATAAAAGGCCCTCTGTTGACTCTGCCACTGTCTTAAGTTCTCATATCTTTCCTTTCCACTGCTAAACTTGAGAGTCTATACTCATTGCTTCCATTTTCTCATTAACCAATCACCCATCATCAACTCCTTGCAATGTGGTTTTTAAATCTACCATTATAGTGAAAATACCCTCAAAGATCACCAATGACCTCTTAATTTCTAAATTCTTTTTGAAGTCCTAATTCTCACTGACCTTTATGCAGTATTTATCACTGAAAACCACCTCTCCTCCACAGGCATTCAGAAATCATTTATTAAGTGCCTGTTATATGCCTGGCACTAGGCTAGGCACTGTGTATAGCAAGCCAAAATGGAATTGTCGAAACTCTGAAGGAATTCACATTGTAATGGGGAAAACATGCTATAGATAACTAAATATAAAATACATAAAATAAATATCAAGTGATTTTAGGGAGAGGAAAGCACTACGAGTGAGGGAATCAGGGAAGGTTTCTTGTAGAAATGGGTACTTTAGTGGAAAGGGTTGAAAAAAGGAGAAAATTCTAGGTATGGAAGATGATAAACAGAAAGGCACAGACATAAGAGATGTATATATGGGGAAGAGAAAATAGGCCAGTCTGCCTGGTATGGAGACTACATGATTGGGTTAAGAAGAAATCAATCTGGAAAGATAGTCTAAAGTCAGATTCTGCAAGGCTTTAAATGCCAGAATGAAGAATCCGTATTTTATTGTAAAGGAGAATTATACAAGAGGAGTGCTTCTCTTCCATGTTCTCTTTTCTTTCAATTTCAATGGCACTGCTCTCTCCTGTGTCTCCTGGCACCTGCAGAGTGGTTCCTTCAGAATCCCCTTCCTTCTATACCAAATGGTGAATGACACCTTCCACTCCTAAGCATTCTTCTCTATCCATACTCTTTTTCAGTGAGTGATTTTACCCAGTCTAATAGGACCAATGATCATCTCTTTTTGTATTAATCCTAAATCTATGTAAACTGTCCTAATTTCTCCCCTAAGCCCCAGTCTTACTTCTTTCTCCTGCTGCATATCTTCACCTGGATAAACTGAGCTTGTCCAAAAGTGAATTTATCTTCTTCCATAAACATGGCACATCATCCTAGTACTACAATCCCCCTAGTCATGAATGCTCAAAACAGTAGAATTACTTGACTCTTTCTGCTGTTTCCGTGCCCACATCTTATCAGCTGGGAAGTGCTGTTGTTTCTATTTCCCAAACACCTGTCATATCTATTCACTTCTCTCATGTACTCCATGTTTCAGAAACAGCAGACTTCAATGAACCTGGTATAGTTCACACTGGCTGTATCCCATGCCTGTAAATAATACACTTTCTCCATTTCCTGGTCTGCTAAATGCTTCTCTTGCTTTAAAATTAGGCTTAGATACTGCCTCCTACATGAAGCCTTCCCTGATATGCCCAACTCTCACTCAAGTCGGATCTCCTCAGGTAAAAATTTTCTTTTCCTCCTCAAAATTTCCTGGCAAAGTAGTTCTAAAAGTGTGGCCCATGGACAACCGGGGGGGGGGGGGAAGATTTAAAGATCAAAAAAACTATTTTCATAGTAATATGACATTATTTGCATATTAAAATACTCTACATGCAGAGGAAGAAAGAAGGGAGGGAGGGAGAGAGTTGAAGGAAGGAAGGAAGGGAGGAAGGGAGGGACGGAGGCAGGGGAAAAGTCTTTAATCTGTAGTGAGTCCATCCACTCTCTCTCTGGAGGTGATAGCAAGTTTCATCAATAATCCTATGGAATTGTGGTTGATCAATATATTGATCAGCCTTCTTGAGTCTTTTGAAGTTGTCTACCTTTACAATAGTGTTGTTATAGTATAAATTGTTCTCCTGGTTCTGCTCATTTCACTTTGCCTTAATTATTACAATTCTTCCCAGGTTTTTCTGGAAATCTCTTCATTCCTTAAAGCACAATAATATTCTATCACATTCATACACTAGAATTTGTTTAGCCATTTCCTAGTTGATGCATACCTCTTCAGTTTCCAATTCTTTGCCACCACAAAAAGAACTACTTTAAATATTATTGCATGAAGAGTATTATAATACTGCAGATTCATTTGTGTTCAATAAAACACAGATCACGGCGATCAGAAGATTTAAAGGTGGATAGAACCTTAGAGATCATCTAATGCAACACCCTAACAGATGAGAAAACCAAGTCCAAAAAGGTGAGGTTAACTTGTTGAAGAAATTAAGTATCAGGTTAAGTAACTAAACCACATCTTCAGAACCTAGTGCTTGCTCTGGCCACTACATAAGCAAGACAGTGAAACCCACTTAAAAATAATCAGCAGTATACCCCACATAATCAGTGGCACACTGGACAGTGAACCCCATTTTAAAATAATCCCAGCACATTAGACAGTGATCCCCACTTTAAAATAATCAGTGGTGCATTAGACATAGCCTAATATTTTCTCTGCAAACATTCAAATTCCACTTCATTTTCACTGCCAGGCACAAGTGTAAGTCTGAAATATCTGAGCCACTGTTACTTTTGTTCACAAAACCACTCACTGTTCCCATTCATTTAAGAATTACCCTTAGGTTTAATTAGTATTTAAAATGATCAAAAGAACATATTTGAACAAAGATTTTTTAAAATACCACTGTATTAAAATAATGTCATGTCACCACTAAAAAATAAACATCTGACACCAGACAGTTACTCACAAATTTTAAAGAGGCATTTAGGAACTCAAGCTAAACAAAAGACCTATTTCCAGTTAGGTGTTTGGTCAGAGATATAAGTTATTATGCACACTGACAACACTGGGGTAGGTTGGAATTCATCTTATCTGTCTGTTGAAATTAAGATTTCTGAAGTATATAGGTTTAAATTCTGTGGGATAGAAAAATTCATTGAAGCTTGGTAGTTGGGTAGTACTATTTAAGAAATGTTGGGATATCTGATTTAAAACTGATCTAAGATCATGACCATTTGAAGATAATCTTTCCTGCTCAAGTCAACATATGAAAATACTTAAACATATTCAAAATTAGAGGCCATTTTTCCTGTATCTCTCCACTCCTCAGTGTTTTCAAAGGTAATTCATGACCTCTGCTCTAGCTTCACTTTCTGTCCTTTCCAATTTCTACCTCATAATTAGCCAGTTCAATTCCACATTGTTCTCTCTTAATAAATCACTCACTTCCTTGTCTTATAACCATTTTCTCTTGCCACACACTCTGCATGGCCTTATTAGCTCAAATAGGTACAATTATTTTCTATATGCAGAACAATCACAGATTTATACATCCAGCCCCAGTCTATCCCCTGAGCTTAGGTATCAAATAATTGAATACCTAATGGACATTTCACAAGATATCATGGAGACTCTCTTTCTCCCACAAAGCTACTTCTCTTTCAACTTCTCTATATTTCTCACAGGCACTATCGTTTTTTAGAGTTAGAAGTTAGAAGGCAAAACTTAGCATTTCTACCTTCTCAATAAGTCTAGCATTTAACCACTTCTCTCCATTGACACGGTCATCGATTCAGTTCAGGCCATCATTACATCTATATTATTGCAATCATCTCTCGAATTTGTCCCTCTGCCTCAGTTCTCTTCCCATTCTAATCTATCCTCCACGGCTACCAAAGTAATCTTTCTTACATCCAGATCTAATCATGTCACTGTATTTATAGAATACACTAGTGACTCCCTATTGACTCCAGAATCAAATATAAACTGCTCTGTTCAGAATTGAAAGTCTTTCACATCCTCATTCTAGCCTCTGTATGTATTACTTTGCCCTCTTCCACTCTGTAGCCCAGGAAAACTTACCTTCTTTCTGTTTCTCATCCAGGGTACATTTTCCTTCAATGCCTTTGAATGGCTGCCCCTGTGCCTGGAATGCAATTCCTCTTTACATCTATAAGCTCTCCCTTTCAGACAAAGCTCAAAAATCATATTCTACACAAAGCCTTTCCTAATTCCCAACCACTAGTACCACGTACTTCCCAACATACCTTGTATTCGACCATTTTATATTTATTTGTATTTCTTCTTATATTTATTCTGTATGTACTTATACTTGTCTCCAATGTAAAAAGGTAAGATATAGGGATTTAGTAGGGATTGTTTCATGTTCTGTATTTACCTCCATAGCACCTAGTACAGTACACAGATGACGTACTTAATTAATCCTTGTTTATTGATTAAATGATGAGTTATGTTAAAAGGTAGGGGTGGGGCCTGAACTTAAACACCATACACACACACACACACACACACACACACACACATACCCTCTGAATATAATCAGAAAGCAGAAGCACACACACACACATATATGTATATATATATGTACATATATATATACCCTCTGAATATAATCAGAGAGCAGAAGAAAATTCACCTAGGCTTATTTCATTTTTGAAGGATCTACTACTACAAGAAGGATCATTTTTGAGAATAATTTTGTTCTCCAACAGAATAAAACTAAAATTTACATTGGGAGCTACTATTAAAAATAGGATTTTACACAGAATTAGAAAAAAGAAACATCAATAACTGAGGTAAATATCATAGCTGTAACATCAAATCAGGTTATCACACACCTTGTCGAGGTGTATTTTTGGAGCATTTGTTTTTCTGCAAATAATTACACTACTATAATCTAAGAACTAAGAAAAGTATAATTACCACTTATCTTTATCACCAGAGAAGGAAGTGCCTGAGAAAATAAAGACTCCACAAAACCATCTGTGTATCTTGCTAAGATTCTGCAGATTGATGATTAAGCAATAAAGCACATCAGCATGTGCCTCCTAAGCCTCTTCTACTAAGGCACATGCTGAGTGACTGTAAAACACGAGGCTATAACTGCCCAAGGCAAGTGGTAACAGTCCCATAAAACACGCATGCAATTGGTGTATGTCATTTGTTGAACATACTCTAGCTACTTACAACTTTATACTTTTGAAAGATACTTCTGAAAATTATTTTTATTTTAAAAAACCTGCATAATCTACTGGACAAAAAATACTTAAAGACAACAAGAGGAAAAATTGCAAACTGCATTAAATACATCCAGGTGACTGAGTTTCAATGTCTGTTTTTCATGGTCTTGCTTTATACTTTTCTACATAAATGAAGACAGTGAATGGTAGCAAGGCAAGTATTAGGCACAAAAGACAAAGACCTTAGGTAGGAATAGGTAGGTATTTAAAATAAGTCAGGTTTTCATCAATTTCAATAAATCTAAAAGGGCTCAGAGAGACTGAAAGTTAAAAAAAGCAAAGTTTACAACAGAAAATAGCAGGCAAAAGCAGCTGTCATATTGAGAAGGAACAAGAAAGTAAACTCAATCCCAAAGGAGAAGTTTGTGCTGATTTACACTTTCTGCTGGAGGTTGGTGGCTGAGGGCCTAAAAGTATGTAATTAAGTCTAAATGAAGAATGAAAAGAATGAGCCTTAAAGAAGATAAGGATTCCAAAATGTCAGATGAAGAGCGAATGCATTCTAGGAATGAACAACAGTATATGCAAATGCATAAGGACTGGATAGAGAAAGTTGAATTCTGGGAACAGCTAGCGATGTGTATGGTTAGAATTAGCACGCAAATAAGAAAATAATGTGAAATAAGCCTAGAAAGTAAACTTGGAGCCAGATTATGGATAATTTTAAATGACAGGTTGAGGAGTCATTTTATCCTAAAGGCAATGTGGAAACCACCAATTTGTATAGCACATTACTGTTTTAGAAATACTTTATTCAAGTTAATGTGGTCTACGTGGCCAACAAGATATATGGAAGGTAGGCATTTTCTCCGGTCCCTAACTCTAAAAGACGAATTCTATACTAGTGATAGAGCAATTATAGATATTTCCTGAGAATGTTAAAAAAATTTTTTTAAAAAAGCCAAATAACCTAACTAGATAAAAACCTCATGAATTAGCAGTAGGCAAATGTTAACCTGAAGACATTCACTCAACCTCACCAGAGTTCTTCCTCAAGGAGGCCACACCAACACACCTTAATGTGACTTAGTGACCTAGAAATTTTCCCCAAGCTTTAGCTTCAGCAACCAAACCCTATTCTCCCACCATCCAGCTGCAACAAATGGTAAATATCAACACTGAATAGAAATGATAAATAAAGCCAGTGGGGTTTAGGAGATCACCAAGTGACATAGATTAAAATGAGAATAAAGAAGGCCCAGGGCAGAGTCCGTTGACTGAACTGAGTTTAGTGGGCATTACCTGGACAAAGATGCAGCAAAAGTATAGAAACAGACAGAAAACTCAACTAACACGTGATGAAGCACAGAAATCTTTGGATTCCCAAGGGAGCACAGAACTGTAGCAGAATGATCTGCTATTGTTCAACCTGGAAATAAGATTCTTAAGAGGAGAAATTAGAAGGGATCAAAAGGCAGAGTTTATGTCCTCGCAGCAAATATAATTAGTGAAATAGAAAAATTTGAATCCAAGGCATCAAGTTTCTCCAAAGAATTTAAGAAAAAATAAAAGATTAGGAATGGTAATATACTGAAATTAACACCATTCTGGAAGAAGAGAAGCAAAAAGCAGTAAAATTAAAAGAAACGACGATTTCTCTATGCAAACAAAACATATTGATCTCAAAGGCAGGATTCATACAGACAAAATAAGAAAAAGAACATTACAAGTCAAAAAAATCTGATCATCATAATGAAAGAAATAATATAAGTACCCAGAATTCTAAATACAGAAAATTCCACATCAATAGAATGAATCAACAGACATAGCAGTTCCTGAAAAACATAACCAAACAAACAAACAAAACTCTATTCTTCAAACTCCACTACCCACAGTAGTTAAATCTAACAATTCCAATGACATACAGCAAATTCTACAAGCAATCAGGAGGATGACTTTCAAATATAAAAATAAGTTAAACAGTGACAGAAGACAATTTTGCAACCCCCAGAAACCACTGAAGTGAATGTTATATTTCAAAAAGCAAAGAAGCTCAAGATGAAGCTCAAAATGACACTACCTGCAAATTGAAGCCTAATCATGATTGAAAAAATGTGAGTATTTGATAAAAGAAACATTTGAAGCATTCCTGTCCAAAAAATTTTATATTCATTATTTCATTTCATCTTCTCAACAACTCAGTGGATTATAATTATTTCATGTTACAGATGGTAAAAATGCAGTTTAGGGAAGTAAAGATATTTGTGGAAGGTCATTAATTAGTGAAATATCTAGGAATCTTACAGCCTCTAGGGGCTAGAGAAGGGGCGTCAGAGAGCATATTCAACTATTCAGCCTTAGGCTACATATTTGAATTACACTGCAATTGTGGACTCATCCTTCTAATATAAGTGGAACTCTGACTTGGAGGCGGGTACAAAGTATAGCCATTCATTCATTCAATATGTATACATTAACAGATGATATTCAGTACTCTAGGACTGTAGTAAACAAACAAAAAAACCCCACTATTAACAAAAAAAACCACCATAATTCTCTATAGTCATCTTGGTAGTGAACCTTTCTGAGTTTAACTATGTCCTTAAACAACATATACTTCATTGATAGGCTCATATTTAAAGCTACTTCATACTGATGGGATCTGCCTAATCTCTCATTTGGGAGACACAAGCTTAAAGAATCTAGAGTCACAATGACCTCTAAACCACAACAAATCTCTGGAGAAGGACTTTAGTGGAGGATCAGTAAAAATTACTGCTTAAAACTACTGCTGCACTGCCTTACTTTTAGTTTATGCAGATGTGTTGGGAAATAAAGTCCCCTTATATTTTACATTACACAAACCACATTTATACAAGCTCCTTGAGGACAAGGACTATTTCATGTTTATGTAGAGAGTTTCAGCAACTTAGTACAGTACCTGGTACATACCAGGCATTTAATAAATGTTTGGCTGATTGATACATACAGTGTTATATTCAGTTCCAGCCACCGCAAACTAAACTGTGTCCAAGGAAGTCAATAAAAATGAAAAAATGGTCTTGAAATCAAGACAGAATTTGAGCTGTTTAGCCTCAAGACAATATATTCAAATATATTCAAAGCTATATTCAAATAGATAAAGAGCTGTCAAGTAGGAGATTTATTAGACTTATATGGTATGATGTTAAAGGGATGGGCTAAGATGAATGGGTGGAAATTAAGAGTCTAGTACATATATATGTACTGAAAATAAGGAAGAAACATCCACTTTGTCAATCTTTCTGACCTCTTGGGCTAAATACAATAATGAAGAGTTTTCTAAAAATGAAATGATTTGTTTAAGGAGGTAGTGAATTCTCCATCAACTACAGTTCTTCAAGCAGACATTGAGTGACAACTTCAGAGTAATACTTACAGAGGGGCTTGATACAATGAGGTGGTGAAAGGATATCTAAGGTCTTTTCTACTTACTTCTAAGGTTCTATGATATAAACCATAAAAAGGAGCAGGTGAAGGGGGAGTGAGGGAAATAATACAGAAAAACTGAATTACAATAGCATAATGTCATTAATTTCCCATTAAAGTTTTATTTTATTTGGGTTGGGGTGTAGGAGAAGACTATGGTTCAGCATCCATAAATATAAAATAGGAAAATTATTTGCTATAATTTTTATACTGGGCATTACAGAGCCTGTGGCAAACTCTCTCATGCTGGAGCACAGGGAATTACTCATAGAAATTCCAACAGAATAAAAAGTCCCCCTGAGTGTTTCTTGAATGTGTATGATCGGGAAGACCTAGATTTTATTTATAAAATGATGAAAAAAAATCACTCAACTGTAAAAGACATAACCTCTAAGAAAATTAGAATCACTACCTTGATTGATAAAATGCAATTTTCTAAAATTAACAAAATGATGCTAAAACTATAGCATACAATCATTCAGAGTGAAATTCTAAAAATCAGAACTATTACTTAGAAAAATATGCAAGAAATGACAGAAACCAAATAGATGAGGAAAAACTGGGATACATTATATACAACTAACAGAGTTCATTTTAATGTAATATCCCCTTCAAAAGCTAGCCATAACCGGTTAATTTGCACCTCTGGTGGAATGTTCACGAGTAATTCTTCAATAACTTTGCCTACTTTCTCTTTAGCAAGCTGTGATCCTATCACTAAACAAATCAAATCTCAGAACATGGATAGCAGAAGGTAGGGGTTAGGAGGCAGAGTTAGAAACAAAATGCTTTGCTTTATTCCTTTGACCTTAAGTATGGGGGCTAAAGCACACCTTGTGCCTAAGGGAACACAGTAGTAGGAACATAATAAATGTTCAATGAACTGAAATTAATCCACCAGGTATCCAGAGTCAGATTCAAAGAGTGAACAAGGTCCTGTTAGTATGGAGAACAACAGGCTTCCATATTTGCAACTCCAGTCAGAATCATAGGCAGAGATGACATAAATACTCAACCTTTGGATTCAGGAAGAATTCTATCATTGCCAGATGTCTATCTATAACTGGTTTCTGAATAGCTATCTCCGACATGGCATGTGACAATTTTTCTCCATGATTTGTATGATGTGAGCAAGTTTTACAAAAGAACAACGAATTTTAAGGCAAAATCGTTATTCTTCATACAGTCACTTAAAATGGTTAAGTATTACATTTCATTAAAGGATTAACACACTTGAAATTACTGCTCCCAAAATATAAATCTCTAATGACTTCCACTGTGTTCTTTTCCAATCAAGACTTTTATTTCAAGTGACTCAAAAACCCAACAAAACTGGTAATTATTTCTGAAATGTTGAATTCTCCATACTGTAAAGAAAGAAGTTTGTCTAACTCTAATTTTGTCCCTGTAAAATATGAAAACACTAAGTTCAAGATATAAATGTTACTTTAGCTTCTTCAAATCAAAATATAAATATCTGATTTATATAATTCTGACATTTATAATAAGACCACAGTGAAGGAAAAGTGAAGGGTAAAGATGGAGATTTGGAAATGATCACTGCTTTAACCAATCACTTTGACTATAGATAAAGTAGTATATTGGGGCAGCTAGGTAGTGTAGTGGATAGAGTGCCAGGCCTTATCTTCCTGAGTTCAAGTCTGGCCTCAGATACTTACTAGCTATGTGACCCTGGTCAAGTCACTTAACTGTGTGCCTCAGTTTCCTCCTCTGTAAAATGAGCTGGAAAAGGAAATGGCAAACCCCTCTAGTATCTTGGCCAAGAAATTCCCAAATGAGGCCACAAGGAGTCTGACATGACTGAAAATAACTGAACAACAACAAAAAGAACAAAGTAATACATTAATAAAAGCAAAGATCAATGAAGTCCAAATAATCAATCAACATTTATTAAGCAACAGGTAAACAAATATAGACAAAGGAAGCTACATACAGTATAAAAAAGTTAACAGAGCAAAAGCACTAAAATTAAGAGGGGTGGGGAGGTTTCCTGTAGGAGGTGGTATTTTACTTGAGACTTAAGGGAAGCTAGGAAGATCAGAAGTTCTAGTGGAAGAGGAAGAGCTTTCTAGGCTTGGGGGTCAACAAGAATAAATGCCTGTAGTTCAGAGATGGAGCATCTTGTTTGTGGAAATAGTGTGACTCAACAGACGAGTATGTGTTGCGGAACAAAGTTTCAGACCACAAAGGTAAGAGAGGACTAGGTTATGAAGGGCTTTAAATACCAAATAGAAAATTCTGTATTTGCTCCTGGAGGCAAGGAAGCCACTGGAGTTTACTGAATAGGGAGAAAACATGATTGTACCCGTTTTAAAAAATTCACTTTAATGGCTGAATGAAGAATGAAGTGGGGAGAGACTGAGACAGGCAGACTCACCAGTAGACTGTAATAATACAGGCATGAGATGATGAGGGCCTGCACTACAGCGATGGTAGTGTCAGAGGAGAGAATGGGCACATTCTAGAAATGTTACAAAGATGAAATCGACAGGCCTTGGGAAAAGAATCAATGTAGAGGATGAGGGAGTAAGGAATCTAGCATGACTCCTAGGCTGTGAGCCTGAGGGACTGGGAGGATGGTGCTGCCCTGTACAATAATAGGGAAGGTAGGAGGAAGGGAGCCATTTAGGGGGAAAGGGAATGAATTCCATTTTGGATATAGTGAGTTTAAGATGTAAATTAGGCATCCAATTCAAGATGCCTGAAAGATACTTTGGAGAGGGGAAGTCAGCAGAGAGTTTGGGCAGGGCAGGTGGATTTGAGAATCATTGGCAAAGAGATGGTAATTAAATCCATGGGAGCCTATGAGATCATCAAGTGAAGTAGTATAGAGAGAAAAGAGAAGGCCCAGGACAGAATCCTGAGGGACACCTAGAAGGCATGATCTGGAAGGGGATCCAGCTAAGTAGATAAAAGGAAAGGTCAGATAGGTAGGAGAACAAGGAGAGAGAGATGTCCTGAAAACCAAACAATAAAGTGAAAAGAGAAAATAATATAAACATCAGGAATAGCATTCCAGATTATTATATTCTTATCTATGGAGGCACAGAATGGGTTAAATGTTATAATTTAGCATGATATTGAATGTACTCATATATTATACTGAATAATATCATTGAACATCAGAAAATTTGTCCTTTTAGTAACATTATGTCCAGTCCTAAGAATTATATACTCAGCATAAAGCAATTACATATCCGTGGAAAACATTATTCAATCAGATGAGCAAATTATTTTATACTGTCCATCTATCACATGCTGAAAGAAATGAATTATAAATGCACCAAATACTAAAGTTTCACATGTAATTTTACAAAATTCATATTTATCTTTCACTATTCAGAGATTTGGAGATTTTAATTCTAGAACAAAACAAATGATCTTTTGTTCCAAACCAATGCTATCATGATGATTCTGAGATGATTTGACATTTTGAGAATTGATGCGATTTTCTTCCATTTATCAGTTTTATATGAGAAAATTATAATTTTCCTTTACCGAAACTACAATTCAATTGAAATTCTCCTTTTCTTCTTAATAAAACTTTGAAATATAGTGACAATTTTTATCTAGACTTAGAATTTGGGCAATGTGATGGACTGATAAGTTACAGACTCCCCCATCCCCCCAAAGTTTCTTAAAGAGGTGTTTGGTATAGAAGATAGATATAAAACAAGAAAAAGAATTGACACCTTTAATCAAGGAGAGTGTGTTCTACATTCATTAGCATGGCTCTCCATTTCACCAAGTCAACTCAAGAGTAGGCCATAGATAAAAGAATACACTAAACTCTTTCATCTTTTTTGTAGTTTTAGAGGCTATATATAAGGAGAATCCTTATTGTTATGACAAGAGAGCAGCAGGTGTGTGCCCACCCTCATCATTAATCTCATAGCCTAAAGCACTATCTGTGCAGAAGCTACACCTTTGCAATTTGCCCCAAGTGGAAGAAGCTGATTCTCATAATTGCAGTGACTTCTCCAGTCAGCAATTCTACCCTGCCAGTTTTAAAGTAGAATTTCTAAGATATATCAGCAGCAACCCACCAGTGCCTTTATATCCTGAGTCAGCTTCAAAATCCCCAGCAGCAGCTGGTAAAAATGAAATCCTAATTCATTATAAATGGAAACATTGCCTACATTTTAACTTATTTACGTTTTTGAGAATTTTGGACACTGCTGTCAAATTTCCAAATTATTTTAAGATCCAAGTTGAGCCTTTTTCAATTCAGTCCTGTCTCTTTAAAAAAAAAAAACTAATGGCTATGTATAGAAATTACATTCTAAAAGTTAAATTACTCCAACAACCCCACTCTTTACACTTAAAAATACCATAAGCTGATAAACAATTTTTTTCTTTTTATTTCAATTCAAACCAAACACAATGACCTAGAGCAAAATCAGATCTAAGCAAGTCAAATATATTTGGAATAAAAATTATTACATTTGCACAAAATCTGTTTTGCAAGCCTGCATCTTCTACAAGTTTAACATCTTGTAACGAGGGGACAGGAAGTTAAAGTAATACATGGACAACTAATGTCAAATTGTTAAGTAACTAACTGGATGTGACTCATTTTTGAAACCCAGTTAAGGAATATGGATAACTCAACATTACTTAACACTGCTTAATAGAGGGGAAATAAAAGAGGAAGATAGTTTAAATGGACTATCCAAATTAAATGTTTATTGCTCTGCTGCCCTCTCCTGGTTCTTTATTCTGTCTCCTACACAACTATCCCTGTTTTCATTAAACACTTGCATTATAAACTACTACACTATGTAACATGCTTAAAATTCTTCTAGAGTCCTTCAGTATTTTATACATTATTCCAAATGTCTACAGGAACATCAATAACGATGAAGGAATTAATAAATCAAAGAAGAAATCCTCAGCACTGACTGGTAGCATGATGCCAATAGGTTGTTGTAGGATTTTGATTCTCCTTGATGAAGGCAGAAAAAAATAGTGCTTTCCAATTTGTGAAGACTAGGCAAGGATAAACTAATGACAAAACTCAAACATCAAAATAAAAAGAAGGGAAATAATGCACCTTTGCTGGAGAGACCATAGTATTTTAAAATCATATGTTTTATTTACATGTTTAAAAACAATTTTTATTATTTTTGCTTGCAATTGCTGATTTCAATTATCCTTAAAGAAAGTTTGCTATTGAGAGAAATTCAGGCATAAATATGTAGGAAAATGGGATTTTTTTTTAAAAAAAAAGCTTGCTTTTAACTATTACATTGAAAAAGGAAAAAAAAACACTTCAGTCTTTCTTCTTATTTAATATTTTATTTTATTTTTCCTAATTATATGTAAAAACAATTTCAACATTTTTTTCCAAATTTTGAATTCCAAATTCTCTTCCTCTCTCCCCTCTCTTCCAATGAGAAGGCAAGTAATTCAACATAGGTTATACATGTACAGTCATGCAAAACACAATTCCATGTAAGTCATTCTGTAAAAGAAAACACAGACAAAAAAAAAAGGAAAAATCAAGAAAGTAAAGAAAAAGTATTTTTGATTTGCATCCAGGTTTTACCACTTCCTTCTCTGGAGACAGACAGCATCGTTCATCATAAATCCTATGGAATTGTCTTGGATAATTGTATTGCTGAGAATATCTAAGTTGTTCATAGTATATCGTCATGAAATATTATTGTTACTATGTAAAATGTTCTTCTGGTTCTGCTCATTTCACTTTTCATCAGTTCATGTAAATCTTTCCATGTTTTTCTGAGAGCATCCTGCTCACAATTTCTTAAAAATCACAGTAGTGTTTGATCATAATCATAGACAACAATTTGTTCAGCTATTCCCCAATTGATGGACATTCTCTTAATTTCCATTATTTTGCCACCACTAAAAGAGCTGCTACAAATATAAAGCCAAACACTTCAGTCTTAAAATGTGAATATTTATAAAACGTCACAAAGTTCAAACTATTGAGAACATTCCTAAGTTTCAGAGAGAGACAGGATGACTTCTAAAGAGAGAGGATGACTTCTCTGATAGAAGTCATCCTGATCCAATGTTTTCTGCTAACCAGAAATTAGTTTCTATAACATAGTTAAAGAAAACTTTTTTTGAGTTTTTCATTGGGTGAACCAAACTTTAAGGAAAGTCTTCTGAGAAATCAATTCTAGTTTTATTACTAGGCCTTTTCTCCTCAGAGATAAGTGGATAGGTATTTTGTTTGTAAATTAATTGAATTTTAGGGAACTTTGTAATACAGGCTCATGAGGGAATAATTTTAATTTCATGGAAAATTTTGATTTGTGCACAAATAGAGTAGAAATTACATTTCAAATTCTATATGAGGAGATTGGAGCAAATAACCTTACCCAGGTTTACTGTGAATTCAAAATAATCTACATGAAGCTAATTTGTATACCAGATGCCATTAGCCTGTTAAAAAGGGAGCCACGAGCCCCTATCTTCTTCATATGGTATGATTCCCTACTATTCATTCATCAAGCAAATGTATCAGTTCCAAGGCATACCCAGCAAGAAAGGTGAAGATTCCTGCCACAATGAGCCAATGGATTATCTTTTTTTTTTTTTTTAAATTTGCTCCTTCCCATTGAGAAAACATTTAGCTATAATTTTCTCAATAGTCCATTTTGATGAAAATCATCAATTTATTCCTTGGTAAATGGGGAAATATACACAAAGTATGGGGAAGAGCAGCTCATTTCTGTGGTTTCTTAAAGTGTTTAATATTGGTTTCAAAGAGTATAAACTAAAATTAAAATTAGACCAAAGGACTAATTATACTAAATAATCTAGGAATTTCTGCTTTAACATTTACTGGAATGAAAATTGCCAGATCATATTTGTACTCTACTAAAGGGGTGCTAAATTGGGGGGTTCAGGGCAGGAGGAAGGAAGCTGTTTCAGGGGAAATGAGGCAATCACTTCATTTGCATTGTCAAGCAGCAAACACCATACTACTCCCACTTCGCACTCCTTCTCTTCCCCTCACACCCTTCCCATCATCTCCCAGGGGAGATAAATGCAATTCTAGATTTCTTACAGGTCTAAGGATCTGAATGAGCTTGAACTAGGGTTTCCTTAGTGCATTCGGCAGGGAAATTCTATAACAATTTCGCTTAAATCTCTATCACATCGCCCAAAATGCCTATTTTTGTGACTAAGGTGATTGCCTGAAATTCTCTCCCTCCTCATCTCTGTTATCTGGCTTCCTTCAAGTAATAGCTAAAATTCTACCTTCATTAACAGAGGTCAAGAGGTCAGCTCTGCCTATATGGTTTTATATTTTTAAAAGTTTTATTCTATTTAAAAATGTAAATAACCATTCTTAACTCACAAGCCTTTGGGACACATTTGGCTGGCCCTTGGGCAGCAATTGGCTGAGAAACCTTTCCCAATCTCCTTTAATGCTAGTAATTTTCCCTCTGTTGATTACCTCCAATTTATCCTGTACATATCTTGTTTATATGTAATTATTTGTATGCTATTTATCCATTATACTCCTTGAAAAGAAAGAGGGTGTGTGTGTATGAGGGTGTGTTGTGTGACTGTGTGTGCGCTCATGAGGGTGCCCCTGCCCTTCCTTGTATCTACAGCATTTAACAAAGCTTCTGGTACATAGAAGGCACTTAAATGTTTGTTTACCTGACTTAAAAGAAAATGCATTTCAATTACACTGTCCTCTCAGTAACTGACTCTGAGACAGTCTTAGATGTCAGTCCTCCAGTTTGCTCCAAACACAAATAAACCTCCTTCCATTAGTTCTTTATTCCTCCATTGCTTTCTTGTCCCCATTCCAGACTCTCCAATCCTACCATCCCCTCACCACAACATACTTAGTGACTTGGTTCATATCTCATCTAGTCTCTGAAATGAGGCTGTAAGAGCATGATCACATCACTGTGTGATTACACTTGACCTGTCATTTAGCTAAGAAACTAAAAGAGAACTGAATAGTCAAGACTATTCAAATGTTTCATAAAAATAATCCAATGGGTATGTATTCCAAAATGAAAACTTTTAAAGTGAAAGATTGGACTGAATGGCATGAGGAAGTGAACTGGAGTGGGAGGGGAATTACTCTCCTGATTATATCAGAACATCTTCCAATCTATGTATAAAAATGTCAGATTTTACAGATATTTTTCAACATATGGGCAAATAGTACATGGAAATATTTTGGGATAAAAGTGGAAATGAAGATATACTGGGGAAAAAAAAAACTACAACATATCCCCTTGAGCTCACATACATACTGTTTTTTTTCTTTTCACTGTGTTTAAAATAATCCTCACGCAATTATAAATTATACATAATTTTAGAAATATATAAATTGTCTCATATATTATGGTTTTTTCTGCATTTATTTAATTATACTGTAATAGGAAGGAGTAAATCATGTAAAAGTTAATCATGTAACCAAGATAGAATTTATATGTTTGCATCCTGTTTTTCCATATTTTCAACTGTCGATTTTTTAATGAAATTTAAGTGAACTTCCCATAGCACTGGCCAAAGAAGGGTAAAAGGTGAGGAATGATGAATTAGTGCTTTTACCTTTTGACACTGGAGCCAGTTACTCTAAGAAGTGTCCAGAGATGGGGATAGGAGAAGAGTTTCAAAAAACAAATCCCCCAATTCACTAGATAAAACCTGCTACTTACTAAAGTGCTGGATTTAGTCGGAGGACTTGGGTATAAAACCTAGGTCTGTAGATTGCTACCTCTGATCTTGGGGAAATCACTTAATGTCTTTGCAGCTTAACTTCTCAAGTGGAAAATTAAGGGATTGGTGCATACAGATGTGTGTGTGAGTATATATGTAAAAATTTCTATACATACTTCTATTTATCAGTTCTTTCTCTGGATGCGGATAGTTTTTTTCATATGTCCTTTATAATTAATTTAGGTATTTATAGAAGTCAAAATAACATTCAAAACAATATTGCTATTACTGTATACAATGTTCCCTCAGTTCTGCTCAGTTTGTCTTCATTATTTTGTGCAAGTTTTTCCATGATTTTCTAAGATCACTGACTTCATCATTTCTTATAGCATAGTAGTATCACAACACAATCATATACCAGAACTTGCTCAGCCATTCCCCAATTAATCCTCCTAATTTCCAGTTCTTTGCCACCACAAAGAGAGCTGACACAAACACTTTAGAACATATGGACTCTTTCCCTTTTTTCCTAATTATCTTTGGAAACAGACCTAGTAGTGGTATTACTGGATCAAAGGATATATAGGCAGTTAAATCATCTTTGGGCATAATTCCAGATTGCTCTCTCAGTTCACAATTCTACCAATAATGAATTAGTGTCCCAATTTTTCCACATCCTAGATGGACTAGAGGATTTGTTCTGTGAAGTTTGGATTCAATGAAAGGGCTGCACTTGAGGACCTAGAGGGCCACATCTGGCCTCAAGGCCACAGGTTCCCCAACCCTGTGTTGTTCTCTAGATGTTCTCTAAGGCCCCTTCAGTTCTAAATCTATGACTGTATGATCCTATTAATCCTCAAGATGGAGCAGCAGGAAGTTAGAAGTCAATGAAATGGTAAAGTAAGAGAAGGACAGAAATTCTGTTCCATGGAAGAAGACAAGTAAGTAGGTGCCCCAAGTCTGAGGCAAGATCACTTGAGATTCTAAGGGTTTTTCTCATCCCCTCCACCACTACAAAAGATTCCTTATTTATGAAATTTCCTTCATATATAACTAAGAATGATTCACTTCTCAAAACAGTCCAAACCATAAGGACATCATACAACTTAGGCTCCTATCACCTTTCTCCAGGAAATCTCCAATAGTTCTGTAATAAGAAGGATGGTAGAAAAGTTCACATTATCAAAAATACCTCTACCATCACAAACACCATTTTAAAAGAGTAAGTAATGCCTATTTTAGTTCTCTCTGATATCTTAGGAATGGACAAATATAATTTAGGGCCATGTGAGAAATGTTGAGAACTTTCTGTTGCTAGAATCTTCTATAAAACAATTTAAATGTTAAGTTAAATGTTCTATCTCTTTTTGAAGATAATAAAGTCCAAAGGAAAATACTGCAGGCTTAATGGTAGAATTAAAAATTATTTGACCCTAAGAAACAGGAAAAATATTCATAAGCATTAGCGAAAGAAAAATTCTTCACTAGGTATATAGGAAGCATTCATTAGATATTCTAATGAATTGAATGTATATGTTAAATAATTTAGCATAAATAGTAAAACCAAAGCTAGAAAATAATGACATTATTATAAACAACAGCATTAACTTTCATAAACTTGTTCCTGGAATCAAAGAATTTAAGAGCCTTAAGAGACCTCTGAGAATGTGCCCAACATTTTCATTTTAAGGTCCAGGAAGTTTAAGTTTAAGTTAATTTTCTCAAGATCACACAGATATTAAAGAATAGAGCCAGGATTCAAACCCAGGTCCTCTGACTCCAAATTTAGGTTCTTTCCATTATACTATGAGTGTGCGTTGTTAATGGCAAATGTTGAAATGAATGAGCATATCATTGGAAACATTCACGTTATTCTTGGAAGACATTAAGGTGTTTTTCTCCCATTTATCATTGCCAAAGTGCTTGCAAATGCCTTTTTATGGAAATTTTCACAGAGGAAAAGAATAATAAAAACAAAGAACAACAGAAACTTTTTAAACTACACTTTAAGAATTTACATGTGACATATTTGTAATTACTAGCCTGGTTGTAAAAAGACATATAGAAGTCGAATCCTATTACAGTAAACTCTATGGGACTACTCAATTGTTAAAAAAAAAAAAAAGGATATTCTCTAATTTCTTGGGGAAAAAAGCATATGGCTTGAAATGAATCAACGGAGATCTGGCTACAGTAAAAGTTTTGTTGCAACAATATTTACTACGAGATTTACTTTTGGGTTCACTAAAAGTAAGCAAATAAGAGAAACAGACTGGTCTAGTGGATAGAGAGCTGGCACTGAATTCATAAAGACTTGAGTTCGAGTTCCCCTTTTGAAATATATTTGGCTGTGTGATGCTGGGCATATCAGTGAAACTCTAAACGCTTCCAGCAATTACTGCAGTTTATATTCTACAGAGGAGGTACTGATCTGTAACAGTAGAGGAAACTCCAAACAATGTGCTCTGTAGCCCTGATAAAAACAGGTCTAGTTAACGGGGAAGAAAAAGAAGTAGATGACCCTTGTAAAATTCTCATTATTAACTATGTGTTGAACATAATTAACTCATTAATAACATTATAATGTCTTATACAATTTAAAACTGATCACTTAAAATATTTGTTGAATGAATGCTACATCATATGGTTTATTTATATTACAGAATATACATACATACATATATTATATATTAAGATAGGTTTTCCATTCCAGCTAGCATGAAATTATATCAACCAAGTAAAAATTCAATTCAATAAACATTTAAGTACCTACTATGTGCCACTATCTAATTAGCAAATCTAAAAAATCTCTTAGGTCTACCTACATTTTTCTTTTAAATTAAACTTAAAAGTTATTACTTGTTAATTGTTCACTATACTTTTTAAGCTGAGTATCAATCTGCTTAAATAAAAATAATGTTTAAATGTTGAACTTATTGGAATCAGATGATGATGAGAAAGGTGATTATGTTGAACTTCATTCAAAGGTGCCATAAAAGTCATATGTTACAGAAGACTCTGTTACATCATAACAGTGCCTCTATTTAGGGCTACACCCACTAGAACGATATGAGATATAGAACAGATGAAGAGCTGTTCAAAGTCAATGCAGCCCAGACTTAGGGGAGAGAAGGATTAATGAGAAAATGAGAATGTACCAGATGGTGCTGCAGTACTGCTCACTGCACATCCGCCACCTCAAGCAGTTTCTATACATGCAAAGCCCCAGGGCCCCACCTGGTAGCAGCATAATTACCCTAAATGTGCACTTATGTTTCATTACACCTTAGCTATTACTATGTGCACTGATTACAAGTATCAATCCCTTTCATTTTCCTACACCTCTGCAGTTCTACAGCATTGAACTGTGAAAACTCAGCCCTCTCTTCCCTCCCAACACAAGGACTGTGCTGATAAACTGCAGAGGGCAAATTATTCTTCACTCTACAGGGAGCCAACTGGATTTGATAAGGATGACATCAGCCCCATTTTACCAATAACAATGGCACCCTCAAGAACTGGTCATCAACAAACCTCAGTACTCTGCTAGCTCTGGCAGGTGCAACTAACTATGCTAAAAATAAGCCAACATTAGCTCCCCACACAAAACTATTTCTTTTAACACAATGCTAGGCAGAAGTTGGCTTCCATAAGGCACTGCAGCTGCTGTGGTGGCGGCGGCGGCTTCTGCAGATGCTTTCATTAATTTTATCAAGGACATACTGAAATAAGTGCTTATTCAGCACAATGTCTATTTGGGAGCAGCTGGAGGCACAAAACAAACTGTCTTAAGGAGACACTACTACAATCCAACATGTAAATTATAATAATGAAATATTAAAAAAGGGGACAGAAATAAAGGACCTCAATTTAAATATCTAACATAACTGCAAAAAAACATTTCCTTTTACACAGAAGCCCCTATCTAAAAGTACGCTAAAAAGAACAGCCTCTTGCTAATCCTAACAGAAGAAGAACCAATGTCTCTGGTATGGAAGTATATTTAGTTTCCTTTCCAGCCAAAAGACAAAAGTCAAAAAGAACAGCAAAAATCAATGCATAATAGTTTCCTGATTTTTCTGATTTTAAAATGCTGATGCAAAATTCTCTTGAGGGAAAGACATCATTACTCTAAATGCTGTATTTCAAGGGTCCAAATAGCAACAGCAAATTAGCAAAACCTTAGGAAAAAAAATAATCAGTCAACCAAGAAATATTTATTATATTCTTTCTATATTGTAGGCATTATGGTAGGCACTGGGGCTACAAAGACAAAAATGGAACAAGCTCTCTGCCCTGAAGGAGATTATATTCTATTACAAATGACACCAGGTACACAGAGAGTATATACATAAATAAAAATAATACAAGTATATACATAATAAAAGTATATACATAATAAAATACAAGTTATTGTGCAAAGATATTTTCTTCCTGACCCTATCCCTTCACAAAACTAAAAACAAAGAACCTCATTACCATGCTTTTAATAAGTTACAATCCCTGATTCCAAGTTGTCGAACCGAATTTTCTAATACCAAAAGGTAGTACTTTAATACGTAGTTTAATACAAAAATCTTGAAAGGTAGGCTTGGATGCTTTAATTACCTCACTGAGCTAAAAGTGGTCTAAAAATATCTAGCCCAAGCTCTTCAAGGAATTTAATATAAAGATTGGAAAGATAGGTGTTTGGCATTTAAAAAATATCAAAGCAGATTAGTAATGCAATTGGACATAGTTTATAAAAGGGTAGGTACCACAATCAAAGGCAGGATCTTTGAAATATAAATGGGGCGATAAAAATGGCTTCTAGGGTGTTGATAATCAAGAAAATACAAGAGGGTCTAACTTCCCTTGAAAAATTCAGGTCAAAAGGCCTAGATGAACTATATCCTCAGATACTGAAAGAACTGACAGATATAATTGCTATCACAGTGTCAATTACCTTTGAGATGTTGTGTAAAGCAAGAGCAACACGTTGTAAAACTGGTGAATAGGAAATACTGGTGAGATTTTCCAAAAAGGGAAAAGATTGGGGTGAGTAGACTACAGAAGAGTAAGCATAAAAACTGGAAAAATTCTCAACCCAAGGGATGTTAAGTATATGTTGTTGTTCAGTCTTTTCTAAATCTTTGTGACACCATTTGAGGTTTTGTTGGCAACGACACTAGAATGGTTTTCCATTTTCTTCTCCAGCTCACTTTCAGACGAAGAACCTGAGACAAACAGGGTTAAGCAACTTGCCCAAGGTCACACAGCGAATAAGTGTCTAAGGCTGGATTTGAACTCAGGTCTTCCTGCCTCTAGGCCTGGTGTTCTAGTTTTGGTGCCATATAGTCCCCATATCCCACTCCCCTTTCAGAAAAGTAAGGATGAGCATAAATAGGAACATCGCTGCATCAAAAAAAAAAAAAAAATCACACTAAGACAGAATGACCAGAATGACAGAAATATATTTTACGCAGATTTTAGCAAACACATTATCTCATAGTATTTTTATGAAAAAGGGGGAGATTAGATGATAGTATGCTGAGATAGACTCAAAACCAGTTATGTGGGCACAAGTATAAGTAAATTTCGGTGTGAAAACAATTGGGGAGGAAGTCTACAGAAGAAGACTCCAAGGATCTGGCAAAGTTCTGTGCAGTTTAAATTTTTATCAAGGACCTGGATAAATTCATAAATGTTCTGCTTCTTAAAAAGCTCGGAAAGACAAGTGGTAACAATGGGTGATGGAGACTTCATTTAAGATAGTGAGTAGCCAGAACACTGAGCAACATAAATTAATGGGAGAGAGGGAGGGAGGGAAGAAAGGAAGGAAGGAAAAAAGGAAGGAAGGAAGGAAGGAAGGAAGGAAGGAAGGAAGGAAGGAAGGAAGGAAGGAAGGAAGGAAGGAAGGAAGGAAGGAAGGAAGGAAGGAAGGAAGGAAAGACTAACTATATTTTCTAACATCCTATCCTGTCCCCTTTTATTCAATTTTCTCCCTTGACGCTGTCGCTTTTCAAAAATGTTTGCTTTTGACTACCTCCTCCCCTAATCTGCTCTCTCTTCTATCATCCCTCCTTATCTCCCGCCCCCCTATTTTCCTGTAGGGTAAGATACCCAATTGAGTGTGTATGTTATTCCCTCCTTAAGTCAAATCTGACAGGAGCAAGGTTCATTCATTCCCTTTCACCTGCCCCCTCTTCCCTTCCATTATAACAGCTTTTCTTGCCACTTTTAGTGAGATAATTTACCCCATTCTATCTCTCACTTTCTCCTTCTCCCAATATATTCTATATTCTTCTTCTTCTCTCTCTTTCTCTCTCTCTCTCTCTCTCTCTCTCTCTCTCTCTCTCTCTCTCTCTCTCTCTCTCCACACATACACACACGCACACACATATGTATATTCCCTTCAACCACCATAATACTGAGAAAGGTCTCATGAGTTACAAATATTATCTTTCCATGTAGGAATGTAAACAGTTCAACTTTAATAAGTCCCTTGTGATTTCTCTTTCCTGTTTACCTTTTCATGCTCCTCTTGATTACTGTATTTGAAAGTCAAATTTTATATTCGGCTCTGGTTTTTTCATGAAGAATGCATGAAAGTCCTCTATTTCATTGAAACATTCCATATTTTGCCCTAAAGTATCGTACTCAGATTTGCTGGGTAGGTGATTCTTGGTTTTAGTCCTAGCTCCTTTGATCTCAGGAATATCACATTCCAAGCCCTTGGCTCCCTTAATGTAGAAGCTGCTAGGTCTTGTGTTACCCTGATTGTGTTTCCACAATACTCAAATTGTTTCTTTCTGGCTGCTTGCAATATTTTCTCCTTGGACCTGGGAACTCTGAAATTTGACTACAATATTCCTAGGAGTTTCCCTTTTGGGATTTTTTCAAGAGGTGATTGGTGGATTCTTTCAATTTCTATTTTACCCTCTAGTTCTAGAATATCAAGGCAGTTTTCCTTGATAATCTTTTGAAAGATGATGTCAAGGCTCTTTTTCTGATCATGGCTTTCAGGTAGTCCAATAATTTTTAAATTATCTCTCCTGGATCTATTTTCCAGGTCAGTGGTTTTTCCAATGAGATATTTCACACTGTCTTCCATTTTTTCATTCTTTTGCTTCTATTTTATAATTTCTTGATTTCTCATAAAGTCAGTAGCTTCCACTTGCTCCATTGTAAGTTTTAAGGCAGTATTTTCTTCAGTGGTCTTTTGGACCTCCTTTTCCATTTGGCTAATTCTGCCTTTTAAAGCATTCTTCTCCTCATTGGCTTTTTGGAGCTCTTTTGCCATTTTAGTCTATTTTTTAAGGTTTTATTTTCTTCAGCATTTTTTTGGGTCTCCTTTAGCAAGTTGCTGACGTGTTTTTCATGATTTTCTTGCATCCCTCTCATTTCTCTTCCCAATTTTCCGCTACTTCTCTTACTTGCTTTTCCAAATGTTTTTTGAGCTCTTCCATGGCCTGAGACCAATTCGTATTTTTCTTGGAGGCTTTTGATGTAGGCTCTTTGACTTTGTTGACTTCTTCTGGCTCTATGTTTTGATCTTCTTTGTCGCCAAAGAAAGGTTCTATAGTTTGAGTCCTATTATGCTGCCTGCTCATTTTCCCAGCCATTTACTTGACTTTTGAGCTCTCTGCCAGAATATGACTGCGTTCAGAGTGGAAAGTGCTCTGTCCTGAGCTTCAGGGGTTTTGCGCTGATGGTTTCAGAGCTACTTCTATTCTGAGGTGGTATGATACTCCTCTCCTGGCCTGTGCTCTGGTCTGTGAGTAAACTCAAGCACTCCTTTCTGCCACGTAACTACCAGGAGGACTCCCTCTCCACAGCCACCACAAGCTCTGCTACACCAATGCTCCTCCTCTCCAAGGACCACCATGGACTGCAACCCAGATCCAAGGAGGGCAAAGCTATAGAACTCTACCTCAGGACCAGCTAAAAGATCCTGGAACTCCAGCTCCGATCAGCTGCTTGATTCACTCCACAGTCTATGGGTCTGGAGCTCCAGAATCAGCCACTGCTGCTGTGCTGCCACCTCCACAGCCCTGAGACTGGGGCCAGACCATACACTTCTCTTACCTACGTCCAACAGTTTTCCCACTGACCTGCTCAGTTGTCTTTGGGGTTTGTGGGTTGAGAAGTCTAGAAACTGCCACTACTCAGTGATTCAGGGACCTGAGGCCTGCTTGCCCAGTCTACTCCAGTCTGGTCTCTTCCAGCACAGCCCACCTGGGCTGCTCTCCCCCCCCAAGCATGGTGTGATAGACCTTTCTCAGAGACCATCCAGGCCATCTTGGGCTGGAGACTTGTTTCACTCTGTCATTTTGTGGATTCTGTTGTTCTAGAATTTGTTTAGAGTCATTTTTTGCAGGTGTTTGAAGGGATTTGGGGGAGAGCTCAAGAGAGCCCCTGTTTTCACACCAACATCTTGGCTCCGCTCCAAAAACCCTGGTCCTGATGGATTCGCAGGACAATTCTTTCAAACCTTTAAAAAGAAATTAGTACCAACACTACAGAAATTATTTTAAAAAATTGAGAAAGAAAATTTCTTGCTAGATTCCTTTTATGAGACAAATGTGGTCCTAATAACTAAAGAAGTAAAGCATAAGCATAATATCAAGGAAGAGAATCATATTTTTAATGAATATCTATCCAAAAATGTTATATTACAAAATCTAATATATTATAAAATATAGTGATTTATCTGAGAAATCATTCATATTGACCAATTTGGATTCATACCAGGGATGTAAGGATGGTTCAATGTTGGAAAAAGCAATGAAAATAATTAATCATAATAAAAACAAAAACACCCAAAATCACACGGTTATCACAACAGATGTAGAAAAAGCCTTTGACAAAATATATTGCTTTTTTATACTAAAATCCTCAAAAAAATAGTCAGAAAGGGACTTTTTATATCATAAAAGCAAAGCAAGAATGCCAATTCTCACTATTATTTGACATAGTTCTTGAAATACTAGCAAAAGCAATAAGACAACAGAAAAAATCAAAGACAAAGAAAAGTTAAAGAGGAGATAAAAGTTATTCCTATTTCACAATGATATGATGTTTTACTTAGAAAATCCTAGGAAATGAGCAAAAATGCTGAGACTTCAGCAAAGTTGAAAGCTACAACATAAGCCCTCAAAAATCAAAAGCACTTCTATGTAATAATAACAAAGTCCAAGATACAATAATACAAAGGGAAATACCATTCCAAGTAACTAGAAAAGGCACAAAGTATCTGGCAATGAATCTACCAAAGCACACAAAATGCTTGTACAGATTCAGTCACAAAGTGTCCCTTAAAGAAATAAAGAACTTAACGAGCTGGAGTAACATTCTATGCTCGTGGCTGAGCAATGATAATAAAATAAAAATGACAACACTACCAAAGTTAATTTATACTTTAACTGCTATACCAATCAAATTATCAAAGGGATACTTTATAGAACTTGATAAAATAATACCAAATTCATTTGGTAGAATAGAGTTGTTTAGACTGAAGCAGAAAAGAGAGAAACGGATGGGGATATGATCATTGTCTTCAAGTATATGATGGACTATCAAATGAAATGGTGTGAAGTAAGTACTATCTGATAACAACGGACAGAACCTGTAGTAGTGTGTAGAAGGTGCAAAGAGGGAAATTTAGGATTGAAGGAACTCTTTTCTAACAATGAATGCTACCAGGGTTCCCTCGAGAAGCAATAGATTCTCCCTCACTAGAAATCTAAGTACAATCTAGGGGATGACCATATTTTGACTACGTTATAAAGAGAATCCTTGTTCCAGAGTAGCCTAGGTACTCTGAGCTCTCTTCCAACTCTGAGTTTGTACATATGTGAGAGTCTACTGGGTAAGGCACTATTCTAGTGATTAAAAATATTCTTGAACAATGAATATACATAAAACTACTGATCATGCAGCTGTCTTTGAAAAGAAAGGAATCTGAAAGAACAAATTTACTTACTTGAAAAAAAATTTTAAGGGCCTAATATTAAAATAAAAAGTCAAAATGATGCTTATTAAGAGGTACGTTAGGAAGCATGTTAATCAACTATGCTCAAGAATGAACTCTACGTTTAACAATTTCAAGTAAGATGCTAACAAGAAAATAAGGCTAATTTCAATCATACTGTCATAAACTTTGTGGATGACAAAATAATGTATCCATTATTAAGCTCCATTGTGTTTTTACTTCCCTTTCTATATTTTTTAACTAGAATCTTAACTAGGATATATTAGTCCATTAATTCTTTATGTCCCTGAGAGATGAAAGGAGACAAACAGTCTTATCTCCACAATAAAAGAAAATTTATTTCTGACAATCTTTTGAAAGAAATCAGAGAACCATTCAGTTTATAAGTACTGTCATCCAAGAACTATGGATAGGCGTAGGAAAAACAAAACAAAATCTTTCAGCCAACAGTGTTAGATAAATGTGAGTGAAATTAGCCATGTAAAAATAAGTATGTATAGTAACCCCCAGAAAAAGTAGGATCCTTCCCAACTACTAGCATTTAACTTTCTTCACAGATGTTTGGTAAATTCCTAGAATAGCATATCTCAAGGAAACAAAAACAAGTTAAAGATTTTAAAGATGTCATCTCCAGAGGCCCAGTATCGTACACATGCTAGGCAGTAAATAAGAATTTGCTGAATTAATGAAAGTATAAAAACTATGGAGTTTAGAACTACCATTGATTATCTCCCATCTGGCCACCCACAATTACAACTGTGAAGGCTGATCTCAGAGTTACCAATATCACTCCTTTATGCCATGCATGTCTTTAGGCTCACCAAACTATACTTTAATGAAAGCTTTGCTTCTAACTTGCTTTCCATTTACCAGATCTTAACTTTTCAGCTGTAAATGAAGTTTCTCCCTTAATCCACTTAAAGAGTTTTCAACCAGTTTATAGTTTTAAGGGGGGGGGGGGGGAATGTACAAACATTACTGTCAAAATTAAGATATTTCCCAACCTCTTCTCTGGATTTATATAAAAATTATTTAAAGGATATTTTTAGTACCAAAATAAGGGCACAATCCCACAAGAAGTATATATTTCACTGAGGGAACAGTCACGCCCAGTGTCAAATTATAACAAACACCTAGCTCAAATCCAATCTAATAATACTTATCGTATCTTGAAAGAAATGTCATTTCTATGTATACTCTATGGTGAACCTATGTGAAATATGGTTAAGAGTCATTCAGGATTACATTGATTACTATCTCATTGTTGGGAGGAAAATATCCATCACAAGGACCACAGATCCACTTGAGTATTTAATGTATGGCTCTTTAAAGTCTGCAAAGTGTTTTACATAAAGTGTCTTACTTGAGCTAAACAATGACACCTTGAAGAAGTTCCTCTGGGTATTAATATCCCAATTTTACAGAAAAGGAAAATGAGACTCAAAGCAATTAAGGGTTAAATGACATTTAGGTTGAAGATTAGGTTAGATTAAAGGTCAAATGACCCAGTATGAAGAAGCTTTTAAGTGTAGGTAGTGGCCTTGAATCTACATCTTTCTAGACTCCAATTCCAGTGTCCTGGACATTACATCATGCTGAGCCTAGACAGCCAATCCAACTCAGTATCACCCTGAAAAAAATGTGCCTACACAGACTTGGAACAGAACTGACAAAATTATTTTGAATTGGACTTGACATGAATTCTCTGCTCATAGGGTCAAAAATTGAAGGCTGAGTAAGATAACTTTGTAAGTCAGCACCTTTTCTACAACTTGTAATTCCACAGAGCTTCCTTAAACATTAAGAAGTTAAGTAAATTGCACAGAACCACAAAGCCAGTATGTGCTAGAATCCAATTTTATTTGGAACTTATTCTCATGCCTTAGAGAGAAATGACTAAAAGGATCTAGTTCTACTTGCAGAAGACAACAACAAAAGACACAATTCTACATCCTTAGGAAAGGAGTGGAGGGAGAGGTGGAATCCTTATGTCTCACCAAAACTGTAATTTGGCCAAAATACAATATCCTCTGAGTCTCAGACCAAAATTAAGTCTGCTTTCAACAAGCATTAAATATTTACTATGTGTTAGGTACTATGTAAGTACTAGGGATACAAAAGATGTAAAAAAAAAATATAACTTCTGTCCCCAAGGACCCTGAATTCTAATAGAGATGCCATGAAAACAACTATGTGCATATTTACAGTAAACTCAGAGAGAAAGTACTAATGGTACCACCTGCAAAGATTTCTGGAGGGGAAAAACGGGGATTTTGAACAAAGTCTTGAAGAAATTCAGAAAATCCGGGAGGCAGAGGCAAAAAGGAAGAGCGTTTCAGTCATGGGAGACAGCCAATTTGGAGATGGTGTGGTGTTATGTGAGATGAAAACAGGCCAGCATGGCTGGATCATATAGTGTACTGGACAAGAAGGCTGGAAGGTAGAAAGGGGCCAGGCAATTAAGTATTTTAAGAATCAAAAAAAGGATTTTATATTTGATCCTAGAATTTACAGAGAACCACCGGAGTGTTTTTGTTTAGTTTGGTTTTTTTGTTTTGTTTTTGTAAAGGATTGCCATGGTCAGAACTGTATGTGGGAACATCACTTTGGCAGCTGAGCAGAAAATGACTGAAGTAGGGAGATGCTTGAGGGAGGAAGATCAACCAGAACACTACTGAAATCATATAGGCTGGAGGTGACAAGAGCTTGCCCCAGAATGGTAGCTATGAGCAGAGTGGTAACTTAGCAACAGACTGGGAATGAGGGGTATGAGGACTCAAAGATGACACTAAGGTAGTGAGAATGGTGGTGTCCTTGTCAGTAATAAAAAAGTTAGAAAGAGGTGAGCTTCAATTTTGGATGTGGTGAGTTTGAGATGAGTACAGGATATCCATAGAGATATGTCCAATAGTCAGCTAGTGATATAAATTAAAGATCAGGAGAAAGAAGACATAGTGAATATAGCATATTTCTAAAAAATGGGTAAAGGAGATGCTTATCATCAAACAAATAAGGATCTGTTAGATAAAGGCATTAAGTGATCAGGAACAGAGTTGAAAAAAGTTATTAGGTTACTTACCTAAGAAAGTATGAATAATTAGTGTCAGTGTCCAGATGAGGACCTATAACTCCAGGATCTTAACAAGAATATTTTACAAAAAAAAAAAAAAAGATGTATTTTATCTAGAGCTCTAAATTACTTGACATTATTCGAACTCATATAATTCTATTCAATAATGCGTTATATTTCTGTTAATGTCAAAGACACTTTGCTACTCACTGGAAATGATACTAAGATCAACATATATCTTCAAAAAATGAGGGAACAGGAGTAAGACAAGTATAAAAGTAACAACAATATAGGCCAGAATTCGTGTAAAAAGAGCTTAAAAAGGAGATCACATTCAGCTGTGAGAAAAGCTTCACAGGTGGCTTTTGAGCTGAGACTTATAGGAATAGGAAAAATTTCAGCAGGGAAAGACAGTGAATGGGCATTCCAGGCAGAGATAAAGGACTGTCAAAAACTGGGTTGTGTTCAAGGAACACTCCACATTCTAGTTTGGCTGGAGTGCAAAGTGTATGTAGCAGGGCAATGGGTAACAAGGTGGAAGAGTTTGTTCTGAAGGTATCAAGGAGCTGCTAATGTTTTTGAGGCGAAAAAGTAAAACGTCAAGTGTGACATTTAAAAAGTCCTCAAGAAGTAGAAGCTCTAAAATATTAAGTGAAAAAGTATAACTAAATTTCTCTGTGGTGATCAGGTTTTTAAAAATATTCTCATCCCTATCAAAAATATTCAGACATACTTTCTTGGCTTTAGTTATGTTCAAGATTACATCATTAAAATTTAACAATAACTTTGAAATAAAGCAGAACACAAAATTATTCTTAGTCACTAAAAATGACCACTATCACTTGTTTTTATCTTAAGGGTATGGGACAAAATTATGGGTTCTGAGAAAAAGCTGGGATAGTTAAAAGTGTGGGAACAGGACTTGAGATAGGGCTGTGCTGCCTCTAGGAAAACATGAAAAAATCACTGCCTCAGTAATCATTTCTGTATACATGTGGTCTTACATCCACATAAAGGGAAAAAAGTCACCAACAAATTAGTAGATCTTATTTAAAATTATTGTCTGGAGGAGCTTATTCGCAAGTGATCCAATCTAATGAATAATTCTACTCAAAAATGCCCTGTCCTTGAATCAATAACACAATATTTCTGTAAACTTAGCTTACCAAAAAAGGTAGGTGGGAAAGAGAGAAAACATTTTTGGTCTAGGTCCCTAAACAAAATTGCTATACTCCAAAGGGGCCTAACACTTTATCCTGAAATAGTTTTCTCTTTGAGTATTTGATATTTCACAGATATGTTAGCGCTTAAGCATCATTTATCATTGTTTATTTTTAATAGGTTTCCCCTGAAACGGCTGCCTAAGACGCCAATCTTCTTTTCATCGGCCTTCTGTAAATATTTGAAATAGCTACTCATTAACAGTTACACATTTATTTAGCAATGGCTGCTGCTTGAGAACCGGAATTAGCTGTTTCCCCCCTTATTCTTTGACTAGAATGGAGAAATCTTGCTCTTTGGGTTCAATCTGTCATGGTTCAAATTATGCTACAGCTGAAAGCTAATCAAGGGTGTCTGACCTGGTTTGCAAATAAACTAAGAAAGAGAAAATATCATTTATTTAATTGTTTTTCTTTGGGGGCACTGGACCTTCAAAACTAATGCAAGGATACCTCCAAAATATATTCACCTTAAACGGAAAACAGATTCAATGTTCAGTTAAAAAAGGTCTAGATTTCTCTTCAAAAAAAAAAAATCACACTGTTATCATCCATGTATTTCCCTTCAAAAAAGAGAAAAAATTAACTGGTTTATAAAGGACATTTCAAATTAAAACACATAGTTCATTTAACAGAAGTACATGTCATGAGAAGAACATCCATTTTAGGCAATGAAAAAAATTTGACACGTGTATCAGGGCCTTCAAGTATCCACATAAGTCTCAGGCCTCATTTTAATAGGTATATGTAGCAGAACTAATTGTTCAGCATCATTAACCTCATAAGTATATTTGTTTTATATATTTCCATATATAAAGTTTAGAGGCATTTGCTTTTATATTAGAAACATCTTCATTATCAAAACCTGAAGACAATAGGTACTTAAGTTTTTTAATTTAACATATCTTAGTAACTACATAAGAAAGAATAATGATATTCCAAAGAGCTGTAAATTACAATAGATTACCATTAGAGTGCAAGAACTGAATTTTTGGTGCTCAATTATTTTATACGAGACTAAAATTCATGAAAGAATCTGATGACCAAGAGAAAAGAAGTCTTATGAAATATGGTAATAAAGCTATTCAATATCATTATAAATATTTTTCTAAATATTTTTTATTTTTCTTTTCAATCAATACACATTTATTTTCTTTCCAGCTCATTTTCTTACCTTCCCCTCACAACTAAAGGAAATGAAAAAACTCCCCTCTTCTTAATGTCCCTATTACTGCTGAGGGCATCACCATCATCTGTCACCCAGTGCTGCTATCCTTGAACCCTCCTATCTCTTACCCTGTCATATCCTATCAGTTCCCAAGTCCTGTCATTTCTACTTCGTAGCATCCTTCACATATGCCACCTTCTCTCCTCTGACACTGCCATGGTATAGGTTCTCCTCTTGGTATAGGTCCTCACCACCTTACACCTGCACTACTGCAATTGCCTGCTGCTTAGGCTCCCTGCACAGTCTTCTACCTTTTCAGTGGCCTTATACCTTCCTCCCCCCTCCATTTTTCTCAGTGATCCAATGACACTGCCTTCCTTGTTGTGCAATGCACGAGCCGCTCCATCTCCTGATTCCATGTGCATTTTCACTTGCTATTTGTTCCCAAACCTAGAATTGTCTCCTCCTCACCTCTGTCTTCTTGCATTCTCTGACTTATTGCACATCCTAGATAAAATCTCTCCTTCATCAAGAAGCCTTCCGTGATGCTTAATGTTCAATGCTAGCAATCCCCCTCTAAGATTAGCTCCAAATGATCATCTACATATCTTGTATGTACATAGATACTTGCATGTTGTCTGTCCCATGTGAGCTCCTTTAAAGAAGATATCTTCTTTGCTTTTCTTTATATTCCCAGCAAACAGCAAAGCGCCTGGCACATAGTAAGTGATTAAAAATGTTCATTGTCTCGAAAACATGACGGCTGTGAGGTAGAACCTGAGAGTTACTTTAATTTGTATTGCCTTAATTTTTTAGCAATTTGGAGGATTTTTACATATGGCTATTGATTGCTGGAGTTTTTTTTTTTTCCTGAGAGAACTGACTGTTGGAGAATGGCTCTTTTTTCCCAATAAATTTGAATCAGTTTTTAATATATCTTGGAAATAAGACGTTTATAAAAGAAACGTGTTTAAAAAAGAGTTGGGTTTTTTTTTAATCAGTTACCTGTTTCCCTCCTCATTTTAACTCTCTTGCCTTTGTTTATGGAAAAAACAAAACAACTAGTGAATTTTATAAAATCAGAATTGTTCATTTTATCTTTGGTGATCATCTCTAACTCATATTTGGTCATGAACCCTTCTCCTATATATTAACCTAAATTTTCTTCCCCAATCCCACAATTTGCTCCTGAGGTAACATTTTAATCCCATTTCAGATTCACGTTGCTATCCTGTTTCTGTCCAACTGCTTTCCAGTTTCACCAGCAGTTTTTGTCAAACTGTGAGTCCTTACCCTGCCCCCAAATTGGGGTCTTTGAGTTTACTGAATGCTATATTACTGTGTCCCTTAGCTTCTCTGTTTTATACACATGTTCCACTGGTCAAAATCTATATTTCTTAGTCAGTACCAAATAATTTTAATAATGACTGCATTGTAGTATATTTAAGATCTGTTACTAGTAGGTCTTTTTTCCAATTTAAAAAATGGTTTCCTTCTTTGACCTTCTGTCCCTCCAAGAAAATTTTATTATTTTTTTTCTAACTCTATAAAAAAATCCTGGAGTAATTTGATTGCTTATGGAGCTGAATAAGGAAATTAAATTAGGTTATACTGTCATTCTTATAATACTGCCTACGAGCAATTAATATTTCTCTGATTATTCAGGTCTCTGTTGATTTCTGTAAAAAATATTTTAAGGTTGTATTCATAGTTCTTGAATGAGTCTTGGTAGATTGTCTCCCAAATATTGTATATATTACATAATAATATTTAATAGAATTTTTTTCTATCTTATCCTGCTAGGTTTAGTTGGCAATATGCAAGAATGCTCATGATCTCTAGATTTATTTTATATTGTACTATTTCATTGAATTTGTTCCTTTATTTACCTTAATTCCCAAGACAGACCATCATATCATATGCAAAAAGTGATCATTTTCTTTCTTCTTTGCCTATGCTTATTCAACTTCTCTTTTTTGTCATATTGCCATAACTATAATTCTTAACACTAGGTTTAACAGTAGTAGGTGTCCTTGCTTTGCCCCTGATTTTAGGGGAAAAGCTGCGTTCTTTCTTCTATTACATATAATATTTACTCCTGGTGTCAGAGAGATAGTATTTTAAGAAAAAGTAAATTTTTCCTGTGCTTTATAATATCTTTGGTGGAAATGATTATTGATACATCTATTGATCTAATTGTGTTGCTTGTATTACTTCTAAGTAATACAATTTCTTACACAAATAGTCTTCTTTATACTGAAACAAATTTGCATCCCTTGGCATAAATGCAGTCTGGTAAGTATGTTTAAGGTTTTCAACATCTTACTGTACTCAATTTGCTAAAACTTTGGTGTCAATGTTCATTGGGAATCCTGGCCTAAAGGGTGTCTCCACTTTGGTTTTGTCTCACCCTCATATCAAAAGTAATTTATAGCATAGAAAGAGACTAGAAAGGTCTTTCTTTTTCTATTTTTACAATATGCAATATTGTATTTATGAGTTTTTACATATGCAACATATGTAATGTTGGAAGAATCTTTTTTTAACGTTTAATGGAATTAACCTGTTAATCTAGTACTGATTTTTTTTTTCTTTAGGAATTAATTTATTCATTTGTTCAATTTGTTTTCCCAACACTGCTTCCTCTGCATCTGGGCACTTCACATTTTTAATAATGATTTTTCTACTTCCTCTAAGTAATCAATTTTATTGGCCTATAATTATTCAAAATAGTTTCCTTTATTTCTTCTCAATTTTTCCTGCTTTCATGCAAACCATTTAATTTTCCACAATTTTTAATTAGATTGGTTATTTTATTGCTTTTCCCTAAAAATTCAGCTTAGTCTTTATTCAACAATTTAATTTATTTTACTTACAATCTTGTTAACATCTTTTTAGACTTTTAGAATATCTATGTTACCTACTTTAGTTTGTTACTTTTTCTTTTTTTTTAAGTTGACTGTATAAATAATTAATTTTTCTCTTTTGCAATGAAAAAGTTTAAAGACACAAAGTTTTTCCTCGAATTTATGTTAACTGTATCACACAAGTTTTGGCATGTTGACTCGTTGTTACCATTTGCATTGATGATCGTTTTTTTACTATTTCTATGACCTGTATTTTAATGCATTCATTTTTTAGGATTTAGTTTCCAGTCAATTTTTAACTCTGAAGGTACTCTATTAAATATAATTTTTGTTGTATTATGACCAAGAAAGGATTTATTTAGAATTTGTTTTTCTGCATTTTAATGAGGTTTTCCTGACATCATACATGGCGAATTTTTGTAAAGGTGCCACAAATGACAGAGAAATGAATAAATTCCCATTCAATAATTGCCAATCTTTAATTTTTCTTAATTTTTATTCGAGTTTATAACTTGCTTTGTTCTTATCTTTTGGCTAAATTTGTCTAGGTCAGAAAGGTATATACTGAGGTCTCCAACCACTATATTTTAGCTATATGTTTCTCCTTACAATTCAATTAACTTTTCCTTCAAGAATTTTGATGTTCTTCTATTTGGTGAATATGTTAAATGTTTAAGCAAAATGTGTTTCCTTTATTTCTTTTTTTTTTAATCATTTCTATATTTACCACAGATTTCTCAATAATTGTGATCTTTTTTAGCATAATTGAAATATAACTCATTTTGCGCCAGCCCCTCATTTTGATTATGTGAATCTTTATGTCTCTAGTATGTTTCTTATAAATAGCATTTCATCATATTATCCCTTCTAATCTATTCTGATATCCTCTTTCAATTTTTGGATGACTTCATTCATTCATGTTCTCATACATTTCATAGTTATGACAGTTAATTGTGTACTTCCCTCTGTCCTCATGTACTTTTTCCTCTCTTGGCCATTGACCTTCTTTTCAAAAATAAGGTGATAAAAGTGTCTAATACTTGTGATCAATAAATGTAAACTTATATTTGAGCTCTATTGACTCTCTTCTCTTCCCCTTACCCTAACAAAGAAAACAGGATTTTACTCATTATTACCTTCTTTTTAGACCCCTCTTTCCATTCTCTTCTAACACTGGAGTCTATTTTGCTTATAACTACTCCCTTACCTGTCCTTCCCTTATTCTTAAACCCCCCATTCCTCTTTCACTAACCTCTCCTATTTCTTTGTTAAGTTTAAGGTGTTCGTATACTACAATCACTGAATGTGTATGATTGTGTTCAGATGAAAGTGAGGACACTTGTTCCCTCAACCCCTTCTTCTATCTTCATCTCATGCATATTCTTCATCTCATGTAGCCCATTATGTGAGACAGTGAGTTCTCTCCCCCTTTGTCCTGCTTTCCTCCCCAGCATACTCCCCTATTATTGTCATTTCTTTCCCTTAAGATCATTAAAACTGAATAATTCCACAATTACATTCTCGAATTTTCTCAGTGATCATCAAAGACATTAGGGTTTGTTTGTTTCTTGTCCCTCTATTAATAGGTAAGCAAGTCATTCCCAGATAGTTCCATTTCAAACAAATGTGTATAAATTTCTCATCCCCTTGATTCTTGCATTTTCACGTAAAAGCGTTGACAGTTCTTAGTTTCTTTAAAAAAAAAAGCAAGAAAGTAAAACGGCTAAGTTTTACAAAAAGCTGAGGAAATAAAGTAAAAGCGAAAGATATGCCCAACTGCATGCAGAATCCCACTGAATAGCAAGGAGAGGTTTTCTTAAATGAGAATTGCAAAGAAATAGAAGAAAAAAATAGAATGGGAAGGAAAAGAAATCTCTTCAAGAAAAACAGAGCTATCAAGAGAATGTTTCATGCAAAAATGGGCATAAAAAAGGACAAAAATGGCAGGGACTTAAGAGAAGCAGAAAAAAGTAAGAAGAGGTTACAAGAATATACGGAAAAAAGATCTTAACATCACCAATAACCATGATAGTACGGTTACTAATCTAGAACCAAATATCCTGGAGAACAAAGTCAAGTGGCCCTTAGGAAGCATTGCTAAAAATAAGGCTAAGATTCTGCAAGCTAGGCTTCAGCAATATGTGAACCAAGAATTACCAGAAGAGCAGGCTGGTTTTCAAAGAGGCAGAGAAACTAGAGACCAAATTGCCAACATTAAGTGGATTATGAGAAAGCAGAGGAATTCCAGAAAAACATTTACTTTTACTTCACTGATTACACTAATGCCATTGACTGTGTGGCTCACAACAAAAATGTGGCAAAACCTCAAAGACATGGAAGTATGAGATCATCTTATTTGTCTCCTGAGAAAATGGTATGCAGGTCAAGAAGCAACAGTTAAAAGTAAACATGGAACAATTGATTGGTTTAAGATTGTGAAAGGAGTCTGACAAGGCTGTATGTTGTTACCTTATTATTTAATACAGAGTACATCATGTGAACTGCCAGGATGGATAAATTGAAAGCCAGAATTAGGTTACCAGGAGAAATATCAATAATCTCTGACATGCAAACAATTCCACCCTAATGGCAGGAAGTTAAGAAGAATTAAGAAGCTTCCTGATGAGGGCGAGAGTGTAAAAAGCTAGCCAGATACTTAACATTAAAAAAAAAAACCACCACACATACTACAACAACAACAACAACAACAACATCAACAGCAGAGATCATGGCGACCAGTGCCATCATTTCCTGGCAAATAGAGGGCTCAGAGATCACTGTAGACAGAGACTGCAGCCATGAAATTAAAAGATGCTTGCTCCTTGGAAATAAAGCCATGGCAAACGTGGCAGAGACGTCACCTTGCCACCAAAGATCTGTACGGTCAAAGCTATGGTTTCTCTAGTAGCAATGTATGAATGTGAGAGTTGAAATATAAGCAAAACTGAGCACCGCAGAATTAATACTTTTGATTTGTTGTGCTAGAGAAGACTTAGGAGAATCCTGGGATAGCAAGGAGATCAAAACAGTCAAACTTAAAGAAATTAATTCAGACTATTCACTGGAAGGTCAAATTCTGAAGCCGAAGCTTAAATACTTTGGCAATATACTTGGAAGTCAGGACTCAACGGAAAAGACCTTGATGTTGGGAAAGTTAGAAGACAAAAGGAAAAGGGGACAGCAGAGGATAAGATAGATAGATAGATAGTGTCATGGAAGTAATGAACATAAGCTTGGACGGACTTCAGGAGACAGTAGAGGACAGAAGGGTACGACATGCCATGGTCTATGGGAACACAAAGAATCAGATGTGACTGAATAATCTAACAACAACTTAGTTCTGACTTCTGCATCAAGAAATCTTGGAAATTTCATTAATGTTCATCCTCTCCCCTCCATGTTACAATTGTACTTCATTTTTTTCTGGATAGGTTAATTATGGTTCTAAGCCTTTATGTTTTGCCTTTTGTCTGATGTTCTCTGCTCCTGAGAAGTATCAGCTGACAGGTTTTGTGAGCTACTTCATTATGCTCCCTTTTGGCTATTTGCTCCTGTTGTGTTTCCCTCCTACAGGTGATAGAGAAAATTCCCCATAGTAGGACTTGGCCTGTGTCGCTGACTGTGCAGCAACAGTCTTTGCCCTCCCTATGGTTATTTGGTCTCATTTCCAGTTGAACAGAGCTTATTGATAATTTTGGCCAAGAGATCAAAAGAACTTGCAGCTTTCTCATCAATACAGTACAACTACTTCAGTAGCCACTGTGGTCAATAACATTAAGTTTTAGTTTGGCAATAAGTACATTAATAGAAGGCTGGTCTTGACAGTGACTTAAAATGATATAGCTAATTCTCCAAGTTGTCCTAAGTTATCCTATGTGGTAATATGCTAATAAGTCCATGACTCTGAAAAGCTAAGCAATTTAATTTATTAGAAAATAAGTGCCACATATTACTATGTGGTTCAGAGACAAAAATGTAATAGTCCCTGTCTTGAAAACTGCACTAACTGTGGGTAGGGATATGGGGAAGGGAAAACACAGGGACACATTTAAGTGTAGCATTAAATGGAAAGGAAGTTCCTATCTAAATCCCAACTAATGAAAGACTGGTGCAGATAACTGCAAATTCCAGGCAAACCAGTGGACTGGATTTTCCAACTTTAAGGTATAAAGACATACCATTAGTAGAGCTCTTCAGAGTGCTATTTGTGTCAAAGACTTGGTTTACAGAATTTGCATAGGTAGTCTACAATTCTTGTACAATTATAATATAGTCAATTCATCACTGTCCAGATATGGGTTATCCACCTTGTGTATTATTCATGATAACCCAGGGGTTCTTTTTTTCCTGCCTCCCATCTGGGTCCCAGGTCATTGACAGTGAGATTCATTCAAGAGAGGGTAAGGGCCAGGCACAGATGGGTATAAGTGGGTATGTGGGTATGGTAATCAAGAATTGATTATGGACGATGGAACTACATATGTGACTTGGGTTTCTAGTAGGTAAACACCATAAGAGTGTCATCTAATGAGAGAATATTTCTAAGGCAACACTTGGGAAAAGAAGAAGAGCCTAGTTTCAAGAGAATCTAAATCATAACTCATCAAACTGATTTGCAGCACATTTCTGCTTTTATAGTATAATAGCTTAGAGGCAACATTTTCTTAAAATTTGCAGTGGAAAACAATTTATTTTGGGAAATTATTTCAAGTTAGCCAAGACTCATTTCTCATTCTCCTAGGAGTAAATATAAAGTTAAATTTTATGTGTAGGAACTATATTCTTTTGGACACTACTTTCATTCTATCAAAATGAATGATAGCAAAATATGTTTGGTAAGAGGGAAAAAAATTTAAACCAAAAATTTGCATTTAGATTTAGAAATGAAGCAGGTAAGTCCTGGAAATAATTATGGTTAACTTAGAAGTCTGTAAGCTGGGTTTAGAAGGCTGTTTAATGAAATGTTAATAGTCTTGGAAATATGTGAATTTGATGTTGCTACCTGATGGTTTATAAACCTGGCTTTAGTGAGATATTTTCTGGGCAAAAATTCTGCTTTGTGATTCTAGCAGCTTTGATTGATTCTGTGGAGCCTGTAGTTTTCTAAGTCAATTCATTCTACATGAAAAATTATTAAAATCTTCTCACATTTATGTGGAAATTGAAGTGCAATAAGCTAACTTGCCTAGTGCCTAGGCATGTCCAGAAAATTTTGCACATGAAAAATAAGTTTCTGAAGGGAACTTTTATCTATTTCTTTAATTATGGGTGGGTTACCAAAATAAAAAAGTTTCAGGTTAAAAATCTGAAGATTAAGGACTACTTAATAATATGAACATGATTGTTTGAGGTAAAAGATGAGGAAAAAAAAAAAGGTGGAAAGAATACACAATGCCTGAATGCAAAAGGTAAATAAGAAAGTATTAGTAATGGATGGGAGAAAAAACAATTTATTTACAGAAACAAAATATATGATAGGAGATGGATGGATTGATTATAAACTCCACACAGAGCATTTCAACCCTTATTTTCAGTTAAATGAGTTGAATGATATTCAGGAATATTAACCATCTGCTCATCACCAGAAGGTTGGGCATCAGGTGCTGAATTTTTTTCAGCCACAGTAACTCAGAAAAATTGTCAACAAAGATGTGGAATGGCTGTCATCTGCATTAGTTGAGGGAATACTCAGTTGTGAAATCATAAATCCTTGTAGTACTTGAGTATCCACCTCCAGTCAGACTACTCATGATTTTGTTTCCTATGAAATTTCATCAACATTTGCCTCATAATTAGGAAGAAGGATATGATAGTGTAACACAAATATATCAATAAATTGACTCATTTTGAGTTTCCTATGTGTGAAAAGATGTGGTTAGAATAAACGTCAGTTTAAATTCTAACACTGTGTCTATATCGCTTTAAGGTTTCACTTCTATTCACACTTCAAATTATGCTTTTCAAAGTAATTAGGTTGCATATATCAAAACCAAAAGGGCAACTGCTATTCTGGACATATCCTCCACAGGTGTAAATGGGAGACCAGTAGCAAAAGCAAGAAGTGATGGGAGGGTAGATTTGAGATAATATAAAAATGTACTAGCAATTTAAGTGGTCTAATAAAAATAGGCTACATTTCATGACTTAGTGTTTTACATCTAAGAAGAAGAATTCAAAGACTGGTTAGAAGTTCACTTGTTGAAGGTGTTAATTCTGGAGGATTAAGCATTGGGAAAGGATGAATTAGGTGGCTTTTAAGCTCCTTCCTAACACCATCAGTCTAAATTATTATAATAGAAGCAATTTCTTTAATATGCTTTCCAAATAGATCCTTCCCTTATCCTATCTAGTGATTTTATCCTTCTAAAAAAGAACAGAAAGTTAGGGAGGGAAAAAGTAATCAAGCAAAATTAACCAAACAGTAACCTACTCTGACACCATTTGTAGACCTGCATACTCATATAGTCCATTACCACTGCAGAGAAGGTAGGAAGTCCATTTTCTCAAATCATTTCTAGGAATAAACTTGGTCATTAAATTTATACAGCATTCAGTTTATTTTCAGATTTTTTTTCTAGTGAGATTTTTATAGTCAGTGTGCATAGTTTTCCCAATTCTACTTACTTCACTCTATCTCAGTTTCTAGAAATCTTCCGATGCTTCTCTAAATCATCAGATTTATAATTTCTACCTGCACAATAACAATTAAGTTATGAATAGGGAATGTAATAACAAATAGACCTATAAATTCATCAATACAGAAAACTCCCAGGTGAGTAAACTCCTCTTATTAATACAGGTCTTTAACTTCTCTGCAAGTCTTCTATTATAGCCTTTAGAGAATTTAGAGTTCTGAAGAGTTAGGTGACTTACCCAAAACAAACATCTAGGTGTCAGTGTCAGAACTTGAACCCAGGTTTCCTGGTTTTAAAGTAAGCTCTCCATCCACTAAACTAGATACCACTCCATTTACATTAACATACTACAAGGAGCTTACAGTCTAATGGATGAGACAACATGAAAACAACCATGTACAAAGCTGATATATACTGGACAAATCAGAGATAATCAACAGAGGTAAAGTGACAGAATTGAGGAGGATCAACTAAAGATTCTTGTAGATGGTAGAACTTTAAGAAAGCCAGAGAAATTAGGAGGAGGGGATGAAGAGGGACTGGATTCTGGATATGAGATAGCCAGGGATTATGCGCACAGCCTAGAGATCTTATTCAAGAGAGAGCAAGGAGGCCAATAGCACTGGATTGTACAGAACAAAGGGATGAGGGAAGTGGTATACAGAAAACTGAAAAGGTGTGGGAGAGGGGAAGGGAGAAGATTATGAAGAGTTTTGAATACTACAATATTTTATATTTGATCTTAGAGGGGACAGGGTACAATTGTTCAGTTAAGGGGTGTGTGTGTGTATGTGACCTGGTTGGGGGAAGGGGGGAGCTCGAGCACAAGAGAACCTGAACTTCAATAATACTTTGGCAGATAAATGAAGGAATGATAAATGAGGAGAGACTTGTGGCATGGAAACCAACCAGCCAGCTATTGTTGTCTATGTTCCAGGTGTGAAGTAATGAGGGCCTGCACCAGGATAGTATCAGTGTCAAAGGAGAGAAGCAGGTATATATTAGATATGTTACAAAGGTACAATCAACAGGATTTGGTAATAGGTTGGATACCATCTAACTAACAAAGGTACTTTTAAAATTTAAAATAAGTATTACTATCTTCTGTTTTCATATCACCTACATTTCCCAATGAATATCTTCCTCTTCCCTGAGAATCATCTCCTAATGCAAAAAATAAATACAAAGAGGGGACAGCAGTGGGGGAGAAGTACAGCATAACAAACCAATGCATCGAAAAAGTATAAAATTATATGCAATATTCCAGACTCACAGTCTTCCACATCTACAAAGAAGAGGAAAGGAATAACAAAGGCACCTCGAGAACAGTTATGAAAAACAAATATACTGATCTTAGGTAAATAGTTCTTTAGCAGATCCAGGTAAAAGTGGTAGCTCATTCAAATTTCTCAGAGCATTTAGTTCAGAACTATCTGTTTAACCCATTCTGCCTTGACACTTCCAGAAGTGATCCCTTCCTCCTGTGAACAAAATTATTTTCTAGTTGGCATTAGTTACCACACATACATGCCTCAACCCTTTACCAGATTTTATACTATTTAAGATTAGAGGTTGTATCTTAATTCATCTTACTACCACCACTGCTCTGAAAATAACAGACACATGACTGGTATGTGTTGTTGTTGATGATGCCCAAGGGTTGGTTAATGTCAAAATTTGTATCAGAATCCAAGTTTCTGATTTGTGTGATTTTTCATCTGAGATGTAGGCTACATATAAGAATCAGAGGATAAAAAAGAGAGAGTTACTGACACACTTGAAATATAGAAAATTTTAAGTCCTTCCAAAATTAAAGGCAAAACTGCAATAGATAGTATTGTGCATATTAGCACATTGTTAATGAAGCCCACATTAGAAGACTGATGGATTTTACTGGAAGTGGTATAAGAGAATAAATAATGCACATTTTATGATTTAAAATGAGCTTTTCTCCCAACATTTTCATTTTGGATTCAATTTTTAAAATCAAGATAGTCTAAAAATCCCCAGGTCCTCAAAACAAAACCAAAGACAGTTAGATTTTCCTATTATCTAAAATGCTTAATAGTTGCTTTCAAAGACCTATTAACATCTTTGTCAGATCACCAAAGTACACTGAAATCACAAACTACTAAATGATACCCTATTATTAATAAGTTATGATAAGGATATAATGAGGTAACATGTATTTTTCATAGAATCAGAGAGTTGGTAGAAAATCTTGACCTTATGTTCCTAATTGTCCAATTCAATATAGGAATATTCTCTATGTCATCCCAGAAATATCTCATGTGGCCTCTATCGGAAAGTACCTCACTATTAATCAAACAACAGGCATTTTTTTTTTACTCTTACCTCTTTTTTTTATTTAATATATTTAGTTTTCAGCATTGATATTCACAGGAGTTTGAATTATGAATTTTCTCCCCATTTCTACCCCCCAACACACACACTCTAAGATGGCGTATATTCTGGTTGCCCTGTCCCCCAGTCAGCCCTCCCTTCTGTCACCCCACTCTCCTCTCATCCCCTTTTCCCTTCCTTTCTTGAAGGGCAAGATAAATTTCTATGCCCCATGGCCTGTGTATCTTATTTTCTAGTTGCATGCAAAAACTTTTTTGTTTTTGTTTTTGAACATCTATTTTTTAAAACTCTGAATTCCAAATTCTCTCCGCTCTTCCCTTCCCACCCACCCTCCCTAAGAAGTCAAGCAATTCAACATGGGCCACATGCGTATCATTATGTATAACCCTTAACCCTTCCACAACACTCACGTTGTGAAAGACTAACTATATTTTGCTTCTTCCTAACCTATCCCCCTTTATTGAATTTTCTCCTTTGACCAT
>CM053622.1:168152697-168170434 GCA_028646595.1 Phalanger gymnotis | reverse complement strand
GGTGGAGGTAATCAAAAACAAACACTTTTGAAAAGGGACAGGGTCAAGGGAGAAAATTCAATAAAGGGGGATAGGTTAGGAATTGCAAAATATAGTTAGTCTTTCATAACATGAGTGTTGTGGAAGAGTTATACATAATGATACACATGTGGCCCATGTTGAATTGCTTGACTTCTTAGGGAGGGTGGGTGGGAAGGGAAGAGGGGAGAGAATTTGGAACTCAAAGTTTTAAAAAATAGATGTTCAAAAACAAAAACAAAAAAGTTTTTGCATGCAACTAGAAAATAAGATATACAGGCAATGGGGCATAGAAATTTACCTTGCCCTACAAGAAAGGAAGGGAAAAGGGAATGGGAGGGGAGTAGGGCGACAGAAGGGAGGGCTACCTGGGGAACAGGACAACCAGAATATAAGCCATCTTGGAATGGAGGGAGGGTAGAAATGAGGAGAAAATTTGTAATTCAAACTCCTGTGAAAATCAATGCTGAAAACTAAATATATTAAATAACAAAAACATTAAAATAATAAAAAAGAGTATAATTCTTCAAGTCCTGCTTGCAGTGAAGAACCTAACAACAAAGCACTCTGTAAATAAAAATTGTACATATGTCATCATGGACTACCTCTGAAGACTCCATTACCTGCCAAGGTATCACACTCTTCTACTGCCTTCCTTGATTGTTTTGCCTTATCCTAACACATTTAGGTGGGTTTTCTCAAAGGATCATCATCTTCTCCTTTCTCGATGCTCTCTCCTTTGCAATTTTTTCCAAGAGAGTGTCTGGGGAGTCAAAGGACTCCAAAATCTTTTTTCTCCATTCCTAATATCTTCCAAGCTCCACATCCACATCTCCAAAGTCCCTCAAGTCTAGACCTAGATGACCCACTAATACGTCAAACTTAACACATCTAAAGCCAAGCTTATTATTTCCTTAAGTTGCTTGTGACTTTAAATCAAATCAGCCATCTTTTAAGCAGACAACTATCTTCAAGACTGGCTAGGTACTAGAGGGGCTGAGTTTTAAATGACTCCTATAATGGAATGGCTCTGCATCATACCTTCTTCTGAAAGGGGGATGTGAAAAGAGCCCAAGTTCTAGCGCCATAGGGCCCACCTACATTTGAATCTCACCTCTAATGTCTACAACCTATGTGCTGATGATGACCAAGTCATTTAGGCGCAACTAGGTACTGCAGGGGATAGAATGTAGGTCCTAGAATCAGGAAGATCTGAGTTCAAATCCTCCTCAGACTTAGCTGCTAGGATGCTGGGCAAGTCATTCATCTCAGTTTCCTCATCTTTAAAACAGTGATAATAGTAACACATACCTCTCAGGGTTGTTGTGGGAATCAAAGGAAAAAATTGTTATAAAGCATTTTTTAAAAACTATTAAATACTTTTAATTATAATAGGACAATGCCCGGCACATAATAAGCACTATATAAATGAGAGCTAATTTTTATTAGCTATTATTTAACCCCCCTGTTTTTGGTTTCCTCAACTACAGAATAAAAGATTTGGAATAGGACTGTGAGGTTCCTTCTAGATATATGTTTTTATGACCTACAGATATAAAGACAAGGTAGGGTAACAATGGCAAAAAAGATATTTAAACAAAGTACTCTAAGTAAATACAGGGAATCCTCTTTGCTAATATTTTACAAAATACTTTTGCAGTGGTTAGAGCACCAAGTCTGGAGTAAGGAATAAGGAAGGACTGAGTTCAAAGCAGACCTCAGACTCTTCCAAGCTGTAGAATCCTGGGCAAGACACTTAATCTCTGCCCCAGTTTCCTCAATTGTATGATGGAGATAATACTAGCACCAACAGCCCATGGCTGTTGTGAGCGGAAATTAATGGGAGCATTTTAAAAGATAATATCCAAAGAGTTTGATAGTATCAATGAATCCAAATGGTTGGTGGGAACAGTCAAACAGTTTAAAGCCTTGGTCAAATCTGAGGATAGGGTGGGACTGGAAGGTAAAAGAGAAGGTAGAGGGGCATCAAAGTCAGATAACAATGGGAAGGGATAAGAACTATTCATCAGCACATGAATTTATCTCTTTTCAAGATTTCACTCTCTTCTATGGCAGCAGATCATTGGCTAACACCTCTCTTCAATCAGGTCTATCACTGCTACTATAAGGCCAGATATATAGGATTTCAATAGGTAAATATTTGGGGTGGGGTATATTCCTGACATACAGTAAGCAATAGGTAAAAAGCAAAAAGACAGAGGTGAAAAGGAACAGGACATCATGAAATGTAGAAGTGGATGGGAGAATTCAAAAGACAGGTGAATTCAAGGTTCTGAATTGGTCCAGTCCTTCTGGAAATCAATTTGGAATTACACACACAAAGAAATCACTAAGCTGCACATACATATCCTATGGCCAGCATACCACTACCACGCCTACACCACAAAGAGATCAAAGAAAAAAGAAAAAGACAAATATATACATAAATATTAATACTAGCTCATTTGGTAATGGCAAGAATTGGAACCTAAAGGAGTGGCTACCACTCCAAGAAGGGAGTGCCTTCATAAATTATGGCATATGAAAGTCATGGAATACTACTATGCCATAAGATTTTCAAAAGGGATGGATTCAGAGAAACTGAGAAATGTTTGTATGAATTATTTTAGACTGAAGTGAGCACAGGTAGAGGAACCATTTTTATAACAACATTGTAAAGACAATTTTCAAAGTCTAAAGAAACTCTTATCTATGCAATGATCAACAGTAAATCCAGCAAACTGATGAAGATGAATCATATTATCCATGTCCTCATAGAAGCAATGGACGGGAGAAGCATAATGAGATACCAGTTTTTGGACACAGCCAATGTGGTAACTGGGGCAGCTAGGTGGCGCAGTAGATAGAGCACGGGACTTGCAATCAGGAAGATTCATCTTCATGAGATCAAATCTGGCTCCAGATAATTACTAGCTGTGTGATCTTGGGCAAGTCAACCCATTTGCCTCAGTTTTCTCATCTGTAAGATGAGCTGGAGAAGGGAATGGTAAAACATTCCACTCAAGAAAACCCCAAATGGGGGCCACAAAGAGTCAAACATGACTGAAAAACGACCAAACAAAAAAATGTGGGAATCTGTTTTGCTTGATTGTGCATATTTGTTATGAGGGTTTGAAGGGCATTTTTTTGTTGTTGTTTTTCCCCCAATGGAAGAACACAGATGGGCAGGATTTTTTAAAAATGCTTGTGACTTTTTTAAGCAAAATAAAATAAGAGTTGCATTAAAAAAAATAAGTGAAGTAGGATGTTGATATGTCTAGTAAAGTGGGGTAGTGCCAGACCTTAGAAGAGCTTGGATTCCCAGATACGGTTTCGATTTTATTTGAAGGCAACAGAAAGCCACTGGAGGATTTCAAGTAATGAGAAAATCACTAAGAAAGATGATTAGCCAGGGAAAAGTATGAAATACTGGAGGGGTATAACTAGGTTAGGGAGACAGTTTAATGAGAGTCTACTCTTAAGATCCTAACAGATAAGTTAAATATAAAAGATGTTATACATTTAGTAAGTTGTCAGCCATGACAGAACTCTAAAATCTAAATCATACTCCTAAATAATTGGTAGTAGAACAAAAAATAAGACAGAGATGGGATTTTATAAAAGACAGGTGAAGAGTAAATCTAGCTAAATCTTTGAAAAGGTAGATCCATTAGAAAACATTTCTATATGCAACATATGGTAGGAATTTCCACTATAAACTTCCAACAAAATATGCTTCAACTTTTTCAGGTCCACCAAATCTTCTATATATCATTATTTTGGTAATCTATATTAGCAAAACGGTGTGCTGATTTTTAAATCTTTCTAAACTTGGATTAGGTTTTAGGATTAAAAGCCTAAAAATTATAACAAATGTACACATAAAAATCTTTGCACTTTAAAATACTTGAAATCAAAGTGTGCCCCCAGGTAACAAATTCATAATTTTAAATATACACTCTATTATAGAAGAAATACATAAATGAGGGATTACTGTGTCGTCAGAGCTCCAGCTGAATACTGTTAATTAGGAAATACCAACCTTAGATGTGTGTTACAGTAAGTTGTTTTGGAAAGAGTCCTCAGGCAAAAAGATCACAGATTCTGTTATGCTTTCCACTGTAAACAATTTTTTTTTAAATTTTCCTCTGATAAAAAACGTTGTGGTTTTTACAAGCTATGGAACACCACTATTTCACTCAGATTTACTGATCTTAAAATCACTGATGAAGTATTATCTATGAGTATTATCTATGTTTAAAAAAAATTTAAAAAACATACACACATAACACAGACATGCACAAACTATTTTTTTAAACCATTCTCTATATAGATTGAGAATTACAGCTAACGATACCTATGACAAAATGAATATGGGAGCAAAGGGGAAAACCAGTTACAGAGCTTTATCCTGGTATTCACATCTCATCTCTGTTATCTTACTACACCATCAAGAGAAAAAATAAATTTTTTACTGAGGAGTTATTTCCTTTGTACACCATGACATTAAGATTATGGCCTCTTATCTTCATTATTTTCCTTAGCTTCTTTCACCCAGAGCACATTAACCAATGAAATAATCAGCAAGTATTTACAAGCAATAAGTGTTTACTACATGTCAAGCCTGTACCAGACACTGGGAGTAGAGGAACAAAGAACAGAACAATCCCTACTTACAAGGGCTTTTCATTTTGGTAGGGAGACAAGTAAACACATACACACACATACACATTCTAGCTGTGCTAAGTGCTTTATAAACATTATCTCATTTGACCTTCACAACAATCCTAAGTGCTTATATCTTTATTTCAGAGTTAAGAAAATCAAGAGTTAAGTGACTTGCTTAAGGACACATGGCCAGCCACAGTTGAACTCAGGTCTTCCTGGTTCCATACCCAGTGCTTTGTGTACTGTACCACATAGCTGCCTCGCTACATGTCAGTTTATCTGTCCGTATGTGTATGTATGTATGATATATACGTATATATGCAATATACACAGCACAAAGATAAAGTGAATAAATATAAATATACACAAATTAACAAATAGAAAGAAGTTTAAGAGCCTTTAGCATAGGTTCATAACAATCTTCCACAGACAAAAGCAAAAATACACACACATGCATGACTCATCTTCACAACTGACTATATTTCAACAAAATAAATATCATGTCTAATATATAACATATGTACAATATCAATGTACATCATATGAAGCAATATACTAATAACTAGTAGTTGGTTAGGATATTAACATATACTTCTAGATAGAAGCCTATCACAAAATGAATTGCTTTTCCTAAAGTGGCAAGTAGGTTGAAGATGGAAAGATACATTTATAAACATCAATTTGGTAGCTGTGTGGAGACCATGTTAGAGAAGGGAAAACTAGAGGCATGGCAAATCAGAAGACTATAATTATCCCTTCCACACTGCAACTTTCCCCATCACAGTTTTGATATATCACAGGGTAGCATAAGAAATTAAATGGAAATTTGGGAACATTTTGCAGAAGCTGCACACAACACACAAATGCCAGCAGACAACACAGAAAAGGTTTATAAACTAAGAAATGTATAAAATATATATTTAGTAATATATAATATTAACATATTTTATCTTTTGATATCATAAAAATTCAGACTTCTCTGCTAAGAAGGAAAGGCAAAAAATTTTACATGGATTTTCCAGAACACAGGGGTACCACACCCCTAGTCCCCATGATACGGAAAGGATAACTGTACTTCAATTGTTCATCAAAGTAGATTAATTATTGAACATAGGTGTTGGTCTTGTGAAACCTGGAGAGAGATGTGAGGAAAGTAGTGATGGTATAATCAGCAAGACTTGGCAACTGATTGAATATAGAGAATGAGGGGGAATATCAATAAGGAAAATCACAGAAAGAAATCAAAGAAGAAAAAGGAACCTTAATTTAGACAGGAAAAGTAATAAAGCAACAAATTCTAAATACTATCCAATGTCTATCACAACAGCTTTTATTTTATCTCACTTCAGCCTTAATCTGATTTCTTTATTCTTTAGTCCCATCTCAAATGAATGCTAAATAACTGCTCAACTGATCACAAGGGAAAATATATGCCTATGGCAGAAAACAAGAGACATATTGATGACCATAGAAATCAAACAATTCCTACGTGAAAACTACACAGGAATGAATGGTAATCTAGTGTATTGTTTGTATATATCATGAGAGATAAAATGAATAGCCACTTTAAATGATTCTATATACTCATACTAATGATAGTAAAAATGTCTACAACATTTTCAAAAAACAAGCCTTAAATGAGGATCAATAAAGCAATGCTCTGTGCTGACAATGTGAGGAATTTAAAAAATGACTGTAAAAAACATCTAGGAATTTATGGCCCATCATTTTTAATATGTTGGTCACCAAAAAGATAAAATCATCAATACTGAGAAGAAAAAGAAAAAATTACTGAGCTAGAAAAAGGAATCATTTGAAAAACAAAGTATAAACTTAACAATTCTTATGTGGGAAGTTAAAAATGGAAAAGATACAAAGAAAGATTTTAAAGGTAAACATCACACTACTTTGAGAAAGAAAAGTAGAGGAAATCAGAGTATGTGGGATGAAATGATTCTTGGATTGGATTGCAGTAGTCAGTAAAACTTAGGGAATATTTGTGGAGAGAAAAGGAGACACAAGAAAAAAGGTGGGGCAGGAGAAATCTCCAAAAAAAAAAAATAAAGATGAGAGGCAGGAGAGATGAAGCAGAGAAGGAAGTACAGGAAGCAAGCTTGAAGGCAGAAAGCGTTCAGCGGTTTCAGCAAGCAAGGAATAGGGAGACAGGGTAAAGGCTAGCAGATTTGTAAATAAGAGGTTATTAGTTAAAGTCCAAATACAACGGTAGAATGACAAATAAATACAAGATACTGGAGAGTAATTAAGAAGTGAGGAAGTACAGATAGAAAAGTTCTCTATTTTCAAGAAGTTTGATAACGAAAAGGAGATGGGGCTGTAATTTAAGGGAGTCTGAAGGGTTAAGCTACATATATGTAGATGCCCTTTTTGGGGGCTAAACTTGAAAATTCTTCTGGAATGATCACATTGCAAACTATATAGTGTTCTCAATGATCCTAAGGTGCTCACTATGTCCTTTTAAAAAAAAAAACTAATACTCTCCCTGATACACTATCTTGCTAAAAATCATAAGCCACCTGCTCTCAGAGGAATAATCACTTCAGGTAATCCAAAGAACAGCCAGTGGTAGGTATAAACAGATTTTTGGGATAGTATCATACCCTGTGCACAAGAAGACATCAACATAGACACACATGTCTGGAACAGGGGGTAAGATAATAATTAATATATCAATGTAATATCAATAATTAATATCAATATTATAATTATATATATTAATATAAATATTAATAATTAATATAATAGCATAATAAGAATGTGGGACAATAGCTGGTATCAATATAATATTAAAAGAACCATAAGAATGCCTACAAAACATTGAATAGATGATTTGTGGAAGGCTTATAGGACAACATGAACAACAATTAAAAGGGCATGGATAGATTATGATCTGTACCACTGGGGGAATACTCAAATTGAGAAATGAAATACTTAAATATAAGGGTAAATTTAAGTATATTTGTAGGCAGAGGGTAAAGGAGCCGGGTGAAAAGAAAAGATTACATATTCAAGTGAACATGGGCAATTCAATAGGCCAGGTCCCAAAGGAGTGGGGTGGGGTATGGGGAAATGAAACAAATGGCAAAAGTAGAAAAATTAACTATGAAAAAGATAAAGCTCTTTCTCCTCCACTCTGGTTAAATTTGTTGAAAGAATTATCTAACTCTATTCTTCGTCCCGACCATGATTTCCAATCCCTACGTTCTCAGCTCTTTTCTAGGACTTTCCTAGAAAGTGGCTATACTTTTCTGCCTTTCCATTCTCAACCGCTTGGTGAATCAGTTCAACCCCACATTGTCCTTTATATTTGAATCTTTCTTGCCTATGTTACTATCACCAATTATGCCTTGATAAATCAAAATATTGGTTTATTTCTTCTATCTGTTGCTTGTTGTTCCATCATTTTTCCATCACATCTGACTCTTCATGACCCTACTTGGTGTTGTCTTGGCAAAGATACTGGAGTGGTTTGCCATTTCCTTCTCCAACTCACTTTACAGATGAGGGAACTGAGGTAGACTGGGTTAAGTGACTTTCCCAGGGCCACACAGCTACTAAAGTGTCTGAGGTCAGATATGAACTCAAGAAGATGAGTATTCTGACTCCAGGCCCAGAGCTCTACCCACTGCACCACTTGGCTGTCTATTGCCTACATGACTAATGACATGCTGTTAAATGGAACAGAAAAATCAACAAACTCTGCTAACTGCGTCTACTACAAACTTATGTTACTTAATCTCAAGACCTCCACTACATTTAGGCAATGCTTTTACAATATCCTAATGAATTTGCTGTCCCACTCACTAAAGCAATTATTCTAAACCTTTACATCATTCCTTAAGCTTTTGTGGGTAAAGCCTCATCTTACCCTCTCAGCTGAAGACATAGCCTCATACTTCACTGAAATAATTAAGGTCACTTGACTGACATCTTCTCCCATCCTGCTCATCTCACATCACTCAGATTTCTCCCATTATATGCTTCCTTACTCTCGTCTCTCAGGAATATGTGGCCCTTCTTCTTGCCAAGGCAAACACCTGTAAACGTATCCTTGATTTCATCTCATTTCTCCAGTGCATTGGCTCCTCCATCCAGCAAACCGTCTCTCAAATCTTAAATCTCTCCCTAAGTACAGGCTCCTTCTCCAATGCCTACAAACATGCCCATGTCTCTCCACCCTTAAAAATCCTCACTTGATCCAACCATCTCCACTAGCTATTTAAATACAAATTAATAACTAATATTATAATAAAATTAAAATATGGGAAATTAAATAAACTGGCACATTTACATAAATATATTTATATAACCAGGAAGGCATACATCAAAGCCTTTGGCAATTAACTAACATAGACTGACATTTTATAACAAAAATCCTAGTCTGGAAAAACCTCCAATTATGATGTTATTGGTTCCAAAGCAATATATACTATGCTCAGAACTTTAAAAACATGCATAGGAAAATGACCTTTGCAAGAAGAATAATGGGAGGCTAAACATTTCCACATTCTAATACTAAGTTATGCCCATTTGAGACAATTTATGTTTTCCCCAAGAAAAGTGATAGAACAAAAAAAAAAAAGCACTTTGTAAGAGAAATAAATCTTCCTTGAGGGCAGTATATCTCCTATAAACAATGCTTATTGAACTCCACATGTTACTTTAACAGTAGCCCATCAAATGATGAGAGAAATAAAATTAAAGTACCCAGTTAACATTATAAGTCAGGCAACCTTAAAACCAGAAACTACTGACAAAATGCCCTTTCCTGTTAATTTTAATAAATGTACAGAAATATAGACATTCCACAGAGAATATTTAAACCAATAGGAGGAGATCCTACATATATGTGCCATCGCTATCATTAGAAATCAAACAAAACATTCTGCTTTATCAAGACTACAAAAAATAAGGTCAAACTATGCAACCATGCTGAGCTGTGCTAAAGTTAAAGCTATTTTAAAAATAAAAGTTAAATGTGTGTATATTATTCTTGTATTGGAAAAACAACGACACCATGACAAGACTTCATCCACAAACACATATGAAACCAATTACATTTAATTTAAGTCTGGGTAACACAAACATTTTCTGATGTAGGAATGGGAAACAACTTTTCTTCTTTGAAGGCACAGAAAACTGACTCCCAGATCTTAATTCTTCTATAATAAGTAAACTTTCCACCCCCACTGGACAGTCTAAGTACAACTGACTTTACAGGGCCATACCTAAACATGAGGAGAGAAAAACTGGGTAAGATATTTTTTAAAACCTTTCTAACTACAAGCGACTTATACTAACTTATTTAGGCAATTCTCTTAAGATATGTCCGTGAAAAATTTCAGTCAATTAATAAACAAGAATTTAAAAACATCTATTATGCGCCAAGAATTATGTTAGGTGTTGAGTATATAGAACCAAATATGAAGCAGTCTCTGCTCCAAAGATCTAAAATTATATCAGGAGAAAAAACAGGTACATATATAAATAATTTGGAATATAAACAAAATAATATACAAACTGCATAGTAGTTTGGGAACAGAATGCAATGGCAGGTGGGAGATCAGGAAAGTGCTGCTAGAACTAAATCCTGAAGAAAGAGATTCTAAAAACCAGAGGTAAGAAGGGAATGAATTGTAAGAAAAGAGACAATCTATGTAAAGGCAAAGAATAAACCAATTTGGTTAGACTGTAGAGCATGGAAAGGGAAGTAATATATGAGAATGGAAAGGCAGGTTGGAGGCCAGACTGTAAAGAGCTTGAAGTGACAAGAGAGAGGCTTATATTTTGTCCCAAAGGCAGTAAAGCACCAGTGAATCATAAGGCAAGTGATGCGTTGGATCACTTTTGGAGGATAGCCTGGTTCCAGGAGAGCCTTGGGGAGGAGGGATAAAATAGAAGCCTACTACAATAATACAGGAGAGTGGTGCTGAGATGCTGAATGGCAGTGGTAGTTGTATCAGTAGTATGGAGCTGTGCTATGAGATACGATGGAGGCAGAAATGGAAATATCTAGCAACTGAATGGATATGTGCTGTGAAAGTGAGGAGACAAGGATTATCCCTGGGTCACAAACCTGAGGAATTAGAAATTAGTGGTGCTCTTGCAACGACAACAAAAAAGTAAGTTCGAAAGAGGAGGAAAAGAAAAATGAGGTGTGTTTCAAAAATGCTGACTTTGAGATGTCTCTTTACCATCCAGTTTGAAATGTCCATTAAGCAGGTGGTGATGTGGAACTACAAGTCTCGAGTGAGGCTGGGGCTGGATGTACTGATCTGCAAGTCATCTGCATAAAGATGATAATTAAACCCATAAGAGCTAATGAATTCATGATGTAAGAGGATGTAGAAACAAGAGAACTAAAGTTCACATATCCTAGGGATATAGCATTGCACAGGTCAGACAGCAGGACTATAGACTATAAAAAATGCCCGCTACCCTGAAAACGTTCATTATTTATATCAGGTCTAGTCAATAAATCTTTGTTAAGTAACTGCTATGTGCCAGGCACTATGTTAAGCCCTGGGGATACAAAAAGAAATGCAAAAAGAAAAGTCTTTGCCCTCAAGGAGCTCACATTCTATCGGGCAAGGCAACTTTCAAATAACTATACACATAAAAAAATAGAGAGAGGTTAAACAATGGACTGGGCAGCTAAATGATGCAGTAGATAGAGTGCTAGGCCTGGAGTTGGAGAACCTGAATTCAAATCTGGCCTCAGACACTAGCTATGTGACCTTGAGCAAGTCACTTAACCCTGCTTGCCTCAGTTTCCTCATCTGTAAAATGAGCTGGAGAAGGAAATTGAAAACTACTCCACTATCTTTGCCAAGAAAACCCCAAATGGAGTCAGGAAGAGTCAGACCCTACTGAAAGGACAAAACAACAAAGCAGTGGGCAGAGATGAAGATAATATCTCTAGTTAGAAGGAAAAAAATGAATAAGCTCTGAAAACTATAATCCCATCTGTCATGGTACTGAAGGAAAAAGATTTCTACCCATAAAGCAAGTCTTCAGCCACAAGCAGATTATTATCAGTTCTTTAAATATCAGTCTCCATCTCATAAGCACTTTTTTCTTCTCTTTGTACAACTTCTTATCAAATAATTAAGGAAATTACTTAAGCAGATTCATATATCTCAACTGTATTCCTGGAAATGATTTGTTTGTATTTATATTTTTGTGTAGTTGCTAATTAGGAGTGATTGCATGGTCATGTGTTTTCTCTAGTATTTACAGGGGGAAACAATTTCCTTTCCTATGGTTTCGTTTGGAACTTTTCTGGGTATTTTGAGGTTGCATATTAACTGTGTATTTTAAAACTATATTATTTAAAAATATAAATTAAATATGAATTACATATACACCAATTTTATTTATAAACACCATCTCTGTTAACACTGAACATCTGCACTTTTGAAACTAATGGTCCACTCAATTAGCCAGTACAGAACCATGTTTGAACTTTTGAAATGCTTTCTTCCTGGTCCCACCCCACAGATCTCCAGGAAAGGCTGCGGGTTTCACAAAATAAAGGGGATATTGATCAAGAATGTTAAAACTCAAACAAAGGCCATTTTTTTCCATTAGAATGAATGGAAAAATAGATTAGAAATCACCACATCCTACTTAAAGAAGCTAATTTCTTAATATGAAAAACATTTATTTTCTAAATGCTGTCATAGGATGTGAACAATTTTAAAAATTGGTTCATCAACTCAGCTTTTTTTTCTGAATGCTACTCTTCCTAAAAGGTGTGTAACCATCGTTATTTTTTCTACCCTATTTTGGAGGTTTGTGATGTTGTGTTTTGAAGTCGAAAAAAGCCAGTATAATAAGTAGGTTTTTAATCTGCCTGCCTCCCACCTTTCTAGTCTTCTTAGATCTTGCTTGCTCCCCTCCTCCACCCTGAGATCCAATGATACTTGACTTTTTGCTGTTTCTTGCACAAAACATTCCATCTTCACTATTGCCCATGACCAAAGTTATTTATATCCTACCTCATCTCTTCCTGGTTCCTTTGAGTTTCAGACAAAATCTCAAGTTCTACAAGGCTTTCCCATCTCTCTTAATGTTAATAACTTCCCTTTATTATTTCTAAATTCTCCTATTTATATCATTTGTATATAGTTGTTTGCATGTCTTCTCTCTGTATGAATGTGAGCTCCTTGAGAGTAACAGCTATCTTTTGCCCTTTTTGCTTCCTTAGCTATCTTTAGTCAGTGTTTGACACATAGTAGGGACTTAAAAAATGCTACTTGACTTAGTTTCACTCATAATAACCACATTAATGGCTTGTCTTTATATAATGTTTCGTATGAGCTATATATACACTTCATATAACTGGACCAACTCATCTCATAGGTAGGATAAATGTTATTTCACAAACTTTGTGGATAAGGAAACCAAGGCTTAGTGATATGCTTCACATCACAGAGTAAACAGAGCTGGATGTGGGTCTTCTGGCTCCAAGGGAACACTGTATCAAGCTGCTTTCTCTTATTCTGGATGTTCTTAAAGGTCTATCTCCCAGTTAAAATTTTAATCTTATTGGTAGCAAACAAAAAAAAACCAACATAATTTCCTTTTATTTTCTCCAACAGAAGTAAGAAGTCAATTATGTGATATGGCGACATTAAGGTCTACTTCTATGGGTTAGTTTCCATTTCATTTAGCTAGCCCTAAATAGCAATTGCTACTGTCTCATGTTTTCTTAACTATAATTACTGCTGAAATGTTCTGTTTATATGTATACCTCCAGTGTCATTATGAAAAGCTATTTTTAAGTCTTGGAAATAAAATAATTTTAAACTACAAAGCTACTAATAAAATTGTCACCTAACAACTTTAAAAATAATTTGATAGCTCTCATTCACACTCAAAATTTTTCCTCTTCCTAAATTTGACCTCAGAAAGGGTCAATGTAGCATTCACAGCCCTTGAAGTCAGACAATAATGTTGTGGTTCTGATACTCATTATATCTGAGAACTCTAGAGAAGTCACTGAACATCTCTGGGCATCCGCTGCCTCAGCTATAAAACAGGAAATATTTGTACTATCTACCTCATAGAAATGTTTAAATTTTTTTATTTTTAAACCCTAAATCATTGTGTAAATGTGAATTTATTATCAACAGTATTACTATTGTTGCTGGGTTAATGGGGCACCAGGATGTACAATCAAATGAAGAACCACTACGTCTTAATTTTGAAACAAAGTATAAATTGGCAATGCACACTTTTAAAATAGAATTAAATTCCTTTTAGTTATTATCTTAACAACACAGAGAAAGGTGGCGAAGCAGCATGGAATTCAAGTCCCTCCTCTGGTATAAACCACATATGTGGCCCTGTGTTTTCCTGACATTCAATTCAGGCACCTCCACAGCCTTTATTATAAAGTGCAGAACGACTGCTCATTTGCACGGGGAGAGGAGATTCCAATGCTAAATCATAGATCAGCACCTTCCTACCACCTGCACCTCCCATAACTACTTTAAAATACAGAGTCAGGAGATATCTACCATAGAACCATAGATTCAGAACTGGAAGGGGGTCACAGGATCATGGATGCAGACTTGGAAGGAGTCCTAGATATCAAATCCAACACTTTTATTGTATACATAAGGAAACTGAGACCCAGTGAGGATCAGTGACTTGACCAAGGTCACATAGTGAAAACAGCAAGGCAAGATTTGAACTCAGAGTCTCTGACTACTGCTCTAGTGTTCTTGAAAATCTTACTGATTTCATGAACTTAAACATCAAAAAAAAAAAAAATATTCCTATATACAAAGAAAAGAAACTGAAATTCTATTATATAATGTTCTAAGCGTCTGTTAAATTCAACATGGTAGTAACAAAACTGTCCTGTTTGCAACCCCTTTTAAGTTTTTTTGTACTTTCTTCTCTGTACTTTTTGGAGGTTTCTGGTCATTCTCTACACCCCCATTTATTGCATTTCTATCAAAACCTGTTTATGAACTGCCATATTCTTTCCACTAAACCACACAGCTCCTGGGGGCAGAGATTGCAAATACAGAAAAAGCATATATAGTTCATACTTTTTTACATATGCCACCTTTCTCCATGATGACTTTATTTTGTACAATTGTCACACACACACACACACACACAGCAGTAGCATATTGTTACTTTTAATCTAAAATGCATGGGCTGAATGAGATGATCTTTATAGTTACTTCCAGCTCTGATATGTATCTCTGTAAGTAATGAGAGAGAGAAAAAGGTGGTATGGGCATTATAGGAATTTAGCTGCTCAAATGTTTGTAATTGTGGGTATTTAAATACATCAAAGCACTAAGTTTCACAGGACTTGGCAATCACTGCTCTACTCACACATGTATAGAGAGAGTAGCAATGAAAGTAGCGTTCCTCAATGTGGCTCAGGTTAGAAGTTGTCGTACTGCTCCACCAAAGTGTACCGTGAGATGGGAAAATTATCCACACCTGCCCCCTCGCTGTCTGGGTATTTCTAGGTATTTCTAAAAAATTTACTGTTAAGTACACAGTGACCATAATAAAATTTTTTGATCAGTCAGCTGGCACAGTGGGCATTACACTAAGAGAAAGGGACCCACCTGAGACTTCTAGTGATGTGATATTTGGGCAAGTCATCTAACTTATGTAAAGTACCTTGGTCTCAGGTGTCTCATCTGTAACATGGAGATAATAACGGCATCTACCTTATAAGATTCTAAAGGCTCCAATTAGACAATATGCACAGTGCTTTGCAAATTGTAAAGTACTATGTAATTACTAGATTGTGAGCTCTTTGAGGGCAAGGACTAGCTTTCATCTCTTCTGGTATCCCTAGTGATTAGCACAGTGCCTGGCACACATCAAGTACTTAATAAATGTTTATTAATTAATTGCCAATAGCTATTATCACTATCACCAACTCACTTATGAATATTTGATCTAACATTTGAGCTACTAGATAACAAAATACAAACAACAGTTATCATATTTACCCAAAAACATTCATATGGTCTATAGCATAGGGAAACATTCTCCAGTTTCCTTCATGACTCAATACAAGTGCTCACTTTTATATTGTCCTCCATACTAATTTCTACCTGCTAACATCCTGCCTACCAAAAACTTAAAGAAATGCTTTGATTTATCTTGTGTATATTTTTATACTTTAGTGTGCATACAGTCTCCCACAATAGAATGTAAGCACCTTGAGGGCAGGAACTATTTCATATTTGTCTTTGTATACAAAGTACAGTGTCTGGCATGTAACAGGCACTTAATAAATGCTTGATGACTGCCTCATTAACAGAGTTGGTCTCAAAAGCAAAAAAAAAAAAAAGTGACTAGATCACTAAGTTTCAGAATCATAGACTTTTACATTTAAAAGGAAGTTTCAAAGACTACTTATCTACATTTACCAAGAAGTCTCTGTACAACCCTAAAAACAAGTGGTCTTTGAACTTCTCACTGAGAATCTCTAGTATGAGGAAATCTTCCAAGGCTACCCATTTTGATAATGTATTGTTCTAATTGTTAGCAAGTTATTCTTTGCACCAAAGCGAAATATATTTCTCTGCACCTTCCTCCCATTGCTCCTACTTATGTCCAGCAAAGTCAAGAAAAATGAGTCTAATCGCACTTCCACATTGTAAAACTGTAAAAATTTGGAAAATAATGTAACCCCCAAATCGCCACTTCTGTATGACTACAACCTCTAACCAGTCCTTGTACAGCATGGGCTCAGGACTCTTCAGTATTCTGACTGTGCCCCTGAATGTGATATTGCTTCTCAATGTCCTTCTTATAATGTTGTTCTCAGATCTAAAGACAAGACTCCAGATGTGATTTCACAAAAGTATAGTACATATGTCAGGACTAGCACTGGTATGGCAGGATATTATAGCTCTCACTGCAGTTTAAGGTCACATTAGCTATCCTAACTGCAATATTAACACTGCTGATTCAGCTTAAGCTTGCAGGCCATTAAAACTCCTAGATCATTTTTAGACAGCACGAGAAACGCGGCCAAAGATTTGCTGAAATTTAGGTAGTATGTCTACAGCACTACCCTGATCTACTAGTTTAGTAATTCTATCAATGAAAAAGAAAAGTGGCCATTTTGTCATGAACCATTCTTGATGAACCTATCATTTATCAAATTCTTTCACCTACTATAAATTTAATCCCCTTCGTCTTTCTTTTTTAAAAAATTGGAACCATGATACTCCAAAATATCGGACAACTCTTGTATTCTTCATCTTTCAAAGATACACTACCGTGGTTCAGAAATCCCCTCCTACATTTCTCTCTACTTCACATTAATCATTCCTGTTCCATTTCCTCTAGTCAAAAGATCATTCCTCCTTGGATGAAAAAAGGAAGTAAAGTAAGAGTTGAATAGTTCAACTTTCTCATCATCTTTCATTACAATAAAATGCAGTGTAAAATGCAATGCAATGCATTACAGGAAACCTTCATTAAATGTCTGCTCTAGGCCAGGCACTGTGCTAAATACTGATGATACAAAGAAAAGAAAGACAGTTCTTGCCTTCAAGAGGCATACACTCTATGAGGGGACAACAACACAACACCAAAAGCTGAAAAGTAGGAGGTGGGCAGGAAAGGTATGATGTGGGCATGATAGGTCTGATGATGGTGGAGTCAAATCCAAGGAGTACAACTGGTGGTGAATGGCTGGTCTGGGAGCCCTCTTTAAATGGAGACTTTAAGAGAGGCTTTTTGCTTTGCCCTCCAGTCAGAGGGGCAGAGGTTACTAAGGATACTAATGAGGTGTGAGTACCAAAGCTCATATAATCACAGGGGTGAACAGTTTCCTAGGGAAGAGTTCTTCCTGGGGGCATGATAATGGTAGAGTCATATGCAAGGAATATAGCTGGTTCCTGTGATTATGTATGGTTACTGTGGGATAGGTACGATTACTTTCATTGTCTCCTCCATAATTAAAGACCATTGTATCCCTCCTTTAATCTTATCTTTGTCCACATTGGGGGGGGGGGGGCAGGCGCCACACCAC
>CM053622.1:168138784-168152197 GCA_028646595.1 Phalanger gymnotis | reverse complement strand
GGGCAAAATAGAAATTGAAAGAATCCACTGATCACCTTCTGAAAAAGATCCCAAAAAGAAATCTCCTAGGAATATTGTCACCAAATTCCAGAATTTCCAGTTCAAGGAGAAAATACTGCAAGCAGCCAGAAAGAAACAATTTGAGTATTGTGGAAAAACAATCAGGATAATACAGGATCTAGCAGCTTCCACATTAAAGGACAGAAGGCCTTGGAATATGATATTCCAGAGGTTAATTGAGCTAGGATTAAAATCAAGAATCACCTACCCAGCAAAACTGAGTATCATACTCCAAGGCAAAATATGGATTTTCAATAAAATAGAGGACTTTCAAGCTTTCTCAGTGAAAAGACCAGAGCTGAATAGAAAATTTGGCTTTCAAACACAAGAATCAAGAGAAGCATGAAAAGGAAATCAAGAAAAAGAACAAGAAAAAGAAATTGCAAGGGACTTACTAAAGTTGAACTGTTTTGCTTACATTCCTATATGGAAAGATGATGTGTATGATTCATGAGACCTCAGTATTAGGGTACTGAGTATTAGGGGTATGACTATTACGGTATATGAGTATTAGGGAATATGTATATATACACACACACATATATATATATGTATATATATATATATATATACATATACATATACATATATACATATATATAGTGAGAGAAAGAGAGAGAGAGGGCACAGGGTGAGCTGATGATGAAGGGAAGATATCTAAAAGAAATAAAATCAAATTAAGCGATGAGAGAGGAATATATTGAAAGAGGGAGGTGGGGAGAGATAGAATGGGGTAAATTAACTCGCATAAAAGTGGCAAGAAAAAGCAGTTCTGTAGGAAGAGAAGAGAAGGCAGGTGAGGAGGAATGAGTAAATCTTGCTCTCATGAGATTTGACCTGAAGAAGGAATACCATACATACTCAATTGGGTATCTTAACCCACAGGCAAAAAGGAAGAAAAAGATAAAGAAAAGCAGGGATGATAGAAGGGAGGGCAGATGGGGGAGGAGATAATCAAAAACAAACACTATCAAAAAGGGACAGGGTCAAGGGAGAAAATTCAATAAAGGTGGATAGGTTAGGAAGGAGCAAAATATAGTTAGTCTTTCACAACATGAGTATTGTGAAAGGGTTATACATAATGATATGCATGTGGCCTTCTTATGAAGGGTGTGTGGGAAGGGAAGAGGGGAGAGAATTTGGAACTCAAAGTTTTAAAAACAGATGTTCAAAAACAACAACAAAAAAAAAAGGTTTTGCATGCAACTAGAAAATAAGATGCACAGGCAATGGGGCATAGAAATTTATCTTGCCCTACAAGAAAGGAAGGGAAAGGGGGATGGGAGAGGAGTGGGGTGACAGAAGGGAGGGCTGACTGGAGAACAGGACAACCAGAATATATGCCATCTTGGAGTGGGGGGAGGGTAGAAATGGGGAGAAAATTTATAATTCAAACTCTTGTGAAAATCAATACTGAAAACTAAATATATTAAATAAAATTTTCAAAAAATTAAAAAAAAAAGATTTCACTCATCATTAGTACATAAAATATGCTTATGGACAACATTAACTCCAGTAAACCTCAAAGATGAATAGCTCTCACTACAAGTGAACTCAGCAGATATCACATACAAACAGTTGCTCTGGGTCAAAGAAGGCTGGCAAATGAGGGCCAGCTTACCAAAGTTGGAGCTAGATACACATTTTTCTGGAGTAGCCATAGTGATGGAGAGTGCCATGAAGTTAGCATAGGTTTTGCAATCATATTTAATCTAGTCAGCAAGCTGGTATGCCTCCCCAAAGGAGTGAATGACAGACTCATGACAATGTGACTGCCTCTTGCAGAAAAGTGCCATGCTTATGTCATCATCAGTGTGCACACTCCTACCATGAAAAACCCTGATGAGATCTAAGAAAAATTTTATGAAGGCCTGGAGAACCTCACCATTAATGTGCCAAAAGGAGACAAGCTTGTAATTCTGGGTGACTTTTAACACCAGACTAGGCACAGACTATCAGACTTGGCAGGGAGTCCTTGGGAGGAATGTAAATGAAAACAGCAATGGTCACTTACTAAAGAAGACCAGTTAAGTCTCATAACCTCATCATCACCAACAAGGTCTTCTGGTTACCTGTAAATGCCAGTAAATACCAGTAAAGTGAACATTAGCCTTTAATTTAATATGTAAGGAGGAGATAGGATGTGAAAGTGCCAGACTGATCAGAGATGTTTTCTCCTCCAAGGAAAACATTCACATTCAACAAAAGCAGAAGCCCTAAGGCAAGACAACTATCAGAAGACTTAAAGGCAATAGATGAGAGCACTTCTCCAAGCCTGAACAGTTTGTTTAGAGGGAATTTATTTAGATAATTTAGAGGGAAAGCTGAGCCAACAAAAGGTTGGCAACAATGAAATAGAAAAGGAGTGGGCAGCTTTCAGAGATTTGGTGTATAGGACCACATTTACTTGCCTGGTCCAGAACACTTGCAAACATCATGATTGATGAAAATGATGAGGGAAATTCAGAAGTTACTAAACGAAAAACAAGAATTCCACATGGTTTACCAGCAAGATAGTTCATCCATCTCTAAGAAGACAGCATTTAACCCCATCAAAACTAAAGTGCATGAAGCTTGGAGAGATTCGGGGTTCTTGGCTCAGTAAAAAGGCAGATGAAATTCAGTTTTGACCCGATAATAACAATCCAAAGGACTTTTATGATATCCTGAAGACTATTTATGGGCCAAAGACCTTTCCTGCATCTCAACTTCACAGTGTTGATGGAGCCACATTGATTAGTGATAAGGGCATGATCCTATAGAAATGGGCTGAACATTTCCATAGTGTTCTTAACAGACCATCATCAACCAATCCTGAATCCACTGATGGTATACCTCAGGTTGAAGTCAATCCTCTAACCAAACTACTAACTGAAGAACAGGTTCTGAATGTCACTGGGCTCCAGTATGTGGCAAAGCATCTGGTGCTGATTTTACCAAATAAGATTTACAAGGCAAGGGGTCCATTGCTTATACAAAAGCTGATTAAAAACTTCCGGGTTGCAGGGCAAGAGGTGGTTATGGAGTTCAAGCACAACTCTACTGTCAATCTCTATGAAGGAAAGGGAAATGGGTTGTCCTGTGACAACCATAAGGGGTATCTGTCTCTTAGTCACTGCCAGTAATATTTTTGCCAGAGGCCTCCTTAATCAGCTAGTCCTTCACCTAGAAGATCGTCATCTACCCAAGAGCCAGTGTGGATTATGAAAGGGCTGAGAAATGGCTGACATGGTGTTTGCTGCCTGGTAACTCTAAGAAAAATGCCAGGAGCAGAACAGAGGTCTGTACAGAATGACCAAGGCCTTTCATACTGTTAGTCATGAGGATTTGTGAAAGATCATAGCAAAATTTGGCTGCCCAGAGAGGTTCATTCTTATTGTATGCCAATTTCATGAAAGCATCCTTGCAAGCGTTCTAGATGGTAGATGATGTTCTCACACTTTCACAGTCACCAATGGAGTGAAGCAGGGCTGTCTGCTTGCCCCCATGCTTTTTCACATGATATTTTCAATGACGTTGTTGAACACCTTCAATAAGAACAAAAATGGCATAAAGGTCAGTTATTGCACTGATAAGTTATTTAACTTGAAAAGGTTACAAGCCACGAATAAAATGGAGGGAGAGTTGGTGTTCAATTTTTTGCAGATGATTATGCACTCAATGCAACCTCTGAGGCTGAGATGCAACAGAGTATGGACTGATCCTCTGCTATTTGCACTAATTTTGGCCTGACAACACCAAGTAATGAGAAATTCGCCACCAAGCAAGCTCTGCGCCATCCTTACTTGGAACCAGCAGTTATATCGCTGAGAGGCTTTGGATACTGTGGATAAGTTCACTTACCTTGGCAGTATACTTTCCAGGGACATCCACATAAATGATGAGGTTGACACACTCATTGCCAGAGCTAGCTCAGTGTTAGGGAGGCTCCAAGGAAAGTGTGAGAGAAAAGAGGTATTAAGCTGCCTACCAAACTGAAGGTTTACAAAGCCATTCTGCTGACTTCAGTGCTATGTGCCCATGAAATCTGAACAGTCTACCAGTGCCATGCCAGGAAATGAAATCACTTCCATTTGAATAGTCTTAGGAAGATTCTGAAGATCACCTGCCAAGATAAGGTACCAGACACAGAGGTCCTTTCTCAAGCCGGACTGCCAAGCATTCGAATCCTACTACAGAGAGTGTAACTTTGCCCAATAGACTATTTTACAGAGAATTCACAAAAGGTAAGTGCTCATATAGAAGCAATACAAGGATACTCTCAAGATTATCTCAAAAGAAATTTGAAATCAACTGTAAGACTTGAGGAACACTGGCACAGGACCACCCAGCATGATATGCCTGCATCAAAGAAGGTGATGTTTTCTCTAAGTAAAGCAAAACTGCACTGGTTCAAAAGAAAAATGAGATGGGCAAATTTAGAGATATCTCTCTACCAAATAGTCATATGGACGATTTGTGACCAACCCATGTTAGAGCCTTCCAACCTTACATTAGTCTGATCAGCAATAATCGGACACAACATACACTGACCCCAACATAGTGATGTCATTTTGGTCCTGTTTGGGAACAAATGAAAACGACCAACCGTATAGGTTTCATTTAAATCAATATTCAATGTTTAATCCTCCCAGAAATTATAATTTCCAAAACATTGTACATGTAATTTCATTTGAGCTAACATATTTGATATTTAATCCTCCTCAAAAAATATTCAATTACAAAAATGAATACAGGTGTTCTATTTCTTAACTCACATGTACTTTTTTTTTAAAATATCCCTGATATCATTTAAAACAAAATAGATCCCTACTACTCCTTATTTATGACAGCAAAACAATAAGCCTTGACTTTAAAATATTAGATTTTGTATAACAAATGAGTATAAAACAGTACAAGACATAATTAGAGTAAGAAGAAATTCAGATTGCAATTTTGCATCCAATATCTATATCTATACAAGTTCCCTAAACTCTTAGCTTCCTAATCTGTAATTTAGAAATCTATAAAAAATAAAAATTCAAATAAAAATATATCCAGCTTTGTTATTTCCTTCAACAAAAAAAATGGCTCAGCTATTCTCTAAGACAATCCCAAAAGAATTATAATGAAAACTGTTCTCTACCTCCAGGGAAAGAACCAAGGTTCTTTCTGAAAGCAGATTGAGGCATATTTTTTTCCTTTATTTTTCTTGGGTTTTTTTTTCTTTTGGCCTTTTGTTTTCTTTCACAACATGACTAAAATGGAAATACGTATTGCATGACTGCACATGTATAACCTACATCAAACTGCTTGCTTTCTCAATGAAGGGGTATGGACAAAAAGAGGGAAGGAGAAAATTTAAAACTCAATTTAAAAAAATGAATGTTAAAATTTTTTTCTACATGTAATTGGGGAAAATATTTAAAGAAAATTTTTTTTGAAGAATGACGGCTGGTTTTGCAATGAAATTATTCCAGTGGATGTTTATGTTTAGTTTTTGCTATACAATCTATTATAATAATATTTACAAACACAACATCTTTCTATTGCTTTTATTTTCACATTTTTAGGTGAAAGGTTTGCATTTAAAACACTGTTAACATGCTGTTTGATTTTCCAAGATTAGAGCATCCCTACCTGAAAAGATTTTTGCACTAAAGCAAATCAACCCAGGAATATTTCCTAAGATAAGTAGACACCTGCCTAAAACCACTGTTCCCAAATCACTGAGAAGAAAATGCACCTATATGTTGGGTTCACAACTGGCACAACAGATGTTTTATAATTTGAAATTTTTTAATAATACATTATATATTGTATGCTAAATTACATATTTCAAAATGTTATAAAACCATATATCTAAAAAGACATTTTTACAATTTCTCTACCAAAATAATACAACTAACATGAACCATAGTTGAATGAAAACAAAGACCAGTGTGAAATAACTAAACATACTGAAGACCTGAGAAAAAAAGTATTATTATAAAGTTATAAATATAAGCATCAACATTTTAAAAATAATGGTTATTCTAAACCTTAGTGTGTTGGTAAGCAAAATGGGCTCCTTAGCATTTAGTTCAACAGGTGCCCTCGAGGAGTTTGGCTTTTGTTTGCTTTGAGTGATTCAGCTATTTCATTGAATCTTGCTAAGTGCTAAGCCCCAGGCCCAAAGCCCTATTACAAGTAAAACCTATGTGGGTGTGGATTGATGACTGAGGTGGGGCCCAAAGTGGGGCTGGCTAAGGGGAGGTGTTGACTCCAGAGCTGACCAGGAAGCAGAGCAGACCTGTGTGTGGACCAAGACTGTGAGCAAGGACTTGAGGGCAGTGGGTAATCTTCTTACTGGAGAGGGGAAGCATGAATATGATTTGGTTTAATACCATCATGTTTTTCTGTGGCCTCCTGGTTACTCTTGTGAGGTGGACTTATTGGGCCTGGAAGCTTTTGATCAAAATATCAAAATGAGGATGCTGGTTCGTGGGTCTGTTACTTTGGAGCCTGAATAAATGCTTTAATCCTTATGCCTTCTACTTTGAGAATTCCTTATATCCTGCGGTTCTGAACCACTCAGATATATATATGATTCTCTTTGAAATCATAAATTCTGCCTTTCTACTACACTTAGGTGCTGATAATTTAAGAAATTAACACAAATATTCAGACTTGATAATAATAACATGACCTAAGGTGGCCAATAATACTGGGTTCATATACCTATGTATATCAAAATCAAAGGAAACCTTTTGGCTCATACCACCCTTAAAATTCTCCATATGATGGGGCAGCTAGGTGGCACAGTGAGTAGCACACAGGCCCTGAAATCAGGAGGACCTGAGTTCAAATCCAGTCTCAGACTCTTGACACATTTACAAGCTGTGTGACTTTGGGCAAGTCATTTAACCCCAATTGCCCCACCTTCACTCTCCAAAAAAAAAAAAAAAAAATTCTCCAGATGAGGTCCAAGAAAGCTCAAATGATTTAGCCATAGTTACATGTGTATCATTAAATACAACAAGCTAGATCTTGAATAGAAGTCCAGTGCCTCTAAGACTGATGCTCTTTTTTACTACCCATTTTTTCACCCATTAATATTTATTAAAATACCCAAGATGTAAGCTATTACAGATTAACTGCTCCCTTCTGATTACATAGTCTTCATCCTTTTGGCTGCTATCAATGAAAAAAATTAAATGTCTCAATGCTAAAGATTTAGTATAGATAACTGCTAGTGAGCAAGAATGACAGCAGAATTTTGCTACTTTTAATTATTAATTTACTTTTAAAATGTAGCTATGATTATCATACAAACTAGAATATGTATATTAATTTGGGTGTACAATCAGTTACTTGTACACTTAAGGTATGTTCACATATGGACAGGATCTCATTCCTTATCCTTGGATATAATTCTCACATGCTGCTTACACTCATAGGATTTGTTAAACTTTTTCTACTCCCAATCCTTTCAGCTCTTCTTCAACCGTGGGTCGCAACCCCATAGAGAGTCATTACCTACACTTTAAGAAGTACTGCTAGTACAATAGATATATCTCCTAGATGGAGAAAACATTTTTTGTAGCTGAAGAATACTAGAAATGAGACATTTTTAAACTTGTTTTTTGCGGGGGAAGCAAAGATGGATACCTCCAGTACCTGGTACAGTGCCTGACACCTAATAGAAATTTAAGACTAACAACTCTTGTGCAATAGATTGTGGATTACTTAGTCAAATGATCAGTAACATGGAAGGAAAGCTACTTTTTTCAAAACCACTTGAAACTTCCAACATCCCCAACGACACAGAATTCTATGTCAGATGCTGAATGATTACAGAGAGAAGAAGGAATTCCCCAGAAGGCAAAATTCTTTATAAATTAATGCCACAGAACTTTAATATTTAAGAACACACTCATTTTGGCCACACTTGAACCCAGGTTTTCCTGACTCCAAGGCCAACATTCAATCCACCAAGCTCTTTCTCACAACTTCTCCAGCTTATTTACCACAATTTAGTGGTAATGTTTTCATTTTCTTCTCAGAGACTTTTTGTAAATTTCAGTGGAGCTTACTGGTAAATAACCTCTACTGACATCAACAGTCTATCCATAATCGTCATACATTCAAATGCCATTTCTGTCTTGGTGTTAATTCTATTTAGCTTTAATAGAAACAATTACTTTGAGGCCCCAAAGAAAAGAGGTAGTTGTGATTTTTTTTAACCAATATGTTAGAATTATTTGTTGGATGGAAACTAAAGGATCTAAAGATTTTACAATGTTAATATAAAAGTCCATAGAACATATCTATGAATGCAAGAGAAGTTCTATTTAAAAACTGGCCACCAGAAGAAACAAAGAATATGAGAGGAAGATAAAAAGGATAGTTGTTAAGTAAGGCGAATGATATTTTACTATTAGACCAAGCAGATTTATGTCAGAGGTCAAAAAAGTTGATGAGACACTGGTACTACTAATAAAACTTAACTTAAGCTATGAAAACACTGTATCCAATTGAACATAATAGAGTAGAAGGGAGTTGTGAGAACACTGACAACATATTCACTTTACAAATGAGTTAAGTGAAGAGTAGAGAAGTTTAGTGATGCTCCTTCATTATACAGTAACGTAGTGACAAACTGGAACCCAGGTCTTATAATTTCTAATGTAAGGATAGCCTTTCCACTACTATGTACTTCCTCCAAAAGCTTAGAATTATGTTGCTCTGTTTGGACAATGAAAATGGAAATTTGCTGCTTTCAATACTATAAAGAGCTGGCCATGCTACTACCTCTAATGCAGTATGTACTAGCTCACTTTATGAGAGATGAGCCATGAAATAAGAGCTGTCTGTTTTGTTTTTAAAATTTAAGTTACTAAATTAAATAACTTAAAGGAAAAAAGAATTAACTTCGACCTACCTTATTCTAAATTCAACAATAAAGTGTGAGTCCAAAGTTTTTAAACACATAATATTTTTAAAACTATGTTTTTACAAGATGTAAATTCACTTTCACTCCTCAAACCAAGAAAAATGAAAATGTACACAAATAATGAAAGCAAACTAAAGCTCCAAAATGTACAGGATTTTATTTGTTTACACTAAGTATATGTTTCTACAAAATTATTAATGTGAGCAAGGGTATGGGAATCAGAAATACAAAATAAACTGTTACTCTTTTAGTTGCATAAGTCATAAACTAAAAGTAATTATTTTATGCAAAATTAAAAGTAAGAACTTCTGCATGCCTGGAAAGGCATCATGTATATATTGGGCATATAAGGAAAGGTGGAAGAAGTTATGCTGAAATGACATAAGCATGAATACTGATTACAGATTACTTCTAAAATGTTTCATTCTAGATAATGCAGCTTCAAGAGAGCAGGAATGGTATTGTAAGGATAGTCAGCATAGCTTCAATTTCACCATTAACACTAAATTACATGGAAGTATAAAATGAAATACAAAATAAAAGAAATTTTACAACACATGAATTACATATAAAAACTATTATTTTTCTCTGTCAAAATGGCTTACCCCTATGATACTCAGGCCTTTAAGGTAGTCCTGATGAGGCTGTGCTTGAGGAACACATCCAGCTAAAACCACTTTCTTGTCTTCCTCTTGAGCTTTTCTAAAAAAATTAAAAGCAAATTATTATGATTCACTACCGCACATGTGGATCTTCTAAACTGATGATAATAGCTAAGAATTTGCCAAATGCATGAAACAATTTCCTCTGTCTGATCATAGAAGTCAAAGTTTGCATGTTGTATTTCTCCCACTAAATAACATAACAATATAGACTAAACAGCTAACTCATTCTATTGCCTACTTGTTATACAAAAATATAACCTACCTACAAACACCTTCTGAATGGCCAAGTTTTCCCAATTAACTGTGATTTAATCCTCTGAATGCCAGGAAGTTAACTTTACTTCTAAAATGTACCCTACACTTAGCAACCTTCATAAACCAAATAAGTAAAACAAAATGTTGCCTCTTCTAAATGATTAAAGGGTTATCGATAAACATAAGGCAGGCTGTGCTGGCAGTAGGAGAGTGCATGGAGGAAAGAAAAGCAGAATGTCTCTCTAAGACTACTGATTCTTCTGGATGGCCCCTATGCAGTGTGTCACATGGATACTTACTTAGGCAATTCAATTTCAAAATGAGGGGACATGAGCTCCACTCACACTTGACACACAAAAACATAAATAACATATTAAAATGTCTTTGAAGGGAATAGACAGAATTGTAGATGCTATGGGCTAGAAATAACAGGAAGTACAGTTATATCTGAGACTGATATCATAGAATATAAATATATGACTAGAATTAACGAAACTAAAGTATAACTACTAAATCAAAAGGGTTAAATTATAGAGTAAACTACAGAGAGTTATCAAAGTTGGCTAAAGAAAATGAGATTCAAAACTGTGATTGTCTAGAGAATCATCAGAGGATCCAGAAAATATCAAGCTCCAAGAAATGCTAGATCAGATATTATTTACATAAGTCTTCAGCAAAATCTTCACTATGTCTTGGCAATAAGAACAACAAAATAAGAGAAGTGCAAAGCACTCAGGTCAGAGTAGGCCCTTTCTCCAAGAGAAAGGAAGGGATATGTTGACAGGAGCAGCTCAAATGAATGAAAGAAGTCCGAGATATAACTTTGGTGTTGCAAAGGAATTATACCAACCCCTGTGTGCATTTTTATCTAGCTGGATCATAATTTGCATATTCGAAGATACTTGGAGTTTGATTAGACTTTCCTGGAAAACTGATAAAGGGCACCATCTCTACTGGTTTACACCCAAGTATAAAGCAGGGTAAGCCCCAGTATCCAGGAGCCACTTTCAGTCAATCTGAAGTACTAGCAGAGCCTACCTGTTTGTGATTAGACATCACAGAGTAATGAAAAAAACTGTCCAACAAGTAAATATGAAGTAAACTGTGAAAGGAAAGAGCACTAGCAATGAGGATAACAAAATAAGCTTTACAATTTTACATCTCCAGGTAACACCAAACTAAATATAAGTGTAGATATAGTATGACCATGAAAAAGCATAGTAGGACTATCATCATCAGTTTTATAGACACAATGCTTCTATTAAACCTGTCTAAAATTGTCCCGTTCTTTTGCCGCCATGTTACACTGTTGATTTACTGGGTTTGCAATTCAAATAAAACCTCTAGGTTTTTTTCCAGAAAACCAAAACTTTTTCCCCGACAAAAACAAATTTCAACCAAGTTACTTGCACTCTCTACTTCTAGTGTTTTTTTTTTCCAAATTCTAGTATGGAATAATAAATGAACTCCCACTTATTTCTAAAATAAAATATAAATTCTTCATCCTGAACCTACACCTCAGCTGAAACTCAACATTCCAGTCTTGTTTGAAATTACTCCCTTTAATCACTGAATACTTCAGCCAAAGTGGAATGAAATGTCTCTTGCCTCAATAAATTCAAGAAAGTCACAATGTCCATACCTAGATTGTGCTTCTCACTCATTTTTCATCTTAAAAACCTTCTCTTCCCCTTCAAGGCACAAGTCTTCCATGAAGCCAATGACTGAAAACTGGCCTTACATTAGAATTGCTGGAGAAAACAGGATCAGTCAATAAATGAAAAAACAAGAATGCATTAAGCACCCCCTATGTTTCTGACACTGTGTTTGGCACTGCAGACGCAAGTACAAATAATGAAATACCTGTTTATAAGGAGCTTAACATTATAATGAAAGAGGAAATAAGTACATATGAAAATGTACAAACCATAAAGATAGAGTGAATAAATACACACACAAAGTGAAATGGAGGATACCTTTGGAGGGAGGGCAATAGGAGTTGAGGATTAGGAACAGTGCTGGAGTGGCACCCTAAAGGAAGAGCAACTCCAAGAAGGGAGAATGGGGGAAAGTCAGTGCAAAGATAAGATAGCAGATAAAATGCAGTATATGAGACATAGAGAGAAGGATAATACAACTGCATGGCAGAGTGAGTGAGGGAGAGTGGAGTTTCCAAGCAGGTGGGAGAGACAGATTGAGGGAAGACTATGTAGGGGTTTAAAAACTATAGAGGAGTATATATTTTATCTCAAAGGGTACAGGAAGCCTCAGGTTGATTAACTTGGGAGCTGTACATTCAGCTCTCTAAGGAAAATTACTTTGGCAGCAGTGTAGAAGATAAACTGGAATGATAAAAGGCAAGACTGGAAGAACAAGTATTAGACTGCTACAATAACGTGGGCCAGAGGTGAGGTCCTAAAATAATAGGGTAGCTGTGCAAGAGAGAAGAGGGTTTTTGTGAGAGAAGATGGAAGGATAGAAATGGCAAGATGTGGCAATTGACTGGATATGCAATATGGAACTGAAGTTCAGGGGACAAACTGGATTGATTATGTAGATCTGGATGTAATCTGTATAGATATGATAGTTAAGTTCATAGGAGCTAACAAGTTTACTGAAAGATGTGTAGAGGAGAGAAGAGGACCTACAACAGAATTTGGGGGAACTTCTAGTTAGGGATGATGATAAGGATAATAAACCACCAAAAGGGACTGAGAAAGAGCAGTCAGACAGACAGGAAGCAAACCAGGAGAGTGTAGTATCTTGAAAACTCAGAGAGGAGAGTTTATAGGAAAAAAGAATGGTCAATAATGCCAAATGCAGCAGACAGGTAAGAAGGATCAAGACTGATAAAAGACCATCAGATTAATCAATTCAAAGATCACTGGTTCCAGTTTAAGTTGACTGATGAAGGTTAAAGTCAGAATGCAAAAGGCTGAAGGAGTGAATAAAAGGAAGAGAAGTGGAGGTAACATGTGTAGATAGCTGTTTCAAGGAGTTTAACTGAGAAAAAGACTAAAGATACAGGACAATAGTGACGGATCAGAGCGGAAGTGCAAGGAGCACTTTGCTGGTGTAGAGGCAGCTTTGCCCTGCTTGAATCTGGGTTGCAATCCTGGTCGATGGTTCTGAAGGGAGGAAGAGCGCTGGTGTGACAGAGCTTGCTGTTTAGAAGTAGCTCTGAAAACAGCAGTGCAGCCCCTAAAGCTTGGGACAATGTACTCTCTACTCTACAAGCAGTCATACCCTGACAAAAACCTCAAAGATCAATTAGTTGGCTGGGAACATGACAAGGCAACACAAAAGGACAAAGACTCAGAATCAGACTACAGAATCTTTTTTTGGTGACAAAGAAGCTAAAAGCATATAGGCAGAAGAAGTCAACAAAGTCAAAGAGCCTATGTCAAAAGCCTCCAAGAAAAATATGAATTGGGCTCAGGCCATGGAAGAGCTCAAAAAGGATTTGGAAAAGTAAGTAAGAGAAGTAGAGGAAAAATTGGGAAGAGAAATGAGAGGGAT
>CM053622.1:168068639-168125690 GCA_028646595.1 Phalanger gymnotis | reverse complement strand
TTCAAGAAATTATCAAGGTAAATTGCCCTGATATTCTAGAACCAGAGGGTAAAATAGAAATTGAAAGAATCCACCAATAACCTCTTGAAAAAGATCCCAAAAAGAAAACTCCTAGGAATATTGTCACCAAATTCCAGAGTTCCCAGGTCAAGGAAAAAATACTGCAAGCAGCCAGAAAGAAACAATTTGAGTATAGTGGAAACACAGTCACTGTAACACAAGATCTAGCAGCTTCTACATTACGGGACTGAAGGGCTTGGAATATGATATTCCAGAGGTCAATGGAGCTAGGATTAAAACCAAGAATCACCTACCCAGCAAAACTGAGTATCATGCTCCAAGGAAAAATATGGACTTTCAATAAAATAGAAGACTTTCAAGCATTCTCAGTGAAAAGACCAGAGCTGAATAGAAAATCAGATTTTCAAATACAAGAATCAAGAGAAGAATGAAAGGGTAAACAAGAAAGAGAAATAATAAGGGACTTACTAAAGTGAAACTGTTTTGTTTACATTCCTACATAGAAAGATGATGTGTGTAATTCATGAGACCTTTCTCAGGATTAGGGTAGCTGAAGGGAATATACATATACATAGACAGAGGGCACAGAGTGAGTTGAATAGGAAGGGATGATATCTAAAAAATAAAATGAAAGTAAGGGGTGAGAGAGGAATATATCAAGAGTGGGAGAAAGGGAGAGATAGAATGAGGTAAATTATCTCACATATAAGTGGCAGGAAAAGCAGTTCACTGGAAGGGAAGAGGGGGCAGGTGAGGGGAATGAGTGAATCTTGCTCTCATTGGATTGGACTTGAGGAGGGAATAACATACACATTCAATTGGGTATCTTACCCCACAGGAAAGCAGGGGGAAGGGGATAAGAAAGGGGGGATGATAGAAGGGAGGCCAGATAGGTGGAAGAAGTAATCAAAAGCAAACACTTTTGAAAAGGGACAGGGTTGGGGCAGCTAGGTGGAGACACATGTACTAGCTGTGTGACCCTCGGCAAGTCACTTAACCCCAACTGCCCTGTCAAAAAAAAAAAAAAGAAAAAAAAGAAAGAGACAGGGTCAAGGTAGAAAACTGAATAAAGGGGACATGATAGGATGGAGGGAAATAAAGTTTGTCTTTCACAACATGACTACTTATGGGAGTGTTTTGCATAATGACACATATGTGGCCTATGTTGAATTGCTTGCCTTCTTAGGGAGGGTGAGTGGGGAGGGAAGAGGGGAGAGAATTTGGAATTTAAAGTTTTAAAAGCAGATGCTCAAAAAAAAAAAGTTGTTTTTGCATGCAACTGGGAAATAAGATATACAGGCAATGGGGCACAGAAATCTATCTTGCCCTATAAGAAAGGGGAAAAGGCATGGGGGAGGGGGAGAGAGGTAAGGGGGTGACAGAAAGGAAGGCTGACTGGGGAATAGAGCAATCACAATATATGCCATATTGGAGTCAGGGGAGGGTAGAAATGGGGAGAAAATTTGTAACTCAAAATCTTGTGGAAATCCATGCTGAAAACTAAAAATATTAAATAATAAAGTATGGAATAACCATGAGCAAATAAAAAAAAGAGTAGTAGGTGAGTGATAAAGGAAATAAATCCACTTTGTAATAGTTCCAGATATTTAATATATGTATAGGAAGTACAAAAGATGTGGAGTTACATCTGATGTGGAATGCAAAATTATTACAGTAATGGAAAACAGAACCTTTCCGTCCATTCCTGTGAATCAAAAAATTTGTGGCCTATACATTACTGTAATCACTTTTAAATAAATCATAACCCTTTTAAGGAAAGCTCTTTGAAACAGTAAGACACTTTTATCTTTTCTACTATGCAGAAATAATATCTACCTGAATGTACTCCCTGATTAGTCATTTTAGCCAGGAGGCACAAATTAGCTTGGGTCTCCTTGGAAATTAAATTCATTAAAAATTATTAAATGAATGAACTGTTTCATAGCTATTAATTCTATAGAAATAGTAATTGCTCTCACTACATCCCTAGAAAATCTACAATACTCTACATACAAACTTTCTGCTTTCTTAATGTCATTCAATGTTAAGAAACTAGTGGCAAAATTCATGTGACACTTTTGTGGACTAAAACAAATACACAATAACATTTTAGCTAGGTAGCAACCTTAGAATGACCTTAGAAACTCTATCACCAATATGGTTAGAATTATATAAAAAAAAAACAAAACGATTTTTCCATTTCACAGGGCCCTCACTTCGGCAAGGTAGGCCTTTCAGTCCTCTCTTACTGATGCCCTATCTCGCTCCCCAGAAACACTGCAAACCTTTTCCTTCCTCAGGCCTCCCTCCCATACCAACTTTTCCCTACTTTCATTTAGCTGAGGATCTTGCCTCCTTCACTCAAAGCACTGAGGACATTCAACTTCTCCCATTCGCTTCATTTCTAAACCTACTGACATCTTCTCCCCCCCTTTCTATCTTTCCCCTGACTCTGACAAAGAAGTGGCCCTTCTCCTTGCCAAGGTGAGCTGCTATATGTGTGCACTTGATTTCATGTCATTCTACCTTCTCCAGAAGACTACGTCCTCAATCATTCCTTCTTTCTCTCCAATCTTAAACATTTTCCTATCATCCTACCCCTTCCTTCCACTCACAAAGTCACCATCTTCAATCCCCCCTGGCTGGATAAGTAGCCTTCACCTTCCCCAGTAATTCTAAAATAACTTTCCTTAAGCACAGATCTTACACTTGGACTCCCTTACTCAAACTACAGCAGCATTCAATTTACTAGAGGATCAAATATACTCTTCTGTTTAGCTTTTAAAGCCTTATACAATCTGGCTCAAACCTCTCATTCTAGCCCTACTGGATATTACTTTCCCTCCCTCACTCTACAATCCAGACAAACCGGCCTTCTCTCTGTTCCTCCCATATCCATAATTTTATACTAGCTGTCACCCATGCCACTGATGCAATCCCTCTTTACCTCATAGAGTCTCCCTCTTCCTTAAAGACATAGCTCAGGCACCATCTTTTGCACAAAGCCTTTCCTGATTCCCCAAAATTGCTGGTTCCCTAAACTACCATATATTTAGATGTATTTCTACTGATTCACTTTGTATTTTACATATACATACCTTTGTATGTACTTTTGTGGCCCTCATTATGATGAAAACTCACAGAACTCAGAAAATCATTTATGCAATGACAACACAAAAGAGGAAAACATCTTTGAAAGACTTTAGAGCTCTTATTAATGCAATGATAAACCATGAGTCTAGAAAACTAAAGTTTAATCCTGCCAGAAAAGTGATGAAGTGATACAGAATGACACATTTTTAGAATAACCAATGAGAGAATCTGCTTTGCCAGACTATTTCTTTTTAGTTTTATAATTCAATTGGAAGTATCTGTGAAAGTGGAGAGAGGCAACAGGAGGAAGCTATCCATACATGCATACATATGTGTGTATGTATATGTATGCATGTATGTATGTATAAAGGCAGGGATTGTTTCCTTTTTTGTACTCCTCCCTCCATGGCCTAGCACAATGACTGACACGTAGTAGACACTTAAATATTTGCTGACTGACTGACTAAATACACTATGAACGAGAAATTGAGTGGATATCCTAATAATTTAATGTATTATCTTTCCTACAGGGAATATGGACCCTAATTTTTCATTACCCAATGTTCTTTTCTTTTTTGCTCATTTCCATGTTCTTTCCTTAACTACAGATAGCTAAAGTCACCAGTTTAGTTTTGGATAAACAAGCTCCCATGGGACTTCCCCATAATATTTTTTTCCCTCTTTTTCTCTTTCTCCTATTCCTTCCTTGCTCATTCATCTAACTTTGCCTTTCTTCTCTCCTTATTCCCTAACCTGACAATGGCATTGAAGGACATTTCTATATGGACGTACAACTCAGTGGAACTAAGACACAAAAACTGTTTTGACTTCCTTATGGGATTTACAAGGCCAAATCAAATCACTCACTCCTTCACTAGAGAATTTGAACCCTGAGTAATTCCTCATCCAAAAGCTGTATAGCTTGCAAATATTTTCTATTTGACCCTCAGACACTCACAATCATTGTCATCATTTTACAGATGAAGCAATTGAGATAAGAAGAGGTTAATTCCTCAACATCTCACAGCTTCAACACAGCTTGATTCTAGACTCAGGTATTCTAACCCCAAATCTACTTCTAGAACCGAAAAAAAAGAAGCCAGTTAGTACTGAGTACAGGGCAGTTATTCATAGCGGTCTCAGTTGGTACCCAGTTATGCCTCATATTCCATGTAACTAACACCTACAATATGGCCAAGTGACTAAATTTTAAGGGGTTCCAGATCTCTGTGGAAAAGAAGATCTTCAAAGGAATATTCACTGCAGTGAATGAGATTTTATAGATGCAGAACCTATTCAATACCTTTAAAGAATGAAAAATCCAGAAGGGAGAAACAGACTTTTTAAAAAAGGTATCCTTTCTTCATGTCTGCCCAGTTGTATGAGAAAAAAAAACTTGTGAGGATTTGTGGTTATTTAAATTATCCTTATAAGTGAAACTTACATTTTATTTAGGTGAAGTTCATACTGTTTTGCCTACACAATTAAGACCTGCTTCAAAAAACTATTCAAATAATTAAAGATTCTGCTCTAGCCCTCCAAAGAAAAAAAGGGGAAGAGAAAACAGTTTTTGCTGCCCCTCCTTTGGTATCTTCTGAATTTTTTATATATCTTAGAAGCCACATGAGAACGGTTTTAGCCCATGAGATATAAACAGGATGTTACAGTTGGGTAGAAATAGAACTAGTTATGAATATATAAATGTGGTTGAATTTGGGTCTGAAACTAACTTTGAAAAAAAAACCCAAATACAAATTTGCAGAGATGACACTGAAAAAACTAAGTAATTCTGAATATTAAAAGATTAATCAACAAAGAAATATATTTAAATTTTGTCTTTTTACATCTTCTAGTAATATCGTTTACTGAAAGAGGAAAGGCTAAAAAAATTAGAAGGATTTATACATCATATATCTATCATCTCTTTTTGCTGTTGCTATTCAGTCATTTTAGTCATGTCTAATTCTCTGTGACCCCATTTAGGTTTTTTTTGGCAAAGGTAACGGAGTGATTTGCTGTTTCCTTCTCCAGCTCATTTTACATAGGAGGAAACTATGGCAAATAGGATTAAGTGATTTGTCCATGGTCACACAGCTAGTAAAGTGTCTTAAGCCAGATTTGAACTCAGGTGTTCCCAACTCCAAGCCCAGAGCTCTATCCACTGTTTCACTGAGCTGTCACTTATCATCTCTAATACCCCTCATTTATACCCACAGCCTTTCATTTCTGTGAAAATATAATTAGAAACTGTTGAGATGGAAAGGGGAATAGTAAAAAAGCATATGATTAGACATTAAAGTGACCTAGTTATGCTTTTAACTGTGTAATCTTGAATCGGTCATTGTATCACTGATCTAAAGTTGGAAGGGACTTCAGAGGACATCTCTCATTTTACAAATGAAGACTTTGAGAACCAAAAAGGTCATTCAAGCATTAAGCATCAGCAGTAGGAATTGAACTTAGATGCTCTGGAAACAGTACTCCGTCCACTGTACCACATAACCTCTCAGAACTATGAACGCAATTAGAGGTTTAGAATAATAAATCATTCAAGCAACAATTTCTTATTTGAGCATCTACTATATACCACATACCTGCTAGGCAACAGGGATACTTCTTAAAAAGAGAGAGAGGGAGAATTTCTGTCTTCCAGAGGTTTACATTCTACTGAGGGGATAGTGTGTGCTTTCATATTGCTAAATAATAATAAAATGAAAACACAGTGATGTAGGGAGAGGGGCACTAAGATTTAAGAGAAATAGGAAAAGATATCAGAAGGAATTGGCACTTGAGATGAGCTTGAAGGAACGTAGGGTAACAAGAAGTAGAAATTACAAGGAAGATCAATCTAAGCACAAGAGGGGGCCAGTGCAAAGATACAAAGACAAGAAATGGAATACAATGTTGTATATGAAGAAAAAAAAGGAGGCCAATCTGACTGAAAAGCAGAGTGTGTGAGGGAAAGTAGCATGTAATCAGCCTGGAAAGGTAAGTTAAGAGTCAGATTCTTAAGGGCTTCAAATTCCAACCATTGGATTTATATTTCACCTTAAATGGAATGAAGAATCAATAAAGCTTCTTGAGCAGGAGAACAACATAGTCAAGCCTATGAATTAGTACTATCAATTTTAGAGCTATATAGAGAATGGATTAAAAAGGGGAGAAATGGCATTAAGCGTCTACTGTAAGAAGTAATCAGGGACAAGGTTAATGTGGTCATGGTACGATCTGAGAGAAGAGGATCAATGCTAAAGATGTTTAGGCAGAATCAACAACTGACTGCATAGTTGGGGATGAATAAGTGTGAAAAGTTGCAGATGACTTCTTAACAAAGCTGGGTGCCTGCAAGAATGGTGGTAGTATAGACTGAAAAAGAAAAGTTAGAAGAAGAAACAGTTGTAAGGGAAAAGATATTAAGTTGTGTTTCAGATATGTTCCATTTGAGATACTTATGAAAAGTATTGGTGGATATGTACAGCGTGGTGTTGGAGATGCAAAACTGGAATTAAAGAGGGAAATAAGGACTGGATATAGAGACCTCAGAATCCTCAATATAGGGATCAGTTGGATACATGGGGGCTAATGAAATAACTAAGAAACTATAAAGATAGAAGAGGTTAAGAGGCCCAGGAAAGAGCCACAGTGGAACACCTACATGGAAAGACTCTTGACATGGATAAAAATTTTGTCAATGAGAAAAAAAAAAAGGATCAGTCAGAAAATTGGGAAGAGAATCAAGACAAAGCAAATCTTGAATCTTAGGGAAGAAGGATTATCCAGGGGGAAAGGGTTGTTAGCAGCAACAAGGGACAAAGAGACGTTGAACATTATGGAGAAAGAGGATGATAAAAAGTTCAAGCTGCAAGATGAGATAAAAGCCAAAAAGTGGAAAAGATGAGATATTGAGGTTAAGTGATGTATGAAAATAGGAGGAGGGGGAGCTCAGGAAGGAAAGATTCCATTTTTTCAAGGAAGAATGTGAAGAGTTTCCCTGCTAAAAGGAAAAGAGGAGATGATAGTAAATGATTTGAGAAAAGATTTGCAACAGTAACTGTGAGAAGTGCAAAATATAAAGGAAAGGATGGATTACCAGGCAGCCACGAGAGCCTAGTTGAGGCTGTACAAAAATTTTTGTAGACCTAGTTCCATGATTTCCTCCAGAAGTATTCAGCAGCATGTCAGAAATGCATAAGTCAAATGGGAGGAGTAATTCAGACTCATGGTTTAGAAAGCAAAAAGCAAGGGATTCAAGAGTTGAAGTAAACCTAAATGGGTTAACAAAGATAATCACAAAGGGCATTCAACCACTAAAATCAATAACTCCATTTTGACATGTTCTAAGAAAGTATCATCAAACCTCAGACAAAGCAACTTACTTCTAATATATAGTGGTAATTGGATTAAACAGGGAATTTCAATTGCTTCCAAATCCTTAAGGGCACCATTGTAGGTAAACAGACTGTTAATAAAATGTCTCTTAATTAATGTTAAATATATCCTTACACAGTAGACATAGAGATCACACTGAACAGACTTAAAAATTAGCAAAGAAAAAGTTATACTTCGTTTTATTTTGTGTGCTTAAATCTAATTGACTCCACAGACTTTCTTACTCCACATACAAAACTAGGAGAGCACAGGTGAATTAACAGTATTTTTCAAAGTTAGAAGCGAAGATAAATTAGTTAACAAAATAAAATAACTACCTGCAGGAAAATCTATAAATTGGACAGGTAAGGGATGTAAAAAGGAATCCATTCTGAAGACTTATGGGTATGCCTAGGCAAATGACTCTCCTGACTTTGTTGAAATAAAGACAAAACAATGTAAACATTTGCAATGAGGGGTCCTCTTTTGTTTGTTTGTTTGTTCTTGATAACACTTTTTAAGAACAAATTACGCTTTTTGATTTTTATCTTATGTGTTTATATACATTAGAGGAACAGGCGTGAAATTGGTCATCTCCAAGAACAATTAATTTTGCCATACCTTACAAAGGAAGAAATAATATCGTATATTTAGGTGGGAGGAGGAAGGAGAAGAGTGAATAAAACATATGGACAAACATATACATAGCACAGCAACACATTTTTTTTTAAATGAAAGAGCAGTTTCAATATAATTGGAAACGATGACAGTAAAACTAAAGAAGAAAACAAAAGAGTCAATGGTGAAGAAATGGAGAAGTGGAGAAGTAACAACTCAGTTAGGAATTTTGACTATCAAAAGGCAGGACAAAATCAGGAAGTATGCATAAAAATACACATCAGGCTGTTCTGGGGCATATTATAAAAAATAAGGGATACTTATACACTAAGAGAAAAGTAGGCTAAGAGAGAAGTGTCACTGGACTAGGAGAGGTTAAAGATGCAAAGAATCTGATAAACTGAGAAAATGAAGCCTTAGAGGATGTCAGAAGAGATCACAATCAAAGGTACAAGTAGAAGAGGAAGGATATGCATAGAAGTAAATATTTCAATAGACAGAAAGAGATCACACCTGATAGTCTACATCTTCCCAGTAAAAGGAGACATGAGAGAAGAAAAAGTAAGGGGAATTAGGATCTGCCATTGAAAATTTGGCTGGAACAAGCAGGATGAATGTTCATGATAGGTCTGGTGACGAAAGCAGATAATGCACACTTAAGCGTATGCGGTAGTATTACAAGACCAGAGAATTACAGAGACCAAAGTTGAAGACAAACAGTAGGTCAGGAATAGAAACTGGGAATTCTGTAGCAATACAAAAAGTTTTAATAACAGGCAATGCAGAACCATGGATAGCTCCCAAGAGAAGACTCCCTATGGCAGAGTAGAAAACTTTTATCCACAAAGCTCTAGTATTCTGTTGGCTCTGCCCTTGCTCAGAAATGATGACTGTTAAGAGAGACTCTTTCTGCTATGCTTAGTCCTTACGAAACTGAGGAACAGTGCATAAAGTCCTCTTCCTTTCTCTCCCCAGAAAAAAATAAAAATAAGCTATTGCTTAAGATGCCATGATGACATTGATTTAGAGTCACAGAACCTGGGTTCAAATCCCTGCTCTGCCACTTACTACTTCTGTGACCCTACGTAACTCTTAAGTCTCAGTTACCTTATGAGAAGATTAAGCAAGATATAAGGATTTAACAATAAAAGGACTAGAATTTAAGAATACCATAAAGGTATTCTTAAGGAGGACCACTGGAGATAGTGGTGAAAAATCTGTTTTCAAAGTGAAATTATGAAATATGCTTTTAAATCTTTATATTTAAAGTATATCTGTACCAATAAGAGAAATTATGGTAAATAATTTAAAAAATACTTCAAGCTTATAGGAAAACTTTTGCATTGGTTAATACAATTAACAAGTCTATTCCTTCTTTGTTTTGAGATTTTTTTATTTTTAGTTCACAACACTAGATTCTATATAATTTTGAGTTACAGATTTTTCTTCCCCTCTCCCTTCTCCCTCCCCAAGATGAGATGGAATCCAATATATCTTCTACGTATAACTTCGCATTGAACTTATTTACACACTAGTCAAACTGTGAAGAAGAATTATGACCAATGGAATGAATCATGAGAAAGAGGAAACAGAACCAACCCCCCCAAAAAAAGAGAAAAAAAAAGGGGGGGAGGCAAGCATAAAGTGTGCCTCAATCTACACTCAGACCTCATAGTTCTTTCTCTGGATGTAGACAGCATTCTCCATCATGAGTCCCTTGGAGTTGTCTTTGTCTTTATTTTTTTTTTAATTTAATGTATTTAGTTTTCAGCATTGATTTTCACAAGAGTTTGAACTACAAATTTTCTCCCCACTTCTACCCTCCCCCCCACTCCAAGATGGCATATATTCTGGCTGCCCTGTTCACCAGTCAGCCCTCCCTTCTGTCACCCCACTCCCCTCCCATCCCCCCCCACTTTTTTGTGTTCTTCTTCATGTTGGTTAGCCTTTTCCTGGCTTTACAGTGAATTTCTGGTTTTTGAGCTCAGAGTTCTCTGTCCCAGATTTCTTGTTCCAGGGACTGTGAATCTTGTTACTGACTTTGTGAATTATAGCCTTCAGTTTCCTGAGGTGTGGGGGAGGAGTCTGGCTGACTGAATTCTCCTCTTCCCCTGGGGTTGCTCTCCAGCACTGCTGCTCTTCAGCAATAGTCTGAGCTGTGTTTTGATTGTGCTGGTGTCTTCCACTTCCCCTGGGGGTGCAAGGGTACGAGTGGACTCCTGGTGTTAGCTCCTGGTGTTGACCCCTGCTGGCTCTGCCCCTCTGGGACTCCAGAACTCTCACTGCTTGGCCACTGAAGTCTCACTTCTGTCTCCTCTATTCCAGGGTTTTTTCCCGAGGAATTCTCTGGGTCGGGGCAGGGGGTGGAGGGGAGTGAGGATTAGAGCCGTTTACCTGGCCATTATGAAGTTCAAGAAGATGCATTTCATACCTTTGGGCTGCAAGCCTCAGGAGTTGATGTCTCACAGCCAGTGGCATTGCGCTACCACCTCTGGTCACTTCCACAGACTCTGGTCCTGTATTGGTAGGCCTGGGGATCTCCGCCGGCTTTGGGCACCCAGCTTTCTCACAGCCTCTCTTGCTGGTTGGTTTCCGCCACTGCTTCCACTTTGGTGCTGTCTGGTGCAGCTCCCCACGCCAAGCGCTCTCCCAGCCTACAGATCCATTCCATCAATCTTCTTAAGCACTTGTAATATACTAGGTACCATGCTTAGCACTGAAGATATTAAAAAAAAAAAGTTCTTGCCCTCAAGATGCTTATATTCTAATAACATGTCAATAACTAGGTTCATATCAGTTACTGACAGAGTTGGTTAAGGCAAACTGAAACAGAAAGGCATTTGTAACTGAAGGACCGGGAAAGGCCTCCTGGAGAAGATAAGATGAGCTGAGTCTTGAAGAAAGCCAATGGCACCAAGAGGTACAGGGGGACAGAGCATTCTACTCATGGGGGATAATGCAAAGGCACAGAGACAAGAGATGGAGTGCTACATATGTAAACTGCACTTGACAGAAAGGATCTTCTGGCCTGACTGGGGCTTTTACTGCCATCGTCATGTCCAAGAGATTGGCCCAGAGTGGGGTAACCCATATTCCTTATGATTAGAGCACCTGCTCTTTCAAGGGAGCAGGTGGGATGTGGGGAGGATGGACAGAAAGATCTCTATCATACCAGGTACAAGAATATCCACATTATAGTTTTCTCTTTGGAATTATTCCCTTAGTCTTCCACTATTACTTATTGCTTCTGTCAACATGGCCAGGGCCCACCAATTCTACTGTTGCTTCTTCTGCCTCTACTTATACTATGTCTAGCTATCATTCTCATAACTCTTAGGTGTACTTCTCTAAACCCCTCCTCTCTTTCTTGTCCCTTCTGTCTCTTCTTGAACTTCTACCAAAGTTTTTGAGATGCATACTATTACAGCTGTCACTAGACAATGAGACCACTGTAGGTAAAATTCAACAAAAAAATTCAGAAACACTTATTAAGCATCTAATATATGCAAAACAGTGTGCTTAAAATCTAAAATGGAGAAACATATAAGCACAACTTAAAGTTAATGAGATAAATGCAAAAGATAGGTCCAGGAAAAGTGCTATAAGAAATATGAGAAGGGAGATTAGTTTCTTCATTGGGACTTAACAGGAAACTCCACTAATTGAAATGAGAGAGAAAAGAATGAAAAATTATATATGGCATTGGCTTCTAACATTTTCTTTTCCACTAATTCCTTTAAAAATGTATAGTGAGGTCCCAGGGTAATTTCATATAAGTGCTTATAATAATTGCAATGAAGATTTTTGCTCCAAAATAAAATTTACATTAGATAATAATTACAAAATGTAAAATTTCATTCTACCTATGAATATGAAAAATTTGAAAAATTATGAAATATAAAGTTATAAAGCATTAATTATAAAAATAATTACAGAAATTTTATGTAGGACATTCTGTAAGAATTTAAAGAAGTAATCCATCAAGACCTCAAATGCTTCCTATTATCTGCAATGTTTCATATTAAACCTGTTTATTTCACAAATTCTAATGAATATAAATATTTTTAATAAAATAAGTAACGACTTGGAAAATGTTTAACATAATAGTAATTCCATTTAAACTTAATATCAACGTTAAACTTTTGTATTTGAACAAAGATTTGCAATATTTATCTCAACACCAAACAAATACAGCATAAAATCTGGTTGGTTCCATCTTGAGTTTCTTTTTTAATTTTAATTTTAAACATGAATAAAATGAAAATGTTCATTCACACAAATACATACTAGACAATAGTAAAAGAATTTTAGAGCCTACCTAAGTGAAGAAAATTTTTATTTTTAGCCACTTAACCAATCAATGAAAATAGCAAGTTATGATAAAAAATATTTACATTTCTATTGGCTAATTGTAAGTACTATCTAAAATGATAAAGGTACTTTAAAAGTGCAACTAAATATATTGTTCTAACTTTAATATTGCTTATATATAAAGTAACCTTTGTAAAGAAAGAATCCTTTCAGATGTGACTTTTTTTCTCTTCTACCACTAGCACACCTGCTATACTCTCATAGAAACTCTAATGAATGACTAACCAATGTTGTAAATCAATTCATCTGAAAATCCACCAATTAGAAGAATAGTAACCTATGTGGAGGATAAATTTAAATAGGAAAACAGCTTTAATACTACAATGACAGGAAATATAAGGTTTATCTCTGCCAAACACTTGTCCATGATAGTTTCTAGACAGCTTATAATATGCATGCCCAACAATCATGGTTTTCAGACAGTCTGACATTTGTGCTACAAGAACACAAATGTTTCTAGCATCTTGATTATGTGATTACACAGCTGATGAGGTACAATTACAGGATAATAGTGGAGAATGAAAATGCTACTCTGGTGCAGTATACAAAATGCAAATGAGGGTGCTGTGTACCAAATGCAAATACCCATGCGTCTGACTATTCACTGGGAAAGTGATGGCACTCCAATACCAAACCCCTGTGGCAGTTTGGAAACAATTTAATGACAACTTGAGGAATTGCAAGAACACATTGCACTTAGTCAGAAGTGGTCAAAATTTTTCATATAATTGATGCACGAACAACACTGTTGTGCACATGAACACGATGGTTTGGAATCACTGTAGAAGTGACTGAATAGTGTTTGAGAAATACTGCAAACATTCACATGCTTGTTGTTACAGAGGAAAAATAAATTTGTGAAATAATTGGGCAATCATTTATTGGTTAACATGTCACTAAAGAATATTTAGCACAAATCTCTTTGGCCATCGTCACAAGTTGCTGAAGAGTTCATGCAGGACTGACTGGAAGCCACTGATAAATTGACACATACAGAAAAAAGAGCTAAAGGGAGGGGGCCAAAAACAACAATGATCTTCTTTTCTGCAAGAAGTAACTATTCATAGTGATGCCTTTTTGTTTTCTTTCTTCTCTTCATTCTTTTCTTTACTCTCCTTCCTTGAGGTTATAAGAAGACTTATCTTTAGATAAGTAAGGCATTGCGTATGTCACTAAGAAATTTTTCTATTATATTATATATAAATTAATTTTCATGAGGAATAAATATCCTTTGCCACAGAATGTTCAGCCAGAAAACAGAGCTCTTACCTACCTTAAGACACTCACTTTTCTTCCTCCTACCATTTCTCAAATAAAATTAAGATCCACATGAATCCAATACTATTAGTCATGTATTAATAGAAGAGAAATGATTACAATCAACGAATAGAAATCATCTATTCTAAACCACTTATTCTAACGATGAAGAAACAGTCTCAACATTTAAATTATCTGTCAACAGACACAGTTAGATGAAAGCATAGTTATATAAACAAACTCCAAATCCAGCATTTTTTTTACTATGCTCTGATGACTCTGTGCTATTCATTTAGATAATATCCTTCTTTACTGTGACTCTCAAAGAGAAAAATGAAAGCTTTTGATTGTGTATTTTATTATAATGAAAAATAAAAAAAGCCAAGTTAGGCTGAAAAGTATGAAGTCTTTTTGAACATTTACCCTTTCTAAGTGGACTTTCAACGTGCACTGTTATCTTTTTTCATGTTTCTGGTCAACACTGACTTCATTTTATTGAGAGAAATAAAATATTATCTGTCACCAGGAAAACAAAAAGAAAGTAAAAAAAAAAAATCTGAGATGCTACTGATGAGCACAAATCTCATCTATGAAAATAGACTAGAGGACAAAGAATATTTGAAAAGTTTAAATCAGAATAAAGCCGAAAGTATGGTAGTTTTTCTAATAAGAAAATAACCATGATCAAGTTTAATTCTTGCCTGCTTTTGTTTATGAATGACAGGTGAATGTTCTCTCAGGTAAAATAGTTCAGAGTCCTAACATGTGACTCAGGAGGACAACAATCATCAGCACCTTTGGAGAATGCTCTGTCTACAATGATAAAACAGTGTTTGGGAACAACAAATCATTGGAAAAGGAGTGAGTATAAGTCAGCAAAGTACGAAACACAAAAGCATAAAGCCCATTTAAATGTTGTTTTCCCTACAAAACACGGCACAAAAATTTACAGTTGAAAATTTTCAGTTTCAAAAGGACCACCTTCATTGCAAACTAAAACCAAGAAGCCATGGTAAACTGAATCTGAATCACTACAGAAGTTGCAAGACCCTTCTCACTCCCTAATCCCCCTACAGCATGGATTACTTAGAGATATATTTAACATAGTAAGGGTGGGTATCCTTTTTTAGTTTAGTTTTTTAGTTTGAAGGGCAATTCACACAGAAGAATCCATCATGGTCTGAAATGACATCTCAGATGTGGAGCTGAACCACAATGTGACTTCTTGAAATGCTAAGCATTAGACATTAAGAAGTAGAAAGAAATCTTACTTTTATAGTATGTGGTATGGGCGGAGCCAAGATGGCAGCTGGAAAGCAGGGACTTGCTTTAGCTCTCCCCCAGGTCTTTCGTGGGTTCTGCAGCTCTAGAATTTTTGAGAGCCATTTTTTATAGGTGTTTGGAGGGACCTGGCAGGGAGCTTAAGCTACTCCCTGCTTTCCAGTCACCATCTTGGCTCCGCCCACTGTACAAGTTATTCTTAAAATGCAAAGAAGCTATGGAATTATACTATTTAATAGCAAGCAAAGATAGAGAGAAGAAACCAGGTGCCTGCATAAACACACAGCTAATCCTCAATAAACTGGATATACAACCCCTTCAGTACTTACTTTAAATCCATATTCAAAGTATTCTCACTGGCTCTTAGCACTCAGTTCAACTAAGTGCCCTTGAAGGGTTTGGCCTTTGTTTCCTTGATTAGATTGGGAGTCCTTGGTGACCTCCTTGCCTCAGGGGAGGGCCTAGTTTACATGGGTTTGAGTGGCATGTTTGGGACATCAGAGGCTTTTAGACCTGTGGGTTTAGGTTGCATCTTTGTGATGATTTTGGGTTGCATTTGCGACTCACCCTTGACCCTGAAAAAGATATAAAACCAGGGGTTGGCTTTTTTCTTTTTTGGAGCTCTTACCCACAGCCATGGTGACTCTGGGCCAGTGCTTGTTATGAGCTCCCGGGATGAACTTGGATGTTGGTAACTATGAATTGTATTTGGTATGTCTGCTGATGTTTGTATTTGCTCTGAAGTTCAGGATGCTGGCTTTTTCCCCTGATTTAAGTGAATAGTATTTGTATGCTGAATTAAAGTAAGCTTGTTAACCCCTTAACGTTGCTTTCCTTACTAAAGCATATCAAAAGAACCTGAGCTTTGGCAGCATTCTTGTTGTTGTGCTTGTGTTGGGTCTTTTACCCCCACAACAGCTGCTAGCCGGATTGTTGAAACAACTGGCTATATAGTATGCTACATTTTACAACAGTGGTGCTGGGTCTGTGGCCAAAATACATGGGTTCTACTCCTGGTCCTGCCACTTATTACTTGCAGGACTTTGAGTAAGTCATTTAAAATCACTGGGCCTAAGTTTCTCCATGTATAAAATGAAAGAGTTAGAAAAAATGATCTCTCAAATCCCAACTACCTTTAGATTTCTGATATCTTCTCAGTCTAATAAGCTATGGCAATAAGTTAATTTTCACAGAAGTGATAACAATAAAGGAGTCTTTCCTCTTAGATAAGTTGGGAAATTTGGGACACAAATGCATGCAGGTGCACATACATGTATGTACACACACAGAGTCTAATAAATGGATACTGGATTTTAATAGATTTGGAAGAAGGCTATGTGTTTAGAACATTAAAAATAATAAACATAGTTTATCTAGCAAATAGCAATTTTGCAAAACAAATCCAAGAAGGTACTTAAGTGCAAAACAACTTGTCTTTGAGCATTAAAGTCTGTTTTAAAAATGGCAAGCTCCTTTGTATGTGTGGAGGAGATTTGGTAACCCTCAGCTATAGAGGATTGTGATAATGGTCACGTCCCATAACCAACTATTGAGGCAACAATCACAGTGAGGAAGCAGACAGGTGTTAGATGGCCGCTAGTTACCATAATGCCAAATAGTACCTGTACCCTTTTTCATGTTGTTTCAGCATTACAGATAAGAATAAGCTACTCCTAGATAAAACTAAAATGTTCAGATGTTTTATCAACATGATAAATGCATTCTGTGATTAGTGAATAATAACTGTAAAGAGATTTGTTTTCTTAATTCAAACACCCAGTAGTCAAATATTCTATCATTTCTGTGCTGAATTAATGGACTACAACTAACCCAGACAGTTCCAAACACGTGACAAATGAAAGAACCAAAACATTGTAGCCACTTGCCAGATTGCTACTAGAACAAAAGTACAGCAGGTGGTCGATCATCAACTGTTCCAAATGAAATCATCCTGCACAGAACATTATCCCCATCATCATATAATGTTGTTTTTGTGTAATGCTATCCAACATATCCAATTTTCAAAATTAAGAGAAAATTGTTTTTAATGATAAACCACAATAGAAGACAACAATGATCCCAAATAATGTTCAGTCCTGAATAAAAAGAAGCCCTCCTTGTATCACCACACACCTACCCCCATGTTTGTTAAATGAAGCACTGCTTTATCTGGAATAAATCCTGAGGCTGAGTTAAACACCAGGTGGTATACCGGGGTCATGTTTTTAAAGTACCAGATGGCTCAAACTTTCCATCTTTATGAGAAGCCCTATAAGGACTTTTATAAGTGAAATCATCTTGAAAGTATTTTATATAACTAATACAATTACTCATGTGACTCATCACTTCATATGGTAGGTATAACAGCAGTGAAACAGCTGCTACATTCATGAGTCAGGCCATACTTAGTAGCAAGTAGCAGCAAAGTATACATATATATGTGTATATACTTATATATAATTATTACTAAGTATACCTTGACCTAGTTATCTTATCCTTGTGCAAATACTATAAAGTGTTCCTAATTAAGGAATTTAAAAGGGGGAAAGTATATTCAGATTGGAAGTTAAACTAACTGATTTGCTACCTGAAAGAACTAGTACTCTGAGGATACAAAGATGAATGAAATACACACCACAGGGATCTTACAGCCTAAAAAGAAAAATGAAAATATATATAATAGCCATTAAAAAAGTCAAAACAATTGAAGGGCCAATAGAGAGAAACAAAATAAAGTGCTATAAGGATTCAGAGAACACCTGCTGGGTTGGTGTACACCTGTAATTCTTGTTAGCAAGGAGGCTGATCCCAGCAGCTCAGGGGTTCCAAGCTGCAGCATGCTGAGCTGATTGGGTGTCTTCATTAACTTTAGCATAAATATGGTGAGCCCTTTGGAACAGGAGGCCACTAGGGAGGATGGCTAAGGAGCAGCAAACTGGCCCAGGTAGGGAACAGAATGGATGAAAGCACCCATGCTGATTAGCAGCAATATCAAGCCTGCTGGAGGCTCCTGTACTTCCAGCCTAAGTTAAGATGGAGGGATCCAGTCTCCCACCTCCTCCCCTGATCTCTGTCCAAAAAAGTGCTCAGAGACTCAGGAAATCATTCCTAATGAGGGAACTAATTCAGAGAGTGATTCATGGCAGTGACAGAATTTGGCCTAAACCTTGCAAGATAAGTAGAATTTCAAAAAGGGAGGGGAATGGGGTACAGGCAAGGAGCATAATATGAGCAAAGACAGGGAATGGAAAAATCTGATTTGGGAGGAGTGTGGAACTCATTTATAGGAAAAGCATGTGGTGTGATAAGGCTAGGAAGTAAGGTTTAAGTCTAGTACAGAGAACCTTAAATGCCTGCTTAAAGAATTTGATCTAGTAAACAAGAAGATTCCTCAGTGGGAGGATAAGATGATCAACATTGGAGAATACTGCTGGAATAATTTAAGAATGGAAAATATATTGGACTGGAAAAAGCAAAGCCATTTAAGGCCTTTGGACACCTCATTACTACCAATGTCAAAGCAGAGAAGCCTAAGCTGAAGAAAAAGTGGAAGATGTTTCCATCCTCTAAAACTTAACACGACATTTTCTAAGAAGTCCTGTTAAGTCCCCCTTGCACTAAACTGTTCTGCATCCTTCTTATACACAACCATTTCATCAAAATTCAGGCCTTGGGGAAAAAAAAAAGGGACCTGGTGACTAAGACTCAACTAGCACCCATTTCTTCTAGGTGGAGGGAAAACACACAGAAATCTCTTTTAGAAAAGTGGCAAAATAAAGCAAATAAAAACATGAAGCCATTATTAGAGATTTTTAAGGAACAGACCTGTCTATTCTGTATATTCTAGAAACAGTGTTAGTCAATACTCACAATTCAAGTGGACACATGTGAAACACAGAGCCCTTGTCTTGCCATGGCAGCTATTTCTAAAGGCAAGGGACTTCAGCTCCATGTATTTAAAAGATACAGTGTTCTTTAAAGGGATTCTCATTGTGGATGGCAGAGACAATGGCAGCAGCAACAGAAGGGTAAAGCCAAAAAGCATCTCTTTGAGAATGCCATTTACCTGGACAACATTACCTAGAAAAATGCTAAGGAAGATACAGTGATTTTAACAGCCAGAAAACACTGGTAATAGCTGACAAATCAAAAAAAGTATGCTAGAGATATAAATCTACAACAGGGAAAAGGAAAGCTATGTGAATTTTTAAAATGTTTTTAATTTTTAAAAATTTATTTTTTCAACACCTCCTCATTAAAGAAAACATCCTTATAACAAGCACATTCAAGCAAAATAAATCCACACATCTGTCATGTTCAAAAATTTATGTCTCATTCAGTACCTTGAGTACATCATCCTATTGTCAGGAGGTAGATAGAATGTTTGAATATCAGTTATTTGAAAGTCAATTCATTACATTAATTAGAGTTCCTAAGTCTTTTGAAGTTGTTTGTCTTTACAATGGATTGTTCGACTCAACTTCAGTCCACATTAATTCAACAGAACCCTTCCCACATTTCTCTGAAACTGTCCCTTTTGTTATTTCTTAAAGAGCAATAATATTCCATTACATTCACATACCATAATTTGTTCAGTCATATCCCACTTGGTGGACACACCCTCTGTTTCCAGTTCTATGTTAAAATAAAAAGAAATGCTATAAATATTTTTGTACATAGGGTTCTTTTTATCTCCCTTTGATCTCTTTGAGGCATAAGCCTAGTAGTGGTATTGATGTATTTCAAAGAGTATGCACAATTTAGTGACTTCTGGGGCACAGTTCCAAATTTCTTTCCAAAAGTACTGGACCATTTCACAGCTTCGCCAACAGTGCACCAATGTGCTCCGTCTCCCCATAGTACCTCCAACAATTACCATTTTTGCCATCTTTAGCAATCCGATAGATAATAAATGGAACTTAAAGTGTTTTCATTTTAATTTTATTTTCTCTGGTTTTTTTGTGATTTCTAGCTTTTTTTGGAAGTCTGATGATAGCTTTGATTTATTCCACTGAGAACTGCCTATTCATATCCTATAACATTTATCTATAAGGGAATGACTGTCATTCTTTTATTCAGGGCATCCCAAAAATCTTAATGCAGTTTAAAACTATTAGAGCTTAAATCAATTCTTTATATATTGTAGCTATCAGACCTTTCTCAAACTTGCTGCAAAGATTTTTTCCCCAGTTAATGTTTTCCTTTCCATTTTAATGCTAGAAATTTTTGTTTGTACACAACTATTTCAATTTTATTTAACAAAAATACTGCATTTTCTCTTCCATGACCCTCCTATCCCTTCTTTATGAAAACTGTCTTCTTCTTTGCTCATCAAATTTGTTTATGACATGAATCTTCATATCTAGGACATGTAACTACTTGGAGCTTATTGTGGTATATGGCATAAGACATTAATTTACACCTAATATCTACAAGATTGTTTTTGACTTTTCCAAGCAAAAGTTTTCAAAACAAAATTTCCCTTGTGCACATTGATATTTTTCTCCTCCAGATAAATTTTGTTAATTTTTATACTTCACTAAAGTAAACCTTTCGTAGTATAATTGGAATGTCACTAAAGAAATAAGTTAATCTTAGTAGCAGTATTGTTATTTGCTCATTATATAAATGAGAAGACCTGTGTAAGTTTGCCTTTATTTTTGTACAAAAATAATATTTTGTTATAGTTTTCTTATAGTTCCTGTATGTGTTGTGGTTGGTGAACTTCTATATATATATTTTAATATTCTATAGTTATTTTAAATGGTATTTCTTTTCCTAACTCTTCCTGCTGGGTTTTGTTGGCAATAGAAAGGATCATAATTTCTGGGATCGATTCTATATCCTGTCATTTTACTGCAGTTAGCAATTGATTCAATTAATTTTAAACTGTAAGGTTCTCAGCATAGGCAGCAAACTATGGCCTGAAGGGTAAATATGGCCCACAGCCTGTTTTTATAAAGCATGTGAATTAAGAAATTTTAAAGAATTTTAAATATGTAAAAGTCAGATTTGAGGCACTCATCATAGTTTGCCAACCCTGACAAAAATCTTTATATCATCTACAAAAAGTGCTAATTCCGTTTCCACTTTGCCTATGCATATCCCTTTGATTACTTTTTCTGGTCTTACTGCTATAGCTAGTATTTCTAGAACAATGTTAAATGATAATGGCTATCCCTGCTTTACCTGTAATCTTATGGGAAAGATCTCTAGTTTATTTCAAGTACATACAATATTGGCTCATGTTTTCTGATAGACATGTATATTTATCCTATTAAAGAAAGATTTATTGATTCCTATCCTTTTTAGTTCGTTTTGTTTAACAGAAATTAATGTTCCATTTTGTCAAAAGTTTTATTTTTTTGCATCTATTAACACAATTATGTGACCTGGACTGTTTTTCTTATTAGTATTATATTCCTGGAATAAATGTTATCTGGTCATCATATAATATTTTGGATGTGTTGCTCTATCCTCTTTACTATTTTTATTTTGAAAATTTTTACTGTCTATATTCATTCAGGGCATATTAATCTATACTTTTCTTTCTCTGTTTTGACTTTCCTTCATTTAGGTATCAAGACCACATTTTATTGCATTGTGGTCTATAGAGAAAATGTTTAATGTCTATGCTTATCTGCACATGATTTTTATGCCCTAATCAATGGTCAGTTTTTATAAAACTTCTATAAGTAGCTGAGAAATATGTATGCTTCCTTCCATTCAAAAATCACCAGAGATTTATCAAAACAAATTTTTCTCAAATTCTATTCCAGTACTTAATTTCTTCTTTTGTTTTGTTTTTTTTAATAAATTTAAAGAAGAGCACTAGGGTCCCCAGCTATCATATTTTTACTATCTCTCTTTGTAAATCAATTAACTTTCATATTTAGATATTACTCCATTCAGTTCATATATATTACTTTTCAATATTAATTCATTATGTTTGGCTCCTTTGAGCATAATTTAGTTTTCTGTTTATCTCTTTTAACCATGTCTACTTTTACAGCTGCTTTGTCCAAGACAATTATTTCTACCTTTCTTTTAAAGTTTACATGAAGTATACTAATTTTCCAAAGGCCCTGATTTTAACTCTGTGAATTTTTGTTTCCAGTATACTTCTTATAAATAAAAACATATTGCTGGATTCTGCTTTCTAATATATTCTACTTCTTTTTGTTTTAAGGTGAGTTCATCCCCCATCTTATTCTCTTATACTTTCCTTCTCCTAACCCTCATGCTTTCTTTATAAAGAAGGTAATAAGAAAGAACGTGCTCAATATTAAGAGCCGCTTCCATTCTGTTGTCTCGTGTCAAACAAACTAGCGGGTTTTTCCCCTTTTCTTTCTTTCCCTTTAATCTTTCCTTCATACTCCACCCTCCAGAATAGCAGTTTGCTTTGTTTATGACTAATCACTACCTTATTCTACCCTCTTTTAATCCTCCCCCATACCTATCCCTGCTCCCACATTTCCTAGTTGAGTTTGATGATTTTTCTACATCAATCTTTTTTTGTGTTTGTGTATGTACACATGTTGCGCACCGTGCTTGTCATCACTGCAAAAGTACTCTGTTCCTCTTGTCTTGTGTCCCAGATATCTCTGGATACCATGCACAAAGTGCTGGACTAAGCCAGGCTCACATCTGTCCTCTGAGCACAGAATGCAGAGCTCTCCCTGACTGTCAGGGTCTCTAAGTTCTGTAGCTACAAACTTGCAATGCCTCCGAGGCTGCAGACTAATCACTGCCTTCTCCAAAGGAACAATTACACATTGTACCCTCCTGTGTTTAATCACTTTCGGGCCTTGTTGGTTGTGCCCTTTTGCCAATCTGGGATAGAAAAGGATTTACTATAATTTCTCTCTTTATTTTCACAAAAGAATTTTTTTAATCTTTTCTGAAGTGCACATAAGAGAACTGTTCTTATTCACTCCACCAACTTGACCAAAAGTCAAAAAGTTATGTTTCTAAGGGAAGTTAAAACCATTTTTTTGTCCCCTGGTGGCAGGAAGACCCTCCAATGACATATGCTTCCTTTCAAGTGTTATGCTTTAGTCATTTTATATGGAATAGTAAAGAATAATCACCATCTACCACAAAGCTGATCTAAGCACAACACATCCCAAAAAGAATGTAGAGAAATAAGTAACAAGTCATATTCCTCTAAGCCAACTTTTCTTTTTCTACCTTTAGGATAAATGTTTTTAGATCATGTTCTTTATCAACTGTATTGTTTTTGTTTTAATGTTTAACATTATAACAGTATATTAACTTACAAAGTATTTCAGACACATTTTGGGTAAAACAGAGTTGTTTATAGGACAGACTGGAAAGTTAACCATTATTTATATACCTGTGTCTAAGAGAAAAAAAATTTTATTTCCAAAATTAAATTCACAAATGAATTTCTTTAATAAACCTATAGTCAGGCAATTTCCAAATAAGATCTTATTGTGTATGGCACATGTTTCACTTTGTCTTCCTTTTAACTGTCTACGGCTTTCTGTGAATTACGTCAAGAGCCAGTGAACTCGTGGCTTTTTCTAAACTGCCAGGAAGGAAATAAGCACTTAACAATTTGAGGATGATATTATTTGTTCCACCTCGAAAAGAAATATTCTATAAACCACAAAGTTATGATATGAATATTCTTACAGTATTGCCAATTTTTAAATTTCTTGATAGTAGTTTTAATAGACACATTATAGGAACCTGCTCACTCTACGATAATGAAACCTCACAAATAACATTGATTTGTAACATGAAAAAATTACCAGTTTATTTTTAAATATCTACTAACTTGAGAACAGATCACATTGTCCCTAAGTTAATTAGTTCACAGTTAAGGTCACCTACCTAGAATCTAATTTTTTAATTGCATGTCCTCTAATTAAAGAATGATCTATGTTTCTACATTTTCAGGAACTTCACCATTTTGTAAAAGACTTCCAGGAAATAGTAAAAGATTGGATAAAGTTAGCTTTTAAATTTTTATCTATTATCAACCTACTTCATCTCCCCTTTACCCTGGTACACTGAAAAGTTATTGCAGTCTATGCACATTTTAATTGAATATGAATTGTTATTCTCATTTTAGGCAAGCTTTCTGACTCATTTAATCCAAACCTCATACTCTTACATACAAATTAACTTGATGACCACCCTATCATGGTTAATGGCACACCATAAATTCAGGCATTTATATCAGCCGCAGGGTACAAGGAATATACCATCAAGGATTTCATTTCTTAAAATTAAATAGTTCAGATGATGCACTGAAGTGAGATTTAATTTGAGAAAGAATGAACAAATCAACTCTGTTATTTCCTGTCATCTGGTGATAGGCAGGCCCTCCATAGATATGCTTCCTTTCTAGTCCTACACGGTTGGTATTCTAAATGGGGTGCCGGTCAATTTCATGTAAGTTCATGTCTGATACCTATGTAAGTTATGATTCCTAACAGATATCAATAAATCAGTCAAAAAGCATTTATTAAGCTCCTACTATGTGCCAACTTCTTGTCATCAAGACTCAACTCTTTCTTATCTCTGCATCCCTACAATGACTAGCAATGACACTTTCTTGATTTTCCAGGACTTAGAGCTGGAAGGGACCTTGAAGATCCTCTAGTCAAAATGTCTAAATTTAAAGATCAGTAAATTAAAGCAGAAAGGAGTGAAATGACTTAACAATGGCAACACAGATACCAAGTTATCAAAGTTAGGATTCTAATCCAGCTCCTCTGTCTCCAAAGCTCTTTCCAATAAACCAAAATTAGTAACATTCTTTAAACTGAATTTTTGAAAAATAATGTCAAAATCTCAAAATATCTACAAAAAAGTATCTAATACATATCTGAAAAAGTTTACTAGTAGATGGTTCCAAAAATTGGTATGATTACTAAATGTTTGACATTACTGAATTAAAACATAGATTAAAACAATTCTATTACAGACTCTCTCACATGCTGGCAGCAAAGGTCAGAAGGTCATATATACTTCATTGAAGCTTGTAACATTGAAAAAGTCACAGTACTTCTCTGACTTTAACCTTCTGAATATAAAATGTCAGGGTGTAATGGCAATGAAATTTATTTAAGATCTTACACAGTATACACAGTATAATAAGCACTCTAATTATTCAAAACTAAACTTTATTCAATAAACTAAAGCATTCATAATTCATAACAACATAACGACTTATTACCAAGGTGGTCACATGGCCTTAAACAAAACATATCATTCGGTATATAATATACTGTCCCAAAATACTTGTTTATACAATCAGGGGTCCCAGGCCAGGGTCTTCTCTAACACAGCACATCCAGAAACACAACACACTCCACCCCTAGGTCACAGTAGGTTACAATCCCCTCAATCAAAAACAGTGTCCAAGTAACTGGCACTCTCAGGTGTGCACATGCTCGAATGAGCCAAAGAGTCCAAGTTTCAACACTACTCCAGGTCCCCCACCCCCTACCCCAGGGCTGAATTCAGAGCCCCAAAGCTGCAGGTCTGTAGGCCAACTGCTCCATCCTTACTCAGGCAGCTCTCCATTCTCACCCATCTGTCCTTCCCCCCCCCCCCCCCCCCCCCCCCCCCCCCCCCCCCCCCCCCCCCCCCCCCCCCCCCCCCCCCCCCCGCCCCACTCCCCCTCTCCCCCTTAAGCTCTGCCTCTGGCCATAGCCTTGGCTCTGAGAAGTTCAAAAGAAACTTCTCCCCTGGCTCCTTTGTTCTCTCTATAGCAGCTTTAGCGACCAAAAATAACACAATGACTAGGAAACAAGCCACAACTATCCCAGTCTCACTAAATACCATACTTTCCTTTGATCTTGGCAGATCCTGAGGACTGAAGGTATGCTAGCACAGGTTCACTCGATCTATGAGAGGTCTCCTTCCTCACTGTCAGAGATCTCCCCACTACCAGCTCTCAAGGCTGAACACTAATTTTGTTCTTCATGCTCATTTTCTCTTCATGATGAATGCTCAACACTCATTTTCTTCTGCATCATCATTTTCTCTCTTCACACTCTTTATTCTTCTTCATGCTCATTTTTCTTCCTCGTTTTTCTTCTTCATGCTCATTTTGCTTCACTTTTCTTCTGCTTCTGCTCTCGTTTTTTTTAATGCTCTCTATTTATACAGTTCTACTCAGCATCTGATTGGCTAAAACCCATGGGCGTAAAGGCATGGGAGCCCATGTGCGTAGCACCTGATTGGCTCAGCACAGAGAGGCAAGAGAGCCCATTTGCACAGCGCTGAAACTGGGCACCTGGTTGCCTTAGTGCTCAAAGGCAATAATGCCCAGGCACCTCAGCATCTAATGTGTTACAGCTGTGAATTACCAGAGTTCAAAGGAGATTAATCCTTCAGATGTTTACAATTTAGCATAAGCCTAGGAAACTTAACTCCAAAAGAAACACAACAAAAATCCTACCTTGCTTGCACTTACACTGGGTCACTAGGAGCATAGGCAAAGTATAGGCAAAGAAACAGTCTGCTGACTTGTTTTTGTTCATCCCACAGGTGAAGAATGGTTTTTACATTTTAAAAACACAATAAAACTTCACTTTAAAATATGAAAGCCATTCTTCAATTGTGGGTCAAACACCAACAGGTTAAACATGGTTCTACGTGGGATAGAAGAAAATTTACTTTCCTTCTTATAAGCCAAATTCTGAAACAGATCATATTTGTCTTTGGAATTCTCCCAATTTATTTTCAAGAACCAAATGCTGCCAGAACCTACATGATTTAGCACATGGCCCAAGTATGCTCAAATACCTAAGATTCCCCAGGTCCCACAATTCCTCAGCTCTACACACTTGTCCATCAAAATTATATCATTTATATCAGATGGAAACTGTTGGAAACAAAGCAACAGGACAGAATGAATTCACAATGTGTGAATAACAGCCCTGTTATCTCTGAGATGTTAACATTTTTAAATAGAATCACAGAAATTCAAATTTGAAAGAAATTCTCAGTTACATTTAATTTCTAACTTAATAAGAGCTCCACAGCCTTCCAAGAAGTAGTCATCTAGCCTTTGTCTGAAGGCAGTCCAATCCATTTTGAAATATTCAGCTTTTATCAAAGCTCAAGTCAGAAACCATTTTCTAAACAAGGCCTTTCCTGATTTCCCAAGTTCTCTAGCAAAATTACTTTGTATTTGCTTGCCTCTTCTTCAAATATTCCTTTCAATTTCTGAAATTCAAAGAGCTCTAACTCCCTGGATGACAATGCATCCCTAGCCATTCTTTAGAGTACTCACTGCACTTTCTTTCATACCTCTGATGCTGATTCTGGAGGGGAAGTCAGAATATTTCTTGCTCATCACTGCTACGTCTAGTCTTCCTGACACAATCACTCAGCAGCCTCTCTTCTTTTAAGGCTCATTCTATGAAAAAATATCATTTAATCTACAGGGTGTCCCTGAAGTCTGGACACATTGGCAAAAATGCATATTTTCAAGAAATGAAATGAATGAAATTTTTATTTAATTGAAATATTAACAAATAACATCTTCAATATGATTTCGATCATTTGTCATGCAAAGGTTGATGCGCTTTGCAAGATTCACATGAACCTGATGCAATAAACATACATTGCCGTCTACTATCTATGTGTCCAGACTTTAGGAACACCCTGTACATTCTGGTAGCTTTTATATCAACCACTTTGTTACTCTCCTATGTTTCTCAAGGAATTCAATACTTGGCTCACAGTCACCCTCTCTGCTACTATCCATATATTAAAAATTTCCAAATATATGCTAAAGTTTCCTTTAATACACTAACTTCTCAGTTCTTCCATCTACTCCAGCTCACATGACCTATTCCACTTTACTTCAAACTAGATTGGGATGGTCATACTGAGTCTTACTAATACCCACAAGTATTCTACACTTATGACCAAAAACTCTGAAATTCGTTTAACCAAATATAATCTATCATTCCATTTTTCCCTCTACCTTATTCCACTTAAGCCTACTGTTTAGCCTCCCTTCATCCCTCAATACTTTCCCAAGTCATCATCCAAAACACAATGAGAGACTCTGGGACTCTTAAAATGAATGGTATTCAAAGACTTATAGATGGAAGATATATAGTGTGCATATACGTGTGTACACGTAGATATATATAATACACATAGATACACATAGATATATAATATACATACTGATAGATTATAGTGTGATTTAAACATTTTAAAAATTATAAACTTAACAAATATCAACAAACATAAACATTTCAATATACAAAGAACATAAGAGATTGTATATGAAGCTATTAACTTTTCTTATGTACATTTTTAATACTGTAAATTGAATGTATAATTTTTTAAATGTACATTATCTAATTCAATTAGGCCCTTACCACATCAAAACAATACTTTTACTCCTCCCAAACTGATTGTCAGAACTGATGAATATTTTTTTTTTGCCCACTTTAACCCCACCCATACCCCCTCCTCATATTTTCCTAAGAAAAGAGGCTATTCACTTTTGAGTTCTCTCTTCTCTTCTGGTCATCTTAAAGGCCCTTGACATAATACACCATTCTTCTACTGTTTGGTTTCTGTGGTCCTTCTTAACAAGGTAAACCGCTCACTGTGTATGTGTGTGTGTGTGTGTGTGTGTGTGTGTGTGTGTGTGTGTGTGTGTGTGTGTGTGTGTGTGTGTGTATTCCCCCTTAGTCCTAATCTATCCTATTTTAACCAACAAATTAGCTTCAACTTCATCACCTCTCTTTATTTAATCTTCAGTCTCTACTGTTTTATTAGCTCCTTTATAGTTGCCTACATATACTCTAAAAATTGTCACCCTTAAAATTGGTTGCTAAATGCTGGATACCAGTATCTCCTCAGGATATGGTGCTACACCTCTCCTTTCTCAGTAAAATTTCTCATTTACTCATTTCTCAACCTTTTCCAATCTGACATCCAGCCTTATGTATCAACAATCCAGCTAGCAGCTGCTGTAAAGGTGTAAAATCAACAACAACCAGCTCACAGAACACTGCAAGCCTAGGTCCTTTTGATCTGCTTTATTTAAGGAAAGCAACATTAAAGGGTTAATAACAATCTTACTTTAATCCAGCATACAAATATCATTTACTTAGTTCAGGGGAAAAAACCAGCACCCTGAATTACAGACCAAATACAATTCATAGTTATCAACATCTAAGTCTTCAGCCGGGGAGCTCATTACAATGGATGGCCCAGTCACACGCCACTCTTGCTGTGGCTCAGAGCTCAGAGAGACAATGCCAACCTCTGCGCTTATATATCCTGTTCAGGGGCCCCGACCTCACCCAGGCTGGCCGTGGAAAAGTTCCCCACCCCCAATATCACATCAGATACAAATCAATGACCCCCAATTGTCTCAGTGCTGAGAAATACAAAAACATCCCACTTTATCTGCCCATTCAAACAAAGCTGAGAATCATTAAAGGTCAACATCAAAAAGTCCCACCTTAGTTACTATTACATCTTATCACTCCACTGAAATTACCCTTTCTAAAGATATCAGTGATGGGACTTAATTGCCAAATCTGAATGCTTTTTTCTCGGTCTTTATCCTATCCTTTTCTGCAGCATTTGGAACTACTGACCACTTTATCCTGCAAGCTAAACTCTTCTCCCCATGTTCTGATGGCACTGCTCTGTTAGTTTTCCCTCCTACTTATCTGATTAATCTTTCTCAGTTTCCTTTGCTGGAGTATCATCTATATCACACTCCCCAAATGTGGCTAAAACACAAGTCTCTATCCTTGGCCCTCTTCTCTTTTGTCTCTATTTTTTCATGACTAAATTCCTTGAGAAAGCCATCTATAATCAGCATCTCCACTTCTGCAACCATTCTCTTCTAAATCCTCTGAAGTACCTTTGACCTCATCATTCAAATGAAATTAATCTCTAAGTCACCAAAGATCTCTTACTTGCTAGATCTAATGGCCCTTCCTTAATCTTCATCTTTCTTGACCTCCATGAAACCTCTGACACTATCAATCACTCTCTTTTCCTTGATATTTTTTCTCTAGATTTCCATAACACTTCTTTCTCTTGGTGCTCTTCCTCTGTTTGACGGCTCCTCATTTATCTCCTATATGGGAACTTTCTACATCAATCCTGGATATTCCTCAAGGATCTATCCTAGACCTTTTTCTGTTTTTCCACTATACTGTTTCACTTGATGATTTCATTAGCTCCCATGGATTTAATTAACATATGCGCATGTTACTCATATCTATTTAATCAGTTCTGGCCTTTCTCTTGACTTTCAGTCCTATATCACCAACTGCCTATCGGACATCTTCAGACAGATATTCTAAGAACATCTGAAGCTCAACATCTACAAAATAGAACTCATTGTCTTTTGTCCCAAACCCTCCCTCATTCATATTTTTTTACTACTTTCATCATCCCCCTTTAATCAGGCTCACAAGCTCAGGGTCATCCTCAGCTCTTCACTCTCCGCCAGCCCACATATCCAATCTATTGCCTCAATCTGTCTCTTCTGCTTTCACAACATTTTTCATACATGACCTTTGCTCTCCTCTGATGCTACCATCACCCTGGTGCAGACCCTCATCCCCTCATACCTGGACAGCTGCAAAAGTCTTCTAGTTGGTCTCTCAGGCCTCGAGTCTCCCCAATCTAATTTATACTCCACTGAGCTGCTAAAATGATCATCCTAAAATGAAGAATGGATGTGATCATTTCACCCTCCCTTCCCCTCATTCAATAAACTCTACCGTTTCCCATTATCTCCAAGATGAAACATAAAATCTTCTCTTTGGCTTTTAAGGCCCTCCACGACCTGACCCCTTCCTATATTCCCAGTCTTTTTACACTTTATCTCCCTCTATAGACTCTAAGACCCACTGACACTGCCCTAATTGTTTCAAACATAACGCTATATCTCCCAAATATGTGGCTTTTTACTGGCTGTCCCCCATGCCTAGAGAGCTCTCCCTCTATACCTCTGCTTCCTGGCTTTTCTGGTCTCCTTCAAGACTCAGCTGAAATCCTACCTCCTTCAAGAAGCCTTCCCCAGACCTTGGCCTCATCCACACTGCCAGTGTCTTCCCTCTGAGATTACCTCCAATTTACCTAATGTGTGTGTGTGTGTGCGCGCACACATACACACATATATAGATATATCGATAGATATTTCCGTGAATGTTGGTTTCCTCCATTAGAACATAAGGTACTTGAGGGTAGGGACTGAATTTTTGCCTTTCTTTGTATCCCCTGCACTTAGCACAGTGCCTGTCATACAGTAAGCACTTGCTATACTGATTGCCTAAAATTATTTATCACAATATATACTTGTTACTGATTACTATACTTACTGATCATTGGTTATGATAGATGAGATGAGGAGAGACAATAAACAGGCAGGGTAGTTAGCAGGTTGTTACAATAGTCCAAGAGAGAGGAGACAAGACCTGAACTAAGATAGTGGCAATATGGAGTTAAGAAGGATTTATTTTGAGAGATCTTGTGGGTTTACAATCAACAGGACTTGGATAGCATGTTATGAGGAAAACAGTTAAAAATTTACTAAGCTTTGGGCCAAGGTTACTGTCAGGATTGATAGACATAATAAAGGAGAGGAAAAGCAAATTTAGGGAAAATGATGATGACTAGAGTTTTATACACAATGTGTTAATGGTGCCAGTGGGTCACTCAGGTAATGTTGCCTAGTTGGAGGTAACACTGGAGCTCTAAGAAAAGATTAGGACTAAATATACTAGATTTGCGAGTCACATGCAACAAGATGACAACTAAATCCATGGAATCGATTAGACTGTAGAAGAAAAATGTGTAAAAAAAAAAAAAGAAAAAAGAGAGGATGACAGGGCCTGATAGATTGTAGACCACGTTAATGGAGCATGGAGATATTGGATCAGAGGAAGATAACAGGAAGATCCTTACTGATTCATAGGACCTAAGAGGTCAACAGGTCTTAGTAATCTTGCAGTTCAATGTCTCATTTTTAAAAACTGAGTAAACAGTTTCAGAAAAAATTGGTATTTACAAGCTAGGGTTTCTGATACCAGACTAGTGCCCTTTCTAATCCACAATCCCACCTCTCCTTTCTAATTGACATATAGTCTATGTTACTTTAAAAAATATCTTTATGGATCTCTATGTGCTTTTCACACTACAAAGTGAACCTAGAGCAGGCTTCTTAGGTCAGGCCATACCTGCCATGGGTCAGGCCTACCAGCTGCTATGCAACTTCTGTTCTAGTTTCTGCCCAGACTTGTAATTATTTACAGCTTTGCACCTGTCAAAATCATGTAACAATGACCTTCCTTGTTTCTTAGATTTGTTGACAGTTAAACCCTCTGTTTAAAATTTAACATTGGAGGAAAACATTCAATCAGTTTTTATCCCAAGAAAGTTGGAAAAACTGTTCAAATAAAGTAGAAAAAAAATTGTGTAACTACACTGAGAATGTTATAACCTTTAAAAACTATTAAAAATATAAGAGTTCAAGGTATTACACAACAATAATTACAATTAGTCAGAAAAGATAAAAGCTACAGCCACAATATTAAAGGACTAGTCAACTTACAAAGCTGCAACAAAATTCAATCAACAATTTAAGAGATACATTATTTAGCCAAGGAAAGAGAGAAGGGAAAGAAGACAGGAAAAGAAAAATCTGTTTCTCTAGACATTAGAAAACCCAACCAAAAATAAGTCTTTCAGGCCCTCATCAATTATTTATTAGCCCAATATTTATTATGTGCCAGGGAGGGAGCTATATTTGAATGTGTATTTTTAATTGTAGTCTTGCAGATCTAGACACATCATATTAAGAAACCTCAATTAGACTTTTAAGTTATAACTGATTCTACAAATGACAGCTATCTGAAAGAGCTAGTTTAATGAGCTTTCATTCTCCTAAGTTATGCAACTCTGTCCAGAAGGTACATATTTCTTTAAGTAATCAGCAATATTAGATAAACAAAGTGCATCTGGTAAGCACATGTCCACATATAGATAAACACATGATAATTTTCAATGATTACTTCCAACACCATCTGTCAAGCAGGTAGTTCAAAACCCATTTGGTAGGAAAGACAGTCACTTTGAAATAATTTTTAAATGAATATACCATACCTCTCAATAATAATCAAAAGATCAAAATAAAATACAGAATTTGTCCAGGACACGGGTATACAGGTTTTACTTCTATTAAACTTTCTAATATTTTTTAAAAACATTAAGTTCACTAAAGGAAAAATCCCAATTACAAATGTATTTTTCTAACTTTTGGAGGTTGTTGTATGTTAAAGAAATGGGATGCACAGAATTGGCCAAATAAATTCAAACCTTTATTTACTATTGAATTTTAATTTTTGATTGCCTCCATACCCTTTATCAAAACTGAGAAAACTAAAAAACATGGGAAATTTTAATTTTCTCTTCTCTTAGTCCATGCAAGTACTCAGAGCATAACTCAAAGCACTTCTAACGAACCTTATGCAAGATACTCAGCTTTTCAATTGGTTTCACTCAACATCTCGTTCTGCTACCAAAACATGCTACACAAAGCTGTTTTTAATTATTTAAAATTATTTTGTAAAAATTTTATTTTAAAAATTTTACAATGTTTATTAAGAACAACTGGAAACAATGTGACATATCTCAAAGAATAAGTGATCAATTACTCCCTTCCGCTAAAAAAAAAGTGAAACACTCAAAAATGGAGAAAAACTGAAGCCTTACTAATAATAAAATTTTAAATTACTAGTCCCTGAAGACAGAAATTAGCATTTTTAAAAGTCAAACCTATTTAAATAAAAATGAATCAATTTCATCATTTTTACCTATAAAACATGATATTGTTTAACATAAAATTTGACAGTGTTAGACCTAGAATTAGGAAGAACTGAGTTAAAATCTGGGTTCAGATACTTACTAGTGGTCTGATACTAGGCAAGTCACTTAATCCGTCTGCGTCTGTTTCCTCATCTCTAAAACGCAGGTAATAATAGCCCAAACCCACGATACTGTTTAATATAAATAACACACAATCATTAAAGTTAACTCTAGTTTGGTATTGCATGATATTCTCTATATAAATTTATCTGCATAGCATTCATTTTATTATAGTAACAAATCCCGACCACAAGCAGTTAAATCTTCAATAATTTATGTCTTCCATAATTTCTGTAAAAAGTGTTTTAGAGGAAAAATGTGCATGCCCTTTGACCCAGCAATACCACTTCTAGGGCTGTATCTCAAAGAGATCACACAGGTGGAAAATGGACCAGTATGTACAAAAATCTTTATAGCAGCTCTTTTTGTGGTGGCAAAGAATTAGTAATCAAGGGGATGCATACCAATTGGGGAATGGCTAAACAAATTGCAGTATATGAATGTAATGGAATACCATTGTGCTATAAGAAATGAGGAGCAGCAGATGGACTTCATTATAACCTGGAAACACTTACATGAACTGATGCTGAGTGAGGGGAGCAGAAGAAAGAGAACAGTATACACAATAACAGACATACAGTATCTGTAAGGAATAACTTTGACAGACTTGGCTCTTCTCATCAATGCAAGGTTCAAAGCTCCAAAAGACTCATGATGGAAAAAGCTATGCGCATCCAGAGAATGAATTATGGAGTCTGAATGCAAATTGAGGCACAAACTATTTGCTCTCTTTTTTTTTTCTTTTTTGGTTTTGTTTCTTCTTTCTCATTTTTCATTCCATTGGTTAAAGGTCTTCTTTAAAACTCCACTATTATGTAAAATGTTCCATGTGAAGGTATATGTAGAACCTATATTAGATTACATGCCCTCTTGGCATGGGGGGGAGGAAATTGTGGAACTCAAAAACTTGTGGAACTGAGTGTTCTAAACTAAAAATGAAAAATATTTTTTTTTAAAAAAATTTTATAGGGGCATTCATACAAGTCCTATGTGAATCTTTCTAATAAGTATACGTCCAGGTATTTTAAATATTCTTTAATTACCTTGAATGGAAATTCTTATGCTATATCTTTGCGGATAATGTTTGGGTTATTGATATTTAATAGATTTATTTTTAACTTCTAGGAAAACTAGAAAGCTGTCTGGCAGAAGTTAGGTTTTAACCAGTCTGTCACAACATACACAATATTTTCCAGGTAGACACATGACATAAATATAAAAAGTTATGTCATAAACAAATTAGAGAAAGGAGATACTCTTCAAAACTATGCAATTTTGATTACAAAAGTTGAATAGCTTTTGCATCGAAAATAAGGCTACTAAATTGAAGGAAAAGTACAAGAAGGATTTTGCAGATTACAAACTTCAGAGTAGGAAAAACTGATCTCTAAGGACCCTTCTTTTCCTTTCTACTCCACCTCATTCTATGACCTTATAACAACTCTGACTTGAAGACTCCACTTTGTCTCTGTTTTTGAAAGTCAGAAACACCTGACAACATCTTGCCATCTGGTATCTGTCTTTCTGTTCCTTAAAGATCACCAATCTATAATTCTAATAACCAAAGATGTAATTTATCTGGGCCTATGAACTTTCACGCATTTAAGAAGTTCAATGCTCTCTTAATAGTTGAGTTACTTATCTTGGTCCTTCATTACCTTTTACCCTTGTTTGTTACACTTCCATGGATTCTTTTCCTTGATAGAGAAGACAAAAGAAAAATAGAATTTGAGCAGTTCCTTTTTCTCTCTTTCGTCTGGTAACATTAAAGCATCTGGCCCAAAATTATGTTAATTTTGGGGAAGTATAAATTCTTTCTGTTTTGGGGGGTTGGCTGGTTTTGTTTTTTTGTTGTCGTTCAGTCATTTTCATAAATGTCCCTCTCATTGTGACCCCATTTGGGGTTTTCTTGGTCAAGATAGTAGAGTGGTTTGCCATGTCTTCTCCAGCTCATTTTACATATGAGGAAACTGAGGCAAACAGTGTTAGGTGATTTGCCCAGACTCATACAGCAAGTAAGTGTTTGAGGCCACATTTGAACTCAGGAAGATGAGTCTTCCTGACTCCAAGCTTGACACTACACTATACCATCTAGCTGCCCTTTCTTTATATAACTTAAAAATCTATGTCATTCTTCTGTATTTTTCCTTGGTTATGTGGTCCATTTCTCCTTTTTTTTTTAAATTTTTGTTTCTCTTTTAAAAACAAATGTCCCTTTAAAACCTCAGGTTTTATGAAAGTTATAGTTATACTGAGGTTTTGGGATGCCAAACCATGTTGTTAATCACTGGGTGTAATACTTGGAGATGGTGTTAGAAATGGTGTTTTTGTGAACCTATCATATCTGTAGAGCCAATTTTTTTGTTTAGATTCTGACACTGATTTCACATTTTATTCTATTTTTTAATTTAAAAATCACAGACTATTTCGACCAGGTTTTAAGTGTGAAAAAAGGAGGGGTAAATGCAATTAACCAGCACATCAACTTAATCTGACAGTATAATGTTGCACATCCATATTTCTCTATCACTGCAAAGAAGGGATGAGAGGTTAATCTTGATCATTATAATTATACAATCTGCAATTCTTAGATGTTGCTCTTTCCATTTATATTGTTGTAGTTATTGTATATACTGTTTTCCTGATTCACTTCACCTGACCTTCCATGTCTGCCCACAAATCTCTGGATTCTTCAGATTGATGATTTCTTACAGCTCAATAATAATCTTACTTTTGTGTACAATAATTAGTTTAGCCATTATCTAAACAATGGGCATAGACTTTGTTAAATGTTTATTGACAAACTGAATGATTCTAGTTCTCAGCTACTACAAAAAGTGCTGCTACAAATAGTTTGGTGAATATGAGGCTTATCATTTTATCTTAATTTCTTTGAGGTGTGTCCCCACCAGTGAGATCTCTGGTCAAAAGTAACTTCATAATTTAAAAGAAACATATGTTCTCAAAAGATCTAGGAAAAAACCCACAAAAGGTGTATATTGTTTTATACATATGTATATATAAATTTCTAAGTATATTGTGCATATTATAATTATATCATACATAAATAAGAAAAATTACAAAAGTTAACTCAATTTCTTTAAGCTACCATTCAGTTAATATTCGCTGCCTAACATGAATAATCACTGATCTTACTCTAAAGGTCAATAATTTTTTCAAATCTTTTTAAATAATACAGCTACTAAATTCCAGAAAAACTGAGATCTCTAACAAAGACCCTGCCTTTTGTAATGACAATTTTGATTTGAAGATCTTTCCCACCCATTCACAGGCCATGTGACCTGCTTACATCACATGAAGCCTAAGTCACAGTAGGAGGAGCTTGCAGAGAGGAAATGCAAAGTGTGTCACAGGAAATGCAGGGAGAGAGTAGTTAGAGCTAAGGCAAAGAGCAGATGTGTGCTGTGCTGTGCAGTGCTGCGCTGTGCTGTGAGTGTGTTTGTGGGAAGGCCTGGGGGGCGGGGGGCAATGTGCTTCTTCTCCCTCTCTCTCTACTTCAATCTCTAAGGATGACCTGTCCACCACAATACCATCTGCACATGCACTTGTTCTTTGCTGGATGGAAGTGTGGAAAAGCTGCTGGACCTAGGATAATATCTGCCCTAGAGGTCACTACCATGATATTTTCTGCAGGCACAAGGGGTAAGACCAGGAGAAAAATTTGGAAAGAGCCATACAATAGAGTTGAGAAAGAAATCTAGAAATATGTATCACATAGCTGAGTGAGAGACCTTAAAATAACTGATCCATATTCAGTCCTTGCATTGTTCATTAATAGTCACCATGACTTTATGAAAAATATACTTTAAAAGTATTTTTTGCCTATTGCTTCTGATGTTGCTCCTACCTTTTCAAAACCTTAGAAATAACTTAGGTGAGACATAATTAGAACTTTGCAAATATGACCTTGGCCATCCTTGTTTCCCCAGAAAAATATATCCAAATGAAGGAATTTGCAGTTTTATAAAAAGCTGTGAAAAGGAAAGGCTTTCAAGAGGACCACCCAATTTATCCTGCATATATAGCCTGTTTGTACATAGTTGTTTGCATGTTGTGTCTCCCATTAGACTGTGAGCTCCTTTGAGAGCAGAGACTGTTCTTGCTTTCCTGTATGTCCCAGGCTTAGCACAATGACAGGCACATAATAGGTGCTTCATAAAGCTTGCAGACTTAAGTTCTAGCATTGTTTGTTCCCAAGTTTTATTATGAAGTAATAAACATGTTAACTATCTACTTCCTTCCAGATATTCTTTCCCATCTGGGTTTACATAAGACTGATCTACTGTGGTTCTCTATGTGCTATGGGTATTCCCCCAAGGGTCTGTCATTAGCTCTTTTCTTCTCCCTTTTTACATTCTCCTTTAATGATCACACTAATTCCCATGGTTTCAAATACTTTTAAACAAATGAGGGAATTGAAGCCATTCAGCAAGAATTCTTCCATCGTTCTTCCTCAACTAATACCACTGGGACATCTTGTTCCATTATTTCTCCTTCATTCCAGGTTTCAGATTAAGAGGTAGACCTCCCGCTTGCCAAGACCCATATCTCTTCATTCAGCCTTGATCCCATTTCCTCCCAGCTATTCTAGCAAATATACCTCATTATCATCTCCATTCCCTCTCTAATCTTCACTCTCTCTCTCTTTCTAAGGGTACTTTTGCTGCTACTTACAAACACTCCTATGTCTCTCCCATCCTTAAAAAACCCTGACTTGATACTACCATCCCCACTAGTTATCATCTTATACCTTCTCCTCCCATTCTCACTTAAAATCTTTGAGAAAGTGTCAAACATTTACTAGGTGTACAAATCACTTAAGCTCTACCTCAGTTTCCTTAACTGTAAAATGGAGGTGATAATTAAAAGCAACTACTCAGGGTTGTTGCGAGGATAAAACGAGATAATATTTGTAAAGTGCTCTGCAAATCTTAAAGCGCTACATAAAGGCTACCTACCATCATCATCAACATCTTCACATAAGGTACCTCAAATTCCTATTCCCTCACTCAATTTTAAACCTTCAGCAATCTAGCTTCTAACCTCATCATTCAAATGAAACTGCACCTAATGCCATTTCTCAATACTCACCCTTCTGAACCTAGCAATAGCATCTGACCACACTGATGGCCACCTGCTTCTTGATTCTCTCTCCTCCCTATGTTTCCATGACACTGTTCTCTGGTTCTCCTCCTCTCTGTCAAACCTCTCCTCCTCAGTCTCATTTGCTGGTGCTTCATAACATAAACTAACCAAGGCTTTCCCTTAAGGCTCTGTCCTGGATTCTCTTCTATTCTTCCTTTGCACAATTCTTAACCTGGGGTCCGTATGTGTGCTTACTGATGTTAGTAAATGTATTTCAATAGAATATGTCTCCTTTACGATCCTATGTATTTCGTGTATTTAAAAATATGACTTATCAAGGGTTCCATGACACAAAATATGTTAAGCACCCCAGTTTTTATACTATTCCACTTGGTGATCATTATATTTATAATTATTATGTATATGTTATATATAAATTATAATTATAATAGCCACAAAATGGTTCCCAGATCCAAATATCCAGCCCTGGTTTCTCTCCTGAGCTCTACTCCCACTATCTCCAACTTCCTTTCTGATATCTCAAATAAGATGCCCCATAGGCATTTCAACATACTAAAAAGAACTCATTAATCCTTCCCCTCTTTCCAATCTCCTATTACTATGGATGACACCACCACCCTCAAAATCCCCTAGATTTGCAACAAAGGTGTCATTCCTTAATGTGTTACTCTCACTCACCGCACATATCTAATTCATTTCCACTTCCATTTTCATAACTGATCTCACACAGATCTCCTTTCTACTCACACAATCACACCACTAATTCAGGCCCTAGATCACTATTTTTCTTTGGCCATCTCGTCTCTAATGCACTCTCCAGTAATCTGCTAAAATGATTCTTCTAAAGCAAAAATCTGACCACATCACTCCTCCATTCAATGAACAACAGCAGCTCCCTATTACTTCTAGGATCAAATATAAACTCGTTTCTTTGACACTTAAAGCTCCTCATCACCTGGACCTATTCCCACTTTTCTAGTGCTCTGAAACCTTAGAAACTATACAAATACAAACACCACGCAAAAGATTGCTCCATATCAATTAATAAAAGAGAGAAATGTAAATCAAAGCAACCTTCAGGTTTCAACTCATACTCAGCAAATTGGTCAAAAAAAATTGACAAAAGATAGGAATAGTCAATATTGGAGGGGACAGGGAAAGATAAATACACTAATACTCTCTTGATGAGACTGTGCACTGATCCAACCAAATGAAAGAGTAATTTGGAATTAAGTAAATAAAAGTGACTAAAATGCATCACCTAGAGATTCTACTTCTAGGCATATACTCCAAGGAGGCCACTGATAAAAAGAAAGGTCCCACATACACCAAAATATTTATAGCTGCACTTTTTCTGATAGCAAAATAATGGAAACAAAGGAGAAGTCCATTGACTGGGGGATGGTTGTACAAATTGTGCTGTAAGAATGGGTGAATATGAAGAATATGGATATACATGTAAAGACTTAATATGAAAAAAAATCATAATGAAGTAAGCAGAGACACAAAATAATATATACAGTGACAATAACAATGTAAATGGAAAGAATCACAACCACCAAACAGTCAATAACTAATGCTGGAAAATTAGAAAAAATAATCTTGGCTTCAAAGAAGAAATTTTTTAAAAATAACTCCTATCACTCCTATGTAGGAGGCCCAACAGAGTTAAATATATACATGGCATCAGATGACAGGGAAAGCATCTGATTTTTTCCATATATTGATGAATTTTGCTTTTTTTCTTTTCCTTCTTTTTTGTTTCTTTGAAATAAAGGGAAAAGTTCTTTGTCATATGCAATAACTTCAGGGGTGCGCTAGTAATGTTTAATGACGAGTTCTCTTTAAAAATGTATGCAGATACAATTTTAAGTTTAATCTGCATTATTAATATTTTCTCCATTGCTTTCTTAAGTCTAGATAATCAACAAAATCATAAATCAACCACATATTTAATAGCGTAGGATGATTTCCATGATAAAAAATGCTCACACAGAGAATTTTATAGTTGGCTCTCATAAGCTACTATAGGTTGACTTCAGCACATTCCTGGATGACACTCAGAGAAGGAGAGGAAAGGATAGAAGGGGAAATTTAGTTAATGTTTAAAAAAAAGATGTAAATAAAAATTCATGTAAAAATTTTAAAAAGAGAAAAGGAAATCAAAACAACTCTGAGATTTCATCTCATACCCATAACTTGGGCAAAGATGATAAAAAACATTAATGGTTAATATTGAAGGGGTTATAGAAAAACAGGCACACTGATACACTGCTAGCAGAACTGTGACTTGTTCTGACCATTCTGGAAAATAATTTGCAATTACTGGAAAAGTGTCTAAAACATCGGAGATCCAATTGTTAGGCATATGCTCTAAGAGAACAAAAATAGAATGAAAGACTTAATACACGCAAAAATATGTTCTTGTAGCATTTTTTTTTAGCTCCAAAGAACTGTTGTTTTCTATCCTTTGTGCTCAAAGAAGACCAAAACGATATCACAATATTAGAGTAAATGTACATTGTATCTAGCTGTGGTTGATCAGACCAATATGAATTTGGAACATTCTACTGCAGATTGGCACAAATAGTCCATATGAGCATTTGGATGTGGATGTCTCTAAATTTGTGCATCTCATGTTTCTTTTGAACTACTGCAATTCAGCTTTTGCTCATAGAGCATGATGACAACTTCTTGAATGTGGGCACACCATGCAGGGCAGTCCTGTACCAGCATCTCTCACGTGTTACAATCAATTCCAAAGTTCTTCAGGGAGACCTTAATAATATCCTTATATTACTTCTGACCTCTATGTGATGGCCTGCCTTGCTGAGTTCTCTGTAAAATAATTTTTTAGGCAAATTACATCTGGCATTCAAACAACATGGCCACCCCACTGGAGTTGTAGTCTCTGCAGTGGAGTTTGAATGCATGGTAGTTCAGCTCCAGAAAGGACATCAGTATCCAGAACCTCATCTGGCCAGGTAGTCTTCAGAATCTTCCTAAGACAATTCAAATGGAAGCGGTTCAATTTTCTGGCATGAAGCCAGTAGACCGCCCAGGTTTCAGAGGCATACAATAATGAGGTCGGCACAACAGCTCTCCAAACCTTCAGTTTGGTAGGTAGCCAAGTATCTCTTCTCTCCCACACATTCTTTCAGAGCCTCTCAAATACTGAGCTAGCTCTGGCAATGCATGATCAGCCTCATCATCTATGTGTACATCCCTAGAAAGTATACTGCCAATGTAAATGAACTTATCCACAGCATTCAAAATCTCTCCATTTGCTGTAACCAATGATTCCACATAAATATGGTGTGCTGCTGGCTGGTAGAGAATCTCTGTATTCTTGGTGTTGACTGTCAAGCCAAAATGAATAAAAGTAGCAAAGAATTGATCCATACTCTGCTGTATCTCATCCTCTGACGCTGCACTGAGTACACAATCATCTGCAAACAAAAAGTAGCACGCCAACTCACCCTCAAATTTAGTCTTAGTTCGTAGCCTTTTCAAGTTAAATAATTTACCATCAGTGCAGTGGATGATGCTGTTTTCATCCTCATTGAAAGTGTCTGACAACATCACTGAAACATGATGAGAAAAGTATGGGAGCAAGAACACATCCCTGCTTTGTTCCTTTTGTGTCTAGGAAAAGCGTGAGAGCGTCATCCATTAGCTAGAACCCAGGCAAGCATGCTCTTATGCGGTCATGGAGCTTATCTACAATACATGAACTTCTCTGGACAGCAAAACTTTGTCATGATCTTCCACTAGCCCTTACAACTGACAGTATCAAGGGCTTTGGTCAGACAGAAGAAGGTTGTGTACAGACCTCTGTTCTGCTCCTGGCATTTGTCCTGGAGTTGTTGGGCAGCAAATTCCATGTCAATCATTCTCTTTGGCCCTTTTGGAAAGCATGTTAGCTCTCAGATAATTGGCCATTTTCCAAGAGATGGATCAGACTATTAAGAAGGACCCTGGCAAGAATCTTGCTAGGAATGACTAAGAGAGAGAGACACCCTCCCCCCACTGTGATTGTCAGAGAAAACCTACTTCCTTTTCCTTTACGGAGATGCGCAACAGAGGTATGATTGAACTCCTGGGGGATAACCCTCTTGCTATACAACTCTGAAGATTTCAGTCAACTTTTGTATGAGCAGTGGACTCCTTGCTTTGTAAATCTCATTTGGAATGGAATCAGTATCAGGACCTTTGCCATTCAAGAGGGGTCTAATGGCATTCAAAACCTCTTCCTCAGTTGGAAGTTTGGCTAGAGAGGGATTGACTTCAACCTGAGGTACATGGTAAATGGCTTAAGCACTGGTTGATGATGGTCTGTGGAGAACACTCTGTGCATGTTTGGCCCATCTCTCCAGAATCATGCCCTTATCACCCTTATCTCTGATCAGAGTGGCTCCATCAGCACTGAGCAGTTGAGATGCACCAAAGGTCTTTGGCCCATAAACACTCTTCAAGGCATCATGAAGTACTTTTGTTACTATAAGCATAAAACTGAACTTCATCTGCCTTCTTACCCACCCAAGAATCTTGAATTTCTCTAAGCTTTGCTTGTACTTTGTTTTTTAAAAGGTTTTTTTTTTTTTGAGGGGGAGGGCAGAGCAATTGGGGTTAAGTGATTTGCCCAAGGTCATGTACTTTACTTTTAATGGAATTAAATATTGCCTTTTTAGAGAAGGACAAACTATGCTCCCAAAAGGAGTAAACAACAGGCTCATGACAATTTGATTGCCACTTGCAAGAAAGTGCCATAACACTTTTGTGTTATGTATACACATTATATATATAATGTTTTATACACATTAATGTGTATGCTCCCCCCAAGACGAGCCTTGATAAGGTCAAATAAAAATTTTATGAAGATCCGGAGAACCCTCAGCATCAGTGTGCTAAAAGAAGAAGCTTATAATTCTGGGTGCCTTTAACGGCAGAGTAGGCACAGACTATCAGTCATGCCAGGGAGTCTTTGGGAGGAATGCAGCAGGAAACAGCAGTGGTCACTTACAATTGAAGACCTGTAGGTATTATAACCTTCTCATCACCAACACTATCTTCTGTTTGCCTAAACATGACAAAACTTCTTGGTCCCTGCCACAGCAAATATTGGCACTTAATAGATTATATCATTGTAAGGAGAATAGACAGACAGGATGTGAGCATGACAAAGGTAATGTGTAGCACAAAGTACTAGACTGATCATAGACTTATGCTCTCCAATCTAAAAATTCACATTCAACAAAAGCAGTGACCCTAAGGCATGATTATCAGAAGACTCCATGTCCATAGATTAGAGGGCTTCTCCTTATGTGAACAGCTTGTTACTCACTTGGAGGGAAACCTGAGCCAAGACATGGTAACAATGGAGTAGAAATGGAGTAAGCGGCTTTCAGAAATTGGGTGTAGAGTGCCACATTTACTCATCTGTGCCAGAGCACTGACAAAACATCAAGACGGGTTTGATGAAAATGATAGGGAAATTCAGAAGCTACTAAATAAAAACAAAGAACCAGAAAGAAAGTAGAAGACCATAGATTGGAGAATGCCTGAACAAAATGTGCTACATGAATCTAGTTGAGTACTGCTGGTGATGGGGTTTAGACTGTGGGAATCCCCTTGGACCCCAAAAGAATTTGGGTCTTATTTGTTTGAGGAGGGAATGATGAGGGCACAGTCTCTGGGAACCCCCTTGAACCTGGAGTACAGTCTCTGGGAGCCCCCTTGAACTCTCCTTGAGTCTTCCAACTGGATCTGGCCTTCCTCCTAAGGCCATGGGCCTTGCATTATCATTGGGCCCAAGTCTCTGCCTAGCCTAGCCTAGCCCTCAATTGTCCAGCTGTTTCCCATCCTTAATCCTGATCAAAATATCTATACCCTAGCTCTGTTACTCTAGCCCTCTATTGTCCTTCATCACTATGTAGCCTTCAGCTATTTCCAACCCTGGAGTCTGACCTCATCTCAGTCCCATCAAGCTCCTCCTTAGACTCCTCAAGACCCTCCCTAAACCCCTCCTCTAGTCACCCCAGACCACCCCTCAATCCCTCCCACAATCTTTGTGTATATAAGTTTCATCTTGCCTCCATGAAGGCACTCAGATTCAATCTAGCTCAGTACAACCCATTATGGTGAATCCCTAATAAACTTTGTCTTTTCCCTTGGCTGAGAAAGTTTGAGTCAAATTCTTTTGGCAGGACCCGGAGTGTGGATATTTTGGGGTCTCGACCACCCCTAGAAATCTATGGTCCCCTAAAATCATTTTTTTCTTTAACCGCTTCAGAGGGATGGGGGAAGAGGCATGTTGGCAAAATAAGGGGATATAAAACCAAAATATATCAATAAATTTTTTCACAGTAAACAATATTCAATCAAAGAAAAATTAAATAGGCAAAAATAATCATCTATCAGATGCTCGCGAAATTTTCAAGATCCATGAGGTAAGATGAATCTCTTATGGTATGGAGCACAATACTATGCACAAAGCTGGAGTTTAATAAATGCTGCTTAATTAAAACTTTATTTTAGCCTTTCAAATGAAAAGCTCCACCCACCATAATTAAGTTCTACTTTTCAGAAAAAAGAAAATTCTCTCATTGAAGGAGAAAATTCTTTAAACTTTTAAAAAATCCCACAGACAATTTATTCCTTTCAAGTGAACTCTTATTCAATCACCAAATCAAGGCAACTTGATATCTCTGACATGCAAACATGGGATAGTCTATAATATTAAAAGGTTTGCAGGATAAATTAGATGGTGAGAAGAAAATCAGAAAAAAAATCCCTATTTTAATCAACTTTATCTTATACCTCTAAAGTTATAGAAGATTTTGATTTAAGCCTTTTTCTTACTTAAAACAAAACTATTAAAACTCTTTTTCTTCCTTAATTATATTGAAATAATGACAGACATTTTTACCAATGCACCAAATAAAACTTCCTAGTTTTACCATAAATATACTTATCTGATTCTCCTCTTAAAATTGAGAGTTTGAGTGAGAAGATACATAGTTGGCAGGAAAACCTGAATTGTTGACATATAAAATACTTTGTTGAAAAGATTCTGACATTACTTTAACTTGTAATATCTCCACAACATTCTAAAATCCCATGATTCGCAATTTTGTTTTAAAAATTTATTTATTCCCATAGTGGCAAAGAGATACACAGTAACAAATATACTTTGACTAGAAAGAAGTGAGAAAAAAATAAGTAAAGTATATAAACACTATCATAAGTCAGCCCAATGTTTTCAATACATTCAATACAATCTCTAACAATAACACTAAGGGAAATTCTGGGAGGCTATGTTCAGGTTGTACCTCATGATACTATCCTCAATTTTAGAGATATGATGCAAACATTTCTAATTTACCTTCAGAAACATTCAATCAATAAAGAAGCATTTATTAAGTATAGGTTACATGCTAGGAACACTGGCACTCAGGAGTGACTGAGATAACACAGACAAAATTGAAACAGTCTCAAGTCTCAAGAAGACATGTACATATATAAGTCTATACAGAATAAAGATAAAATGAATAAAAGGCATTTAGGAAAGGGAAAGACTCACAGTAGGGGTGATTAGGAAGTACTTCAGGTAGAAAGTGATGTTTGAGCTTAAGGATGAAGGAAGTAAGGGATTCTATACAACAAAGATAAGGAGGGCATTCATTCTAACCGTTAGCAACAGCCAATAAAAGAGCAGTTGAAAGGGACATAAGAGTATTCTATGTGAGGAATAGCAAGAAAGCCAGACAGTTTGGCTAGACTATGAAATATGAGGAGAGTAATGTACAAAGAGGCAAGAAAGTTAAGGTAAAAATTATCAAGAAATCAAATTACATCATTTGTCAATGCAACAGAGACCAGTGATTTCATAGGAATCTTTCTATTAACAATTTTTTAGTTCATTTACATGTAGGCCTCTACACTTTCAAGTTACACCTGCCATATATCTATATCTAGTAACCATATATCTACAATGGTAGACAATAAACCTACTCAGGAGTGAAGATGGCGGAATAAGGCAGAAAATCACCTGAACTCTCCCAAATTCACCTCTGAACAACTATAAAATAACACATCAAAAAGAATTCTGGAGCAGCAGAAGCAACAAAAAGACATGGTGAGACAATTTCCCAGCCCAAGACAACTTAGAAGGTCCACAGGAAAAGTCTTTCTCACTCAGGTAAAAAGGGAGTGCAATCCAATCCACCCAGGCAAACGAATAGCAGGCTGAGCCTCAGTAAGCCAGCATGAGGCCCTAAGCACCAGTGCAGGTCAACAACCAAGGTCCCATGACTCAAGTACAACAGCACACAAGCTTCCAGGCAGCCATGGGCCCAGCAGAGCCCTTGACAAAAGAAGCCTGAGACAGTGTTCCCTCCACCCCAGGGGCAGGGTTCAACATTAAAAATCATGAAATGGACTGGAAAAATGAGCAAAACAAAAAGAACCTGACCATAGAAAGTTATTATGGTGACAAGGAAGATCAAAACACAAACTCAGAAGAGAACCACAATGTCAAAACACCTACATGAAACCTTTAAGAAAAATATGAGTTGGTCTAAGGCCCCAAAAGAACTCCTGGAAAAGCTCAAAAAGGATTTTAAAAATCAAATGAGAGAGGTAGGAAAAAAGGAAAGAAATGAAAGTTATTCAAGAGAATTATGAAAAAAAAGTCTATAGCTTGGTAAAGAAAGCACAAAAAATGGAAAAAAATGATATACAAAAATTCACTAAAGAAAACAACATCTAAAAAATTAGAACTGGCCAAATGGAAAAGAAAGTAAAAAATCTAAGTGAAAAAAAATGATTCCTTAAAAATTAGAATTGAATAAGTGGAAGCTAAGAATTCCATGAGACATCAAGAATTAATTTAGACAAAATCAAAAGAATTAAAAAATTGAGGACAGTGTGAAATATTTCATTTTTTAAAACAACTGACTTGTAAAACAGACCTAGGAGAGATAATTTAAGAATTATTGGACTACCTGAAAGCTCTGATCAAAAGAGCCTGGAAAGCACCTTTTAAGAAATTATCAAGGAAAACTGCCCTTATGTCCTAAAACCAAAGGGTATAATAGAAATGGAAAGAATCCACCAATCACCTCCTGAAATAAACTCCAAAATGAAAACTCCCAAGAATAGTATAGCCAAATTCCAGAACCCTCAAGGAAAAAATAGTGCAAGCAGTCAGAAAGAAACAATTCAAGTATCACGAAACCACAGGATTTAACAACTTCTCTATTAAAGAATGAGAGGGCTTAGAATATGATATTACAGAAGGCAAAAGAGCTAGGATTACAACCAAGAATCAGCTACCCAATGAAACTGAGCATAATCCTTCAGGGAAAAAAGTAGACATTCACTGAAATAAAGGACTTTCAATCATTCCTGATGAAAAGACTAGAGATGAACAGAAAATTTCATTCTCAAATATAAGACTCAAGGAAAACATAGAAAAGTAAACAGGAAAGAGAAAACCTAAGGCATTCAATATGGCTAAACTGTTTACATCCCTACATGGGAAGATGATGTCTTATAACTCTTAAGAACTGTGTCAATATTAGAGCAGTTAGAAGGAGTATACATAGATAGTGCAGGCATAAGCTGACTTTGATGGGATAATATCCAAAAGAACCCCAATAACAACAATAAAATAAAGGGATGAGGAAGAGAACTGCACTGGGAGAAGAGGGAGAAGGGTAATCTCACATGAAGAGGCACTAAAGACCTATTACTGTGGAGAGAAAGATAGAGAAGCAGTGGGCATCATTTTAATATTACTCTCATCAGAACTGACTCAAAGTAGGAATAATATACACAATCAATTGGGTATATTCCCTACAGGGAAGCCAAAGGGGAAGGAGATAAGAAAAGGCAAGGGGACAATTGATAGAAAGGAGGGTATATTGGAGGAAGCAGAGGTCAGAAGCAAAACATTGGTGAGGAGGGGCAGGGTGAAAGGAGAGAGAAAGAGAAGGATACATAGGGGGAAAATAGGATGGAGGGAAATACATAGTAATCATAACTGTGAATGGGAATGGGATGAGCTCACCCAGGAAACGATAGCAGATAGCAGAGTGGATTAAAAACCAAAATCTGACGATATGTTGTTGTAATGGTAATGTAAATTTGATATTTTTCCCACCCATTAATAGGCCCATGTGACCTGCTTATGTCACAGGAAGCTTAAGTCACATGTGGTGAGAGTCACTTTCTGAATGAGTGGGACTTGTAGGGTAGAGCAGGAAATGTTAAGAGCAAGAGGAGGAAGAGGACACAGGCAAGGAGTGAACTAGGATTTGTGAGTGTTTGTGAGAAGACTCCAGCAAAGGGGGAAAGCTAATGGGATGGTGAGGCTCCATGCTGTGATACTGTGTCCAAGTTCCTTGCTGCTACGATAAGGTGGGCTTACCGGTCTGGGGATTTGGTGATGGGCTGGACAAACTTGTTTTGGAATTTGGTTCTCTGGTGTCTGAATAAATGTTTTACTTCTTCTGCCTTCTATGTGGAGAGTCTCTTATGTTTTGCGATATAAAACTACATAGGTATATTCACAATTATTGTCAATGTTGTGATTATTGCCTTGCTGAAAACTGAAGCAGAGAAAGACACACAGAGTAAAGCTAAGGGGTTGGAGCAGAGTCTATTATGATTCAGCTGAAAAATTTAAAAAAGCTAAGGTAGCAATCACGATCTCAGACAAAGCAAAAGAAAAATAGATCTAATTATATAAGACGGTACTAAACAACCATAGCAATCTAGTGTTTGATAAACCAAAAGACCCTAGCTTTGAGGACAAGAACTCATGACTTGACATAAACTACTGGAAAACTGGAGAACAGTATGGAAAAAACCTAGATATAGACCAGCAACTTACACACCAAAATAGGGTCAAAATGGGGACATGATTAGTCATAAAAGGTGATACCATAAGCAAATTAGGAGAGCACAGTTTACCAGTCAGATCTACAGAGAAAGGAACAATTTGTGACCAAGCAAGAGTCAGAGAACACTGTAAGATTTAAAATAGATTACTCTGATTATATTAAATGAAAGGGGTTTTGTACAAACAAAACCAATGCAACCAAAATTAGAAGAAAAGCAGAAAACTGGGAGTCAAATTTATAAGAATACAAGTCATTCCCCAGTTAATAAATGGTCAAAAGATATGAACAGGTAGTTTTCAGATGAAATCGAAGCTATTGATAGTCATGTAAAAATGCTCCAAAATACTAATGAATAAAGAAATGCAAATTAAACAACTCTGAAGTGCCACCTCACACCTATCAGATTGGCTAACATGATAGAAAAGGAAAATGATAAACGGGACTTAAGGGAAGCCAGGGAATAGGGAGAGTATTCAAGACATGGAGAACAGCCAGTGAAAATACCCAGAGTCACGGTGTGGAGTGTCATGTGTAAGGACTAGCAAGCAGGTCAACATCCCTGAATCACAGAGTACTTGGGGTGGAGTAAGGTATATAAAGACTGAAAAGTAGAGATTATTAACTGGGGGCTGGTGGGGGAAGAATAGGATTTGGGCTTTAATAATAATAGCTAACATTTATATAGCACCTATGATGTGTCAGACACTGTGTTGTTTTTTACCCTGGAACACAGGTGCTAATGTTATCCCCACTTTACATTTGAGGAAATTGAGACAAACACAGGTGAAGTGACTTGTCCAATATCACACAGCTATTACGTACCTTAAGCCACCTAGATGCTTTAGGAAGATTAATATGACAGCTAAGTGAAAGACAGATTGCAGTGGGAAGAGACTTCAGGCAAGCAGAGCAGCCAACAGGCTTGGAAATAATGAGGGCCTGCACCACAGTGGTGACAGTATCAGAGGAGGTATGAAGGCAAAAATCAACAGGACTTTGCAAGAGATTAGATACAGGGAGTGAGGGAACAAATAGGTCTTGACCTGGGTGACCAGGAGCTGGTACCCTCAAAAGACGAATGCGTTTGGGAAGAAAGATAATGGGTTCAGTTTTAGACAAGTGGAGTTCAAGAAGTCTACAGCATATCTAGTTTCAGAAGTCTAATAAGCAGCTGCAAACGGGAATCTGGAGGTGGGGAGAGAGGTCAGAGCTGGATAAATAGTTTAGAGGAAGACTCTGGCAATTAAAAAGTAATGAGCAAAAAATCTAAAAATTATCGTAAGGGAATCAATGGATGAGCACCCTAACCAATACATCTCCAAAAATGTGTATGAATCCAAAGAATCATGGCTCAATGTCATGAAATTCTTATTTGTTTAACATCTAGCTAAGAATAGCTAAAGATCATGAACCTCTGTAACAATTAGACACAATAATCAATATGTCTACTATCAGACTTGGTTTTTTTTGTTTCTTTTTTATTTTGTTTCTAAAGTTAAGAGTATAAAAACTGACTTTGGTCTAAAGCCATTCCAAACAATCCAAGCAGTAGAGATTAAAGGATTTCAGAATTTTTTTTTTAAGCTTCACAACTACAAATGCTAAAATAACTCTCACTGAAAACAACTTATATTAAAAAACTTTTTTCCCCTTTCTTTTTCAAGGCCAAATTACTTCTACCTTACAAATCTGCAAAACAAAAGAGACTGATATTAATGCCATAAAAACCTAGTCACAATGACTTTATTACAAGAATAATTGAATGATTAGCATCAATAAGGATAAATATCTTGCTGAGTTCAACAAACTTTGGCATTTTTAAAATTTTAAGAGATTTTTTTTTTAATTTGGTTGTAACACTGAGAAGTCAATGGTGGATCATTTAAAGAGCAAAAGTTTTCGTAATGTGAACAATCACTTCCCATGTCATCTATTTTATGAGCTCCAGATTTTACATATGGGAATTTTTTTTTTATGTGCCCATAAAAATGCCTTTAATGAGAAGACCAGGTTGCTATCCAATGTTTGGACACAACACATCCTTTCATGCCCTTTTCACAGATCAAATGGTGGAATGAGTTGAATGAACCATGAGCCTCTTGGTGAGTGAACAATACCAAATGAATTCAACAAACATCTTTTCGATTCCTATAATGCTCGAAGTTATCCAAATAGTGAAACTACCATATGGGATATTTATTTTTGTTTTTAGAGCTTCATTTGACCTTAGAGTTGATTTAACTCAAATGACTAATTTTATAAATGAGGAAATTAATGCTTAGACACCTGAAATGATCTGGCAAACATCACATGGCCAGCTAGTAGAACTAGATAGAGCTAGAACCCTGGCTTCCACATTCCAAGCTCAAGATTCTTTCCATTAGTATCATGCAGCTCAAATTATTTTCAGACTCTACTACTATGTTGATTAATGGTTAGCAAAAAAAAAAAAATGAAATTTGTAATTAGATTTTTTTTTCTGCCAATGTAATATCAGACATTTCCTTAGGGGATAAATGTAATAATATACTTTAGACTTTTCAGGAATAAGGAAAGCAAGATGTTCATCTAAACTGAACAAAAGTCATCTTGGCTGCAGGTAGTATTTTTTTACAGTGATACTATTCATTGACACAATGGATCGGGAAAAATATGGTGGTATATTAAAAGTCAGGCATAGGAAAATGGCTAAACAAATTGAGGAACAAGAAGACAACGGAAGGAATGTGCCATAAGAAATGATAAATATGAAAACAGAAGGAAGGGAAGACACACCAACTGATACAATATTAAATAAGCAAAATCAGGACAACAATATATACAAGGATAACAATGTAATTAGAAGAAGGAACAACAAAAACCGAATGTGTAATTATAACAATGAAGCTTAACCACAAAATGAGAGCATGCCCTTTCTTGCTTTCTTTGCAGAACTGGTAGGCTATGGGTATGGAACACTGCAAATTGTATGGGAATTTCTTAAAGAAAGAAAAAAGAAGTACTGCTTTAAGACACCAACTCTCTTGTACACATTTCTTGTACACGTATATATTGTATTTCTCGTATACATTCACCACTCTCTCCCTATTACTTATTTCATTCACCAGACCTTTAATTCTTAAAAGTCCATCTGCCGATATCACTCCACACCAAATTACTGTGCACTGCTTTGAGAATCAGTTAGATATAAGTTAATATGGTTATACATTTAAATATTATTTAAAAACAACACAAATAAGCATTTTTATTTTTTAGCCATACATACTGATACCTAGGCGGTGGCTGGTTATCTTCAGAGAGCCCCCAAAATCACTGTTTCAATGCTAAAATGTGTTTTTAAAAAACAGGATATATTGAAGTCACTAAATGAAACTATAGGGCCTATTTGGAACACAATTATGTAGTAGATTATATAAAGGTTTTAAATTACCTGTGATAAAAGTAAACTGACCTTTCTTCCCTTTATAGAGCACACATGATGGGTTTATTTTTGCCAACACCTGAGTGATCTATTTTAAGTGGCATGAAAAAAGCCCACAAAACCATTAACTGAAAGCCTTTTTCCATTTAATATACTCAATAAGTACAAATTTTGTTTTTGTTTTAAACTTGTTCTTTCACCCAAGAATCCTATCAAGTTAAAGACCATCTTATCTAAAACAAATAGACATGATATATAAAAGTGGGACAGAGCAACCTCAAGATGTATTGATGGCACAGAGAGTTAGCTGAGGCCTTAAGAGATGGTATCAGAAAAAAATCAAAGCAATGGTGCTTTTAAAGATTCCAAAGTTTGAAAAACCAAACTAAAACACTCTGAATCTACTTTTTACATCTTATCCTCATTCTCTCTGCTGACCAGTATGAACATCAGTGATACAAATAAAGAGTCCAATAAGAACTACTGAAAACTCTGAAACCTAACATTCTTAAAGGAAGTCACTTTTGTTACTATTAAGTGTACTCTCACTTAACCTAGGCTAATAAAATATGAAAAATATCATTTGGTAAGTAAAAATGACTTATAATGAACAAGTTAATTGTGATTCAATTCAATTCAATAAATATTTATTAAGGGCCTACCATGTGCCAGGCTAAGTGCTAGGGATACAAATGAGAAAAAGAAAGACAATCCCAGCCCTCGAGGTGCTAATGACGGAAGACATACAAAAGGAATCTAAAAAGGAGGTAGGGGAGCACATCAGGGGATACCACAGGAGAGATGAAAAGTGGAGTGAGACGGAAGTCCAATTTCTGCCTTCTCTAAAGGAAAGCTTTGGAAGGGTTTAGCATTCAAACCTCTGGAACTCCCATCAGAAGGAAGTCTTCTTCTGGCTGAGGGAGAAGGTATTCTTCAAGGCTTGAATGATTTAGCAGCATGGTGATGAGACTAGAAGGGATGAGTTTATCAGCTATGATACATAAATGGATATTTCTGGAGTTATTTTAAAGTTTCTCTAGAATAAAAGTTAACAATTGTGTCCCTCTAACATATTTATACTTTAATAATACGGTGGAAGATCCATTAAAAAATACAAAGGTAAACTTAAGCTTTGTTCCTAACTGAATTAAGAAAAATTAACTTTCTACTATAAGCTAGTAGAATCCAAATTTAAAATATTCTATTTAATATATGGAGAGTATTCTAAAATCTACATTTCCTACCCCAAACTCTCTGCTGACCCTCAACCTTACATCTCCAACTGCCTTTCAGACATCTCAAATTGGATGTCCACTAGACATATTAAACTCAACATGTCCAAAACTGGATTAATTATCTTTTCTCTCTAAATTGCTCCTCCTGCCAACTTTTCTATTTTCCCTCTTACTGCAGAGGACAACATCATCCTCCCAGTCCCTCAGACTCCCAACCTGAGAGTCATCCTGAACTCCTCATTATCGTTCAGCCCCCACATTAAATCTGTTGCCAAGGCCTGTCTCTTTCACCTTTGCAACATCTCTCAAATACACCCCCTTCTCTCACTAACCCTGTTGTCTCCACTCTGGTGCAAGCCCTTATCACCTTATGCCTGGATTACTGTAACAGTTGTTGGGGAATTGGCCTGCCTCAAGTCTCTTCCCACTCCAGTCCATCCTCTGTTCAGTCATGGTCTGACCGTGTTACTCCCCTAGTCAACAAATTCCAGTAGATTCCTATTGTCTCTTAGATCAAAAACAAAATGCTCTGTTTGGCATTTAGAACTCTTCATAATAACTTTGAGCAGCCAGGTAGCACAGTGGATGGGGTATGGGACCTGGCTAAATTCAAATCTGGCCTCAGACAGGTACTAACTGTGTGAGACTAGGCAAGTCACTTAACCCTGTTTGCTTCAGTTTCCTCATCTGTAAAATGAACTGGAGAAGGAAACGGCAAACCACTCCAATATCTTTGTTAAGAAAAACCCAAATGGAGTCAAGAAGAATCAGAAAAGACTGAAAAATGACTGAACAACAAAAATAAATTCCTCTCCCCAGAATAAGAACTACCTAAAGAGAACTGCATTTTGTAGACTATAAATTAAGTTTTCATTTCTATTTTTAAAAGTATGTCTTCTTGAAAAAAGACCTGCATGTGCATCTACACTGTGATATTTAGTACATGAACCATTCGGGCCCTGCTGTAGACTACATAAGTAAGTTGATCATGTATCTGTCATTCATCCCTACATTTAGATTTTATTTTCGTGCCACAGAGACAAAATATGATTCCCTATTCATAGAAGGGAGGAAAAAAGGAGACCATTGAACAGATATGTGGCATTTTTTACAAGACAAAATGTTCAAATACTACTGTTGTTTTTCAGTTTGAGTACATAAGAAAATATGAAAACAATTATATTTGTTTACAATTTGTTCAGATTAGCACCCATTTTGTCTTTACATGTATAAATAACAGCTGAAATAAGTAACATTACCAGTGTTAACTTACACACTGACCACTGTAGGATTACGTTACTCAACAAACAAAAAAATCAGAGTGTTACTTTTTCAAAAACTAGTTTTATCTATCAAAAGTCCCCAGAACTAATAAAAAATAATCCACATCATCACCTATGCTGTTACAGGGAAATACTTCCATAAAGCAGCATGTTGCATTGCAAAAAAAAAAACTGTGTGTTAGCATTCTCTCTGTATGACTTTATATTACTATCTGACTTCATCTTATTTCAAACAATGAACAACTACTGGGAGTCACCCCCATGGTTAGATTCACATTACAAAACATACTAAGACAAGGCAGGGATTTTATTTCATGAAGTAAAAAATATTTACTAATAATAACATAAAAGAGACAATTTGTGGTCTTTAGTAGGATCACATATTTAGAGTTGGAAGAGATCTTGAATGCATTCTAATCCAATCCTCTCACTTTACAAAGGAGGAATCTGAGGCCCACAGAGTTAATGAAGTCTCCAAAGTCGCATAGTGAGGTAGATAGGATATGAATCAAGGTTGTCTTCATCCAAAGTAAGGACAACAAATTAATTGCCTATAGGTGTTATGTTTATTGGGCACACTGGCAATACTATCTATCTGTCTGTCTATAAGAAAAATGCCCTTTTAGATGTCACTGAAACAGTACAAGAACAGTTGATTTTTTTCCACAACAATCTTTATACTCCAAGGAAAAAAAAATAATCCAGGTAAAACAGAAACACTTTTTTTTTCAAAATAAAAAACAGGAAAGTTTTCCTGAAAGTAAGGGTCAGATAAACGCATTTATTTATTTGTTTGTTTGTTTGTTTAATGTTTTTAGTTTTCAGCATTGATTTTCACAAGAGTTTGAATTACAAATTTTCTCCCCATTTCTACCCTCCCCCCCACTCCAAGATGATATATATTCTGATTGCCTTGTTATCCAGTCAGCCCTACCTTCTGTCACCCCACTCCCCCATCCCCTTTTCCCTTACTTTCTTGAAGGGTAAAATAGATTTCTATGCCCCTTTGCCTGTATATCTTATTTCCTAGTTGCATGCAAAAATATATTTTTTTGAACATCTGCTTTTAAAACTTTGAGTTTCAAAGTCTCTCCCCTCTTCCC